>CAMAOD020000059.1:297500-345000 GCA_945859595.2 Megachile willughbiella | reverse complement strand
GAGGCAGAGGTACAGAGACAGAGACAGAGACGGAGATTGTGACAGAGACAGAGACAGAGACGGAGACAGAGACGGAGACAAAGACCGAGACAGAGACAGAGACGGAGACGGTGACAGAGTCAGAGACAGAGGCAGAGGTACAGAGACAGAGCCAGGGACTGAGACTGAGACAGAGACAGCGGCAGAGACAGAGACGGAGACAGAGACAGAGACAGAGACACAGACAGAGACAGAGACAGAGACAGAGACAGAGACCGAGACAGAGACAGAGGCGGAGACAGAGGCAGAGACACAGCCAGAGACAGAGACAGAGACCGAGACAGAGACAGAGACGGAGTCAGAGACGGAGACAGAGGCAGAGACAGAGCCAGGGACGGAGACAGAGACAGAGACAGTGGGAGAGACAGCGACAGAGACAGAGAGAGAGACAGAGACAGAGACAGAGGCAGAGTCAGAGACAGAGACAGAGACAGAGGCAGAGTCTCAGACAGAGACAGGGACAGAGACAGAGACAGAGACAGAGGGAGAGACAGCGACAGAGACAGAGACAGAGACAGAGGCAGACACAGAGGTAGAGACAGTGACAGAAGCAGAGACAGAGACAGAGACAGAGACAGAGACAGAGACAGAGACAGAGACAGAGACAGAGACAGAGACAGAGACAGAGACGGTGACAGAGGCAGAGACAGAGCCAGGGACAGAGACGGAGACAGAGGCAGAGACAGAGACAGAGACAGATACAGAGACCGAGGCAGAGACAGAGACAGAGACGGAGATAGAGACAGAGTCAGAGACAGAACCGGAGACAGAAACGGAGACAAAGACCGAGACAGAGACAGAGACGGAGACAGAGACAGAGGCAGAGAGAGAGACAGGGACAGAGATAGAGACAGAGACAGAGACAGACACAGAGACAGAGGCAGAGACAAAGACCGAGACAGAGACAGAGACGGTGACAGAGGCAGAGACAAAGCCAGGGACAGAGACGGAGACAGAGACATAGGGAGAGACAGCGACAGAGACAGAGAGAGAGACAGAGGCAGAGACAGAGACAGAGACAGAGACAGAGACAGAGACAGAGACAGAGAAAGAGACAGAGACAGAGACAGAGACAGAGACAGAGACAGAGACAGAGACAGAGACAGAGACAGAGACAGAGACAGAGACAGAGACAGAGACAGAGACAGAGTCAGAGACAGAGACAGAGACGGGGACAGAGACAGAGACAGAGACATAGACACGGACAGCGACAGAGTCAGAGGCAGAGATAGACACAGAGACAGAGACAGAGACTGAGACAGAGACAGAAACAGAGACAGAGACAGAGGCAGAGACAGAGACAGAGACGGAGATAGAGACAGAGTCAGAGACAGAAACGGAGACAGAGACGGAGACCAAGACCGAGACAGAGACAGAGACAGAGACGGAGACAGAGGCAGAGACAGAGACAGAGACAGAGACAGAGACAGAGACAGAGACAGAGACAGAGACCGAGACAGAGAGAGAGACAGAGACAGAGGCAGTGTCTCAGACGGAGACAGAGACAGAGACAGAGACAGAGACAGAGTCACAGACAGAGACAAACACCGAGACAGAGACAGAGACGGTGACAGAGACAGAGACAGAGCCAGGGACAGAGACGGAGACAGAGGCAGAGACAGAGACAGAGACAGATACAGAGACAGAGGCAGAGACAGAGACAGAGACAGGGACAGAGACAGAGACAGGGAGAGAGACAGAGACAGAGGCAGAGTCTCAGACAGAGACAGAGACAGAGACAGAGACAGAGACAGAGACAGAGACAGAGACAGAGACAGAGACAGAGACAGAGACAGAGACAGAGACAGAGGCAGAGTCTCAGACAGAGACAGGCAGAGACAGAGACAGAGACAGAGACAGAGACAGAGGCAGAGACAGAGACAGAGACAGAGACAGAGGCAGAGACAGAGACAGAGACGGAGATAGAGACAGAGTCAGAGACAGAAACGGAGACAGAGACGGAGACAAAGACCGAGACGGAGACAGAGACGGAGACAGAGGCAGAGACAGAGACAGAGACAGAGACAGAGACAGAGACAGAGACAGAGACAGAGACAGAGACAGAGACAGAGACAGAGACAGAGACAGAGACAGAGACAGAGACAGAGACAGAGACAGAGACAGAGACAGAGACAGAGACAGAGACAGAGACAGAGACAGAGACAGAGACAGAGACAGAGACAGAGAGAGAGACAGAGACAGAGGCAGAGTCTCAGACAGAGACAGAGACAGAGACAGAGACAGAGACAGAGACAGAGACAATGACCGAGACAGAGACAGAGACGGTGACAGAGGCAGAGACAGAGCCAGGGACAGAGACGGAGACAGAGACAGAGACTGGGACAGAGACGGGGACAGAGACAGAGACGCAGACGGAGACAGAGACAGAGACAGAGACATAGACAGGGACAGCGACAGAGTCAGAGGCAGAGATAGACACAGTGACAGAGACAGAGACTGGGACAGAGACAGAAACAGAGACAGAGACAGATACGGGGACAGAGGCAGAGACAGAGACAGAGACGGAGATAGAGACAGAGTAAGAGACAGAACCGGAGACAGAAACGGAGACAAGGACCGAGACAGAGACAGAGACGGAGACAGAGACAGAGGCAGAGACAGAGGCAGGGACAGAGATAGAGACAGAGACAGAGACAGAGACAGAGACAGAGGCAGAGACAAAGACCGAGACAGAGACAGAGACGGTGACAAAGCCAGGGACAGAGACGGTGACAGAGACAGAGGGAGAGACAGCGACAGAGAGAGAGACAGAGACAGAGACAGAGACAGAGACAGAGACAGAGACAGAGACAGAGACAGAGACAGAGACAGAGACAGAGACAGAGACAGAGACAGAGGCAGAGTCTCAGACAGAGACAGAGACACAGACAGAGACAGAGACAAATACCGAGACAGAGACAGAGACAGAGACAGAGACAAAGACCGAGACAGAGACAGAGACGGTGACAGAGGCAGAGACAGAGCCAGAGATAGAGAAGGTGACAGAGACAGAGGGAGAGACGGAGACGGAGGCAGAGACAGAGACAGAAACAGAGACAGAGACAGAGACAGAGACAGAGACAGAGACAGAGACAGAGACAGAGACAGAGACAGAGGCAGAGTCTCAGACAGAGACAGGCAGAGAGATAGAGGCAGAGACAGAGACAGAGACAGACACAGAGACAGAGACAAAGACCGAGACAGAGACAGAGACGGTGACAGAGGCAGAGACAGAGCCAGGGACAGAGACGGTGACAGAGACAGAGGGAGAGACAGCGACAGAGACAGAGACAGAGACAGAGACAGAGACAGAGACAGAGACAGAGGCGGAGTCAGAGACAGAGACAGAGACAGAGACAGAGGCAGAGACAGAGACAGAGACAGAGACAGAGGCGGAGTCAGAGACAGAGACAGAGACGGAGACAGAGACGGAGACAGAGGCAGAGACAGAGACGGAGATAGAGACAGAGTCAGAGACAGAACCGGAGACAGAAACGGAGACAAAGACCGAGACAGAGACAGAGACGGAGACAGAGACAGAGGCAGAGACAGAGACAGGGACAGAGATAGAGACAGAGACAGAGACAGAGACAGAGACAGAGACAGAGACAGAGACAGAGACAGAGACAGAGACAGAGACAAAGACCGAGACAGAGACAGAGACGGTGACAGAGGCAGAGACAGAGCCAGGGACAGAGACGGAGACAGAGACAGAGACTGGGACAGAGACGGAGACAGAGACAGAGACAGAGCCAGAGATAGAGAAGGTGACAGAGACAGAGGGAGAGACAGCGACAGAGGCAGAGACAGAGACGGAGGCAGAGACAGAGACAGAGACAGAAACAGAGACAGAGACAGAGACAGAGACAGAGACGGAGATAGAGACAGAGTCAGAGACAGAACCGGAGACAGAAACGGAGACAAAGACCGAGACAGAGATAGAGACGGAGACAGAGACAGAGACAGAGACAGAGACAGGGACAGAGACAGAGACGGTGACAGAGGCAGAGACAGAGACAGAGACAGAGACAGAGACAGAGACAGAGACAGAGACAGGGACAGAGACAGAGACAGGGAGAGAGACAGAGACAGAGGCAGAGTCTCAGACAGAGACAGAGACAGAGACAGAGACAGAGACAGAGACAGAGACAGAGACAGAGACAGAGACAGAGACAAAGACCGAGACAGAGACAGAGACGGTGACAGAGGCAGAGACAGAGACAGGGACAGAGACGGAGACAGAGACAGAGACTGGGACAGAGACGGAGACAGAGACAGAGACGCAGACGGAGACAGAGACAGAGACAGAGACATAGACAGGGACAGCGACAGAGTCAGAGGCAGAGATAGACACAGAGACAGAGACAGAGACTGAGACAGAGACAGAAACAGAGACAGAGACAGATACGGGACAGAGACAGAGGCAGAGACAGAGACAGAGACAGAGACGCACACAGAGACAGAGACTGAGACAGAGAGAGAGACAGCGGCAGAGACAGAGACGGAGACAGAGACAGAGATACAGACAGAGACAGAGACAGAAACAGAGACAGAGACAGAGACAGAGACGGAGACAGAGGCAGAGGCAGAGACAGAGACAGAGACAGATACAGAGACAGAGGCAGAGACAGAGACAGAGACGGAGATAGAGACAGAGTCAGAGACAGAACCGGAGACAGAAACGGAGACAAAGACCGAGACAGAGACAGAGACGGAGACAGAGACAGAGGCAGAGACAGAGACAGGGACAGAGATAGAGACAGAGACAGAGACAGAGACAGAGACAGAGACGGAGATAGAGACAGAGTCAGAGACAGAACCGGAGACAGAAACGGAGACAGAGACCGAGACAGAGACAGAGACGGAGACAGAGACAGAGGCAGAGACAGAGACAGAGACCGAGACAGAGACAGAGACAGAGACAGAGACATAGACAGAGACAGAGAGAGAGACAGAGACAGAGGCAGAGTCTCAGACGGAGACAGAGACAGAGACAGAGACAGAGACGGAGACAGAGACAGAGACAAAGACCGTGACAGAGACAGAGACGGTGACAGAGGCAGAGACAGAGCCAGGGACAGAGACGGTGACAGAGACAGAGGGAGAGACAGCGACAGAGACAGAGACAGAGACAGAGACAGAGACAGAGACCGAGACAGAGACAGAGACAGAGACAGAGACAGAGACAGAGACAGAGGCAGAGTCTCAGACGGAGACAGAGACAGAGACAGAGACAGAGACGGAGACAGAGACAGAGACAAAGACCGTGACAGAGACAGAGACGGTGACAGAGGCAGAGACAGAGCCAGGGACAGAGACGGTGACAGAGACAGAGGGAGAGACAGTGACAGAGACAGATACAGAGACAGAGACAGAGACAGAGACCGAGACAGAGACAGAGACAGAGACAGAGCCAGGGACAGAGACGGAGACAGAGACAGAGACAGAGACATAGACACGGACAGCGACAGAGTCAGAGGCAGAGATAGACACAGAGACAGAGACAGAGACTGAGACAGAGACAGAAACAGAGACAGAGACAGAGGCAGAGACAGAGACAGAGACGGAGATAGAGACAGAGTCAGAGACAGAAACGGAGACAGAGACGGAGACCAAGACCGAGACAGAGACAGAGACGGAGACAGAGGCAGAGACAGAGACAGAGACAGAGACAGAGACAGAGACAGAGACAGAGACAGAGACAGAGACAGAGACAGAGACCGAGACAGAGAGAGAGACAGAGACAGAGGCAGAGTCTCAGACGGAGACAGAGACAGAGACAGAGACAGAGGCAGAGACAGAGACAGAGACGGAGATAGAGACAGAGTCAGAGACAGAAACGGAGACAGAGACGGAGACCAAGACCGAGACAGAGACAGAGACGGAGACAGAGGCAGAGACAGAGACAGAGACAGAGACAGAGACAGAGACAGAGACAGAGACCGAGACAGAGAGAGAGACAGAGACAGAGGCAGAGTCTCAGACGGAGACAGAGACAGAGACAGAGACAGAGACAGAGACAGAGACAGAGACAGAGACAGAGACAGAGACAAAGACCGAGACAGAGACAGAGACGGTGACAGAGGCAGAGACAGAGCCAGGGACAGAGACGGTGACAGAGACAGAGACAGAGACGGAGATAGAGACAGAGTCAGAGACAGAGACAGAGACAGAGACAGAGACAGAGACAGAGACAGAGACAGAGACAGAGACAGAGACAGAGACAGAGACAGAGACAGAGACAGAGACAGAGACAGAGACAGAGACAGAGACAGAGACAGAGACAGAGACAGAGACAGAGACAGAAACAGAGACAGAGACAGAGACAGAGACAGAGGCAGAGGCAGAGACGGAGACAGAGACAGAGACAGAGACGGAGATAGGGACAGAGACAGAGACGGAGACAGAGGCAGAGACAGAGACGGAGGCAGAGACGGAGGCAAAGTCCGAGATAGAGACAGAGACGGAGACAGAGGCAGAGACAGAGCCATGGACAGAGACGGAGACAGAGACAGAGACAGAGACAGAGACAGAGACAGAGACAGAGACAGAGACAGAGACAGAGGCAGAGTCTCAGACAGAGACAGAGACAGAGACAGAGACAGAGACAGAGACAGAGACAGAGACAGAGACAGAGACAGAGACAGAGACAGAGACAGAGACAGAGACAGAGACAGAGACAGTGACAGAGACAGAGACAGAGACAGAGACAGAGACAGAGACAGAGACAGAGCCAGAGACAGAGACAGAGACAGAGACAGAGACAGAGACAGAAACAGAGACAGAGACAGAGACAGAGACAGAGACAGAGACAGAGACAGAGACAGAGACAGAGACAGAGGCAGAGACAGAGACAGAGACAGTGGCAGAGGCAGAGCCATGGACAGAGACGGAGACAGAGACAGAGACAGGAACAGAGGCAGAGACAGAGACAGAGACAGAGACAGAGACAGAGACAGAGACAGAGACAGAGACAGAGCCGGAGACAGAGGCAGAGACATAGCCAGGGACAGCGACGGAGACAGAGACAGAGGGAGAGACAGCGACAGAGACACAGACAGAAACAGAGATACAGACAGATACAGAGACACAGACAGAGACAGAGACAGAGACAGAGACAGAGACAGAGACAGAGACAGAGACAGAGACAGAGACAGAGACAGAGACAGAGACAGAGACAGAGACAGAGACAGAGACAGAGACAGAGACAGAGGGAGAGACAGAGACACAGACCGAGACAGAGACAGAGACGGTGACAGAGGCAGAGACAGAGACAGCGACAGAGACAGAGACAGAGACAGAGACGGAGATGGAGACAGAGACAGAGACAGAGACGGAGACAGAGACGGAGACAAAGACCGAGACAGAGACAGAGACAGAGACAGACGCAGAGACAGGGCCAGGGACAGAGACGGAGACAGAGACAGAGGGAGAGACAGCGACAGAGACAGAGACAGGAACAGAGACAGAGACAGAGACAGAGACGGAGACAGAGACAGAGATACATGCATAGACAGACACAGAGACAGAGACAGCGACAGGGCCAGGGGGAGGGACAGGGACAGAGACAGAGGCAGAGACAGGGACAGAGGCAGAGACAGAAGCAGAGACAGAGACAGATACGGGGACAGAGTCAGAGGCAGAGACCGAGACAGAGACAGAGACAGAGACAGAGACGGAGACAGAGGCAGAGACAGAGACAGAGACAGAGACAGCGGCAGAGACAGAGACGGAGTCAGAGACAGAGACACAGACAGAGACAGATACAGAGACAGAGACAGAGACAGAGACGGAGACAGAGACGGAGACAAAGACCGAGACAGAGACAGAGACGGAGACAGAGGCAGAAACTGAGCCAGGGACAGAGACGGAGACAGAGACAGAGGGAGAGACAGCGACAGAGACAGAAACAGAGACAGAGACAGTGGCAGAGGCAGAGCCATGGACAGAGACGGAGACAGAGACAGAGACAGGAACAGAGACAGAGACAGAGACAGAGACAGAGACAGAGACAGAGACAGAGACAGAGACAGAGCCGGAGACAGAGGCAGAGACATAGCCAGGGACAGCGACGGAGACAGAGACAGAGGGAGAGACAGCGACAGAGACACAGACAGAAACAGAGATACAGACAGATACAGAGACACAGACAGAGACAGAGACAGAGACAGAGACAGAGACAGAGACAGAGACAGAGACAGAGACAGAGACAGAGACAGAGACAGAGACAGAGACAGAGACAGAGACAGAGACAGAGACAGAGACAGAGGGAGAGACAGAGACACAGACCGAGACAGAGACAGAGACGGTGACAGAGGCAGAGACAGAGACAGCGACAGAGACAGAGACAGAGACAGAGACGGAGATGGAGACAGAGACAGAGACAGAGACGGAGACAGAGACGGAGACAAAGACCGAGACAGAGACAGAGACGGAGACAGACGCAGAGACAGGGCCAGGGACAGAGACGGAGACAGAGACAGAGGGAGAGACAGCGACAGAGACAGAGACAGGAACAGAGACAGAGACAGAGACAGAGACGGAGACAGAGACAGAGATACATGCATAGACAGACACAGAGACAGAGACAGCGACAGGGCCAGGGGGAGGGACAGGGACAGAGACAGAGGCAGAGACAGGGACAGAGGCAGAGACAGAAGCAGAGACAGAGACAGATACGGGGACAGAGTCAGAGGCAGAGACCGAGACAGAGACAGAGACAGAGACAGAGACGGAGACAGAGGCAGAGACAGAGACAGAGACAGAGACAGCGGCAGAGACAGAGACGGAGTCAGAGACAGAGACACAGACAGAGACAGATACAGAGACAGAGACAGAGACAGAGACGGAGACAGAGACGGAGACAAAGACCGAGACAGAGACAGAGACGGAGACAGAGGCAGAAACTGAGCCAGGGACAGAGACGGAGACAGAGACAGAGGGAGAGACAGCGACAGAGACAGAAACAGAGACAGAGACAGAGACAGAGACAGAGACAGAGACAGAGACACAGACAGAGACAGAGACAGAGACAGAGACAGAGACAGAGACAGAGGCAGAGACAGAGGCGGAGACAAAGACCGAGGCAGAGACAAAGACCGAGACGGAGACAGAGACAGAGACAGAGACAGAGACAGAGACAGAGACGGTGACAGAGGCAGAGACAGAGACAGAGACAGAGACAGCGGCAGAGACAGAGACGGAGTCAGAGACAGAGACACAGACAGAGACAGATACAGAGACAGAGACAGAGACAGAGACAGAGACAGAGACAGAGGCAGAGTCTCAGACAGAGACGGAGACAGAGGCAGAGGCAGAGACGGAGACAGAGACAGAGGGAGAGACAGCGACAGAGACAGAGGCAGAGACAGAGACAGAGACAGAGGCAGAGTCTCAGACAGAGACAGGGAACAGAGACAGCGACAGGGACAGAGATAGAGACAGAGACAGAGACAGAGACAGAGACAGAGACAGAGACAGAGTCAGAGACGGAGACAGAGACAGAGACAGAGACAGAGACAGAGACAGAGACAGAGACAGAGACAGAGACAGAGACAGAGTCAGAGACGGAGACAGAGACAGAGACAGAGACAGAGACAGAGACAGGGACAGAGACTGAGACGGAGATAGAGACAGAGACAGAGACAGAGACAGAGGCAGAGACAGAGACAGAGACTGAGACAGAGACAGAGACAGAGACACAGACAGAGACAGAGACAGAGACAGGGACAGAGACAGAGACAGAGACAGAGACAGAGACAGAGACAGATACAGAGACAGAGACAAAGAGCGAGACAGAGACAGAGACGGTGACAGAGTCAGAGACAGAGGCAGAGGTACAGAGACAGAGACAGAGACGGAGATTGTGACAGAGACAGAGACAGAGACGGAGACAGAGACAGATACAGAGACAGAGACAAAGAGCGAGACAGAGACAGAGACGGTGACAGAGTCAGAGACAGAGGCAGAGGTACAGAGACAGAGACAGAGACGGAGATTGTGACAGAGACAGAGACAGAGACGGAGACAGAGACGGAGACAAAGACCGAGACAGAGACAGAGACGGAGACGGTGACAGAGTCAGAGACAGAGGCAGAGGTACAGAGACAGAGCCAGGGACTGAGACTGAGACAGAGACAGCGGCAGAGACAGAGACGGAGACAGAGACAGAGACAGAGACACAGACAGAGACAGAGACAGAGACAGAGACAGAGACCGAGACAGAGACAGAGGCGGAGACAGAGGCAGAGACACAGCCAGAGACAGAGACAGAGACCGAGACAGAGACAGAGACGGAGTCAGAGACGGAGACAGAGGCAGAGACAGAGCCAGGGACGGAGACAGAGACAGAGACAGTGGGAGAGACAGCGACAGAGACAGAGAGAGAGACAGAGACAGAGACAGAGGCAGAGTCAGAGACAGAGACAGAGACAGAGGCAGAGTCTCAGACAGAGACAGGGACAGAGACAGAGACAGAGACAGAGGGAGAGACAGCGACAGAGACAGAGACAGAGACAGAGGCAGACACAGAGGTAGAGACAGTGACAGAAGCAGAGACAGAGACAGAGACAGAGACAGAGACAGAGACAGAGACAGAGACAGAGACAGAGACAGAGACAGAGACAGAGACAGAGACAGGGACAGAGACTGAGACGGAGATAGAGACAGAGACAGAGACAGAGACAGAGACGGAGACAGAGACAGAGACAGAGACAGAGACAGAGACAGAGACAGAGACGGTGACAGAGGCAGAGACAGAGCCAGGGACAGAGACGGAGACAGAGGCAGAGACAGAGACAGAGACAGATACAGAGACCGAGGCAGAGACAGAGACAGAGACGGAGATAGAGACAGAGTCAGAGACAGAACCGGAGACAGAAACGGAGACAAAGACCGAGACAGAGACAGAGACGGAGACAGAGACAGAGGCAGAGAGAGAGACAGGGACAGAGATAGAGACAGAGACAGAGACAGACACAGAGACAGAGGCAGAGACAAAGACCGAGACAGAGACAGAGACGGTGACAGAGGCAGAGACAAAGCCAGGGACAGAGACGGAGACAGAGACATAGGGAGAGACAGCGACAGAGACAGAGAGAGAGACAGAGGCAGAGACAGAGACAGAGACAGAGACAGAGACAGAGACAGAGACAGAGAAAGAGACAGAGACAGAGACAGAGACAGAGACAGAGACAGAGACAGAGACAGAGACAGAGACAGAGACAGAGACAGAGACAGAGACAGAGACAGAGACAGAGTCAGAGACAGAGACAGAGACGGGGACAGAGACAGAGACAGAGACATAGACACGGACAGCGACAGAGTCAGAGGCAGAGATAGACACAGAGACAGAGACAGAGACTGAGACAGAGACAGAAACAGAGACAGAGACAGAGGCAGAGACAGAGACAGAGACGGAGATAGAGACAGAGTCAGAGACAGAAACGGAGACAGAGACGGAGACCAAGACCGAGACAGAGACAGAGACAGAGACGGAGACAGAGGCAGAGACAGAGACAGAGACAGAGACAGAGACAGAGACAGAGACAGAGACAGAGACCGAGACAGAGAGAGAGACAGAGACAGAGGCAGTGTCTCAGACGGAGACAGAGACAGAGACAGAGACAGAGACAGAGTCACAGACAGAGACAAACACCGAGACAGAGACAGAGACGGTGACAGAGACAGAGACAGAGCCAGGGACAGAGACGGAGACAGAGGCAGAGACAGAGACAGAGACAGATACAGAGACAGAGGCAGAGACAGAGACAGAGACAGGGACAGAGACAGAGACAGGGAGAGAGACAGAGACAGAGGCAGAGTCTCAGACAGAGACAGAGACAGAGACAGAGACAGAGACAGAGACAGAGACAGAGACAGAGACAGAGACAGAGACAGAGACAGAGACAGAGACAGAGGCAGAGTCTCAGACAGAGACAGGCAGAGACAGAGACAGAGACAGAGACAGAGACAGAGGCAGAGACAGAGACAGAGACAGAGACAGAGGCAGAGACAGAGACAGAGACGGAGATAGAGACAGAGTCAGAGACAGAAACGGAGACAGAGACGGAGACAAAGACCGAGACGGAGACAGAGACGGAGACAGAGGCAGAGACAGAGACAGAGACAGAGACAGAGACAGAGACAGAGACAGAGACAGAGACAGAGACAGAGACAGAGACAGAGACAGAGACAGAGACAGAGACAGAGACAGAGACAGAGACAGAGACAGAGACAGAGACAGAGACAGAGACAGAGACAGAGACAGAGACAGAGACAGAGACAGAGAGAGAGACAGAGACAGAGGCAGAGTCTCAGACAGAGACAGAGACAGAGACAGAGACAGAGACAGAGACAATGACCGAGACAGAGACAGAGACGGTGACAGAGGCAGAGACAGAGCCAGGGACAGAGACGGAGACAGAGACAGAGACTGGGACAGAGACGGGGACAGAGACAGAGACGCAGACGGAGACAGAGACAGAGACAGAGACATAGACAGGGACAGCGACAGAGTCAGAGGCAGAGATAGACACAGTGACAGAGACAGAGACTGGGACAGAGACAGAAACAGAGACAGAGACAGATACGGGGACAGAGGCAGAGACAGAGACAGAGACGGAGATAGAGACAGAGTAAGAGACAGAACCGGAGACAGAAACGGAGACAAGGACCGAGACAGAGACAGAGACGGAGACAGAGACAGAGGCAGAGACAGAGGCAGGGACAGAGATAGAGACAGAGACAGAGACAGAGACAGAGACAGAGGCAGAGACAAAGACCGAGACAGAGACAGAGACGGTGACAAAGCCAGGGACAGAGACGGTGACAGAGACAGAGGGAGAGACAGCGACAGAGAGAGAGACAGAGACAGAGACAGAGACAGAGACAGAGACAGAGACAGAGACAGAGACAGAGACAGAGACAGAGACAGAGACAGAGACAGAGACAGAGGCAGAGTCTCAGACAGAGACAGAGACACAGACAGAGACAGAGACAAATACCGAGACAGAGACAGAGACAGAGACAGAGACAAAGACCGAGACAGAGACAGAGACGGTGACAGAGGCAGAGACAGAGCCAGAGATAGAGAAGGTGACAGAGACAGAGGGAGAGACAGAGACGGAGGCAGAGACAGAGACAGAAACAGAGACAGAGACAGAGACAGAGACAGAGACAGAGACAGAGACAGAGACAGAGACAGAGACAGAGACAGAGACAGAGGCAGAGTCTCAGACAGAGACAGGCAGAGAGATAGAGGCAGAGACAGAGACAGAGACAGACACAGAGACAGAGACAAAGACCGAGACAGAGACAGAGACGGTGACAGAGGCAGAGACAGAGCCAGGGACAGAGACGGTGACAGAGACAGAGGGAGAGACAGCGACAGAGACAGAGACAGAGACAGAGACAGAGACAGAGACAGAGACAGAGGCGGAGTCAGAGACAGAGACAGAGACAGAGACAGAGGCAGAGACAGAGACAGAGACAGAGACAGAGGCGGAGTCAGAGACAGAGACAGAGACGGAGACAGAGACGGAGACAGAGGCAGAGACAGAGACGGAGATAGAGACAGAGTCAGAGACAGAACCGGAGACAGAAACGGAGACAAAGACCGAGACAGAGACAGAGACGGAGACAGAGACAGAGGCAGAGACAGAGACAGGGACAGAGATAGAGACAGAGACAGAGACAGAGACAGAGACAGAGACAGAGACAGAGACAGAGACAGAGACAGAGACAGAGACAAAGACCGAGACAGAGACAGAGACGGTGACAGAGGCAGAGACAGAGCCAGGGACAGAGACGGAGACAGAGACAGAGACTGGGACAGAGACGGAGACAGAGACAGAGACAGAGCCAGAGATAGAGAAGGTGACAGAGACAGAGGGAGAGACAGCGACAGAGGCAGAGACAGAGACGGAGGCAGAGACAGAGACAGAGACAGAAACAGAGACAGAGACAGAGACAGAGACAGAGACGGAGATAGAGACAGAGTCAGAGACAGAACCGGAGACAGAAACGGAGACAAAGACCGAGACAGAGATAGAGACGGAGACAGAGACAGAGACAGAGACAGAGACAGGGACAGAGATAGAGACAGAGACAGAGACAGAGACAGAGACAGAGACAGAGACAGAGACAGAGACAGAGACAGAGACAGGGACAGAGACAGAGACAGGGAGAGAGACAGAGACAGAGGCAGAGTCTCAGACAGAGACAGAGACAGAGACAGAGACAGAGACAGAGACAGAGACAGAGACAGAGACAGAGACAAAGACCGAGACAGAGACAGAGACGGTGACAGAGGCAGAGACAGAGACAGGGACAGAGACGGAGACAGAGACAGAGACTGGGACAGAGACGGAGACAGAGACAGAGACGCAGACGGAGACAGAGACAGAGACAGAGACATAGACAGGGACAGCGACAGAGTCAGAGGCAGAGATAGACACAGAGACAGAGACAGAGACTGAGACAGAGACAGAAACAGAGACAGAGACAGATACGGGACAGAGACAGAGGCAGAGACAGAGACAGAGACAGAGACGCACACAGAGACAGAGACTGAGACAGAGAGAGAGACAGCGGCAGAGACAGAGACGGAGACAGAGACAGAGATACAGACAGAGACAGAGACAGAAACAGAGACAGAGACAGAGACAGAGACGGAGACAGAGGCAGAGGCAGAGACAGAGACAGAGACAGATACAGAGACAGAGGCAGAGACAGAGACAGAGACGGAGATAGAGACAGAGTCAGAGACAGAACCGGAGACAGAAACGGAGACAAAGACCGAGACAGAGACAGAGACGGAGACAGAGACAGAGGCAGAGACAGAGACAGGGACAGAGATAGAGACAGAGACAGAGACAGAGACAGAGACAGAGACGGAGATAGAGACAGAGTCAGAGACAGAACCGGAGACAGAAACGGAGACAGAGACCGAGACAGAGACAGAGACGGAGACAGAGACAGAGGCAGAGACAGAGACAGAGACCGAGACAGAGACAGAGACAGAGACAGAGACATAGACAGAGACAGAGAGAGAGACAGAGACAGAGGCAGAGTCTCAGACGGAGACAGAGACAGAGACAGAGACAGAGACGGAGACAGAGACAGAGACAAAGACCGTGACAGAGACAGAGACGGTGACAGAGGCAGAGACAGAGCCAGGGACAGAGACGGTGACAGAGACAGAGGGAGAGACAGCGACAGAGACAGAGACAGAGACAGAGACAGAGACAGAGACCGAGACAGAGACAGAGACAGAGACAGAGACAGAGACAGAGACAGAGGCAGAGTCTCAGACGGAGACAGAGACAGAGACAGAGACAGAGACGGAGACAGAGACAGAGACAAAGACCGTGACAGAGACAGAGACGGTGACAGAGGCAGAGACAGAGCCAGGGACAGAGACGGTGACAGAGACAGAGGGAGAGACAGTGACAGAGACAGATACAGAGACAGAGACAGAGACAGAGACCGAGACAGAGACAGAGACAGAGACAGAGCCAGGGACAGAGACGGAGACAGAGACAGAGACAGAGACATAGACACGGACAGCGACAGAGTCAGAGGCAGAGATAGACACAGAGACAGAGACAGAGACTGAGACAGAGACAGAAACAGAGACAGAGACAGAGGCAGAGACAGAGACAGAGACGGAGATAGAGACAGAGTCAGAGACAGAAACGGAGACAGAGACGGAGACCAAGACCGAGACAGAGACAGAGACGGAGACAGAGGCAGAGACAGAGACAGAGACAGAGACAGAGACAGAGACAGAGACAGAGACAGAGACAGAGACAGAGACAGAGACCGAGACAGAGAGAGAGACAGAGACAGAGGCAGAGTCTCAGACGGAGACAGAGACAGAGACAGAGACAGAGGCAGAGACAGAGACAGAGACGGAGATAGAGACAGAGTCAGAGACAGAAACGGAGACAGAGACGGAGACCAAGACCGAGACAGAGACAGAGACGGAGACAGAGGCAGAGACAGAGACAGAGACAGAGACAGAGACAGAGACAGAGACAGAGACCGAGACAGAGAGAGAGACAGAGACAGAGGCAGAGTCTCAGACGGAGACAGAGACAGAGACAGAGACAGAGACAGAGACAGAGACAGAGACAGAGACAGAGACAGAGACAAAGACCGAGACAGAGACAGAGACGGTGACAGAGGCAGAGACAGAGCCAGGGACAGAGACGGTGACAGAGACAGAGACAGAGACGGAGATAGAGACAGAGTCAGAGACAGAAACGGAGACAGAGACGGAGACAAAGACCGAGACAGAGACAGAGACGGAGACAGAGGCAGAGACAGAGACAGAGACAGAGACAGAGACAGAGGCAGAGACAGAGACAGAGACAGAGACAGGGACAGAGACAGAGACAGGGAGAGAGACAGAGACAGAGACAGAGACAAAGACCGAGACAGAGACAGAGACGGTGACAGAGGCAGAGACAGAGCCAGGGACAGAGACGGTGACAGAGACAGAGACAGAGACGGAGATAGAGACAGAGTCAGAGACAGAAACGGAGACAGAGACGGAGACAAAGACCGAGACAGAGACAGAGACGGAGACAGAGGCAGAGACAGAGACAGAGACAGAGACAGAGACAGAGGCAGAGGCAGAGACAGAGACAGAGACAGAGACAGCGGCAGAGACAGAGACGGAGTCAGAGACAGAGACAGAGACAGAGACAGAGACAGAGACAGAGACAGAGACAGAGGCAGAGACAGAGACAGAGACAGTGGCAGAGGCAGAGCCATGGACAGAGACGGAGACAGAGACAGAGACAGGAACAGAGACAGAGACAGAGACAGAGACAGAGACAGAGACAGAGACAGAGACAGAGACAGAGCCGGAGACAGAGGCAGAGACATAGCCAGGGACAGCGACGGAGACAGAGACAGAGGGAGAGACAGCGACAGAGACACAGACAGAAACAGAGATACAGACAGATACAGAGACACAGACAGAGACAGAGACAGAGACAGAGACAGAGACAGAGACAGAGACAGAGACAGAGACAGAGACAGAGACAGAGACAGAGACAGAGACAGAGGGAGAGACAGAGACACAGACCGAGACAGAGACAGAGACGGTGACAGAGGCAGAGACAGAGACAGCGACAGAGACAGAGACAGAGACAGAGACGGAGATGGAGACAGAGACAGAGACAGAGACGGAGACAGAGACGGAGACAAAGACCGAGACAGAGACAGAGACGGAGACAGACGCAGAGACAGGGCCAGGGACAGAGACGGAGACAGAGACAGAGGGAGAGACAGCGACAGAGACAGAGACAGGAACAGAGACAGAGACAGAGACAGAGACGGAGACAGAGACAGAGATACATGCATAGACAGACACAGAGACAGAGACAGCGACAGGGCCAGGGGGAGGGACAGGGACAGAGACAGAGGCAGAGACAGGGACAGAGGCAGAGACAGAAGCAGAGACAGAGACAGATACGGGGACAGAGTCAGAGGCAGAGACCGAGACAGAGACAGAGACAGAGACAGAGACGGAGACAGAGGCAGAGACAGAGACAGAGACAGAGACAGCGGCAGAGACAGAGACGGAGTCAGAGACAGAGACACAGACAGAGACAGATACAGAGACAGAGACAGAGACAGAGACGGAGACAGAGACGGAGACAAAGACCGAGACAGAGACAGAGACGGAGACAGAGGCAGAAACTGAGCCAGGGACAGAGACGGAGACAGAGACAGAGGGAGAGACAGCGACAGAGACAGAAACAGAGACAGAGACAGAGACAGAGACAGAGACAGAGACACAGACAGAGACAGAGACAGAGACAGAGACAGAGACAGAGACAGAGGCAGAGACAGAGACGGAGACAAAGACCGAGGCAGAGACAAAGACCGAGACGGAGACAGAGACAGAGACAGAGACAGAGACAGAGACAGAGACGGTGACAGAGGCAGAGACAGAGACAGAGACAGAGACAGCGGCAGAGACAGAGACGGAGTCAGAGACAGAGACACAGACAGAGACAGATACAGAGACAGAGACAGAGACAGAGACAGAGACAGAGACAGAGGCAGAGTCTCAGACAGAGACGGAGACAGAGGCAGAGGCAGAGACGGAGACAGAGACAGAGGGAGAGACAGCGACAGAGACAGAGGCAGAGACAGAGACAGAGACAGAGGCAGAGTCTCAGACAGAGACAGGGAACAGAGACAGCGACAGGGACAGAGATAGAGACAGAGACAGAGACAGAGACAGAGACAGAGACAGAGACAGAGTCAGAGACGGAGACAGAGACAGAGACAGAGACAGAGACAGAGACAGAGACAGAGACAGAGACAGAGACAGAGACAGAGTCAGAGACGGAGACAGAGACAGAGACAGAGACAGAGACAGAGACAGGGACAGAGACTGAGACGGAGATAGAGACAGAGACAGAGACAGAGACAGAGGCAGAGACAGAGACAGAGACTGAGACAGAGACAGAGACAGAGACACAGACAGAGACAGAGACAGAGACAGGGACAGAGACAGAGACAGAGACAGAGACAGAGACAGAGACAGATACAGAGACAGAGACAAAGAGCGAGACAGAGACAGAGACGGTGACAGAGTCAGAGACAGAGGCAGAGGTACAGAGACAGAGACAGAGACGGAGATTGTGACAGAGACAGAGACAGAGACGGAGACAGAGACAGATACAGAGACAGAGACAAAGAGCGAGACAGAGACAGAGACGGTGACAGAGTCAGAGACAGAGGCAGAGGTACAGAGACAGAGACAGAGACGGAGATTGTGACAGAGACAGAGACAGAGACGGAGACAGAGACGGAGACAAAGACCGAGACAGAGACAGAGACGGAGACGGTGACAGAGTCAGAGACAGAGGCAGAGGTACAGAGACAGAGCCAGGGACTGAGACTGAGACAGAGACAGCGGCAGAGACAGAGACGGAGACAGAGACAGAGACAGAGACACAGACAGAGACAGAGACAGAGACAGAGACAGAGACCGAGACAGAGACAGAGGCGGAGACAGAGGCAGAGACACAGCCAGAGACAGAGACAGAGACCGAGACAGAGACAGAGACGGAGTCAGAGACGGAGACAGAGGCAGAGACAGAGCCAGGGACGGAGACAGAGACAGAGACAGTGGGAGAGACAGCGACAGAGACAGAGAGAGAGACAGAGACAGAGACAGAGGCAGAGTCAGAGACAGAGACAGAGACAGAGGCAGAGTCTCAGACAGAGACAGGGACAGAGACAGAGACAGAGACAGAGGGAGAGACAGCGACAGAGACAGAGACAGAGACAGAGGCAGACACAGAGGTAGAGACAGTGACAGAAGCAGAGACAGAGACAGAGACAGAGACAGAGACAGAGACAGAGACAGAGACAGAGACAGAGACAGAGACAGAGACAGAGACAGGGACAGAGACTGAGACGGAGATAGAGACAGAGACAGAGACAGAGACAGAGACGGAGACAGAGACAGAGACAGAGACAGAGACAGAGACAGAGACGGTGACAGAGGCAGAGACAGAGCCAGGGACAGAGACGGAGACAGAGGCAGAGACAGAGACAGAGACAGATACAGAGACCGAGGCAGAGACAGAGACAGAGACGGAGATAGAGACAGAGTCAGAGACAGAACCGGAGACAGAAACGGAGACAAAGACCGAGACAGAGACAGAGACGGAGACAGAGACAGAGGCAGAGAGAGAGACAGGGACAGAGATAGAGGCAGAGACAGAGACAGACACAGAGACAGAGGCAGAGACAAAGACCGAGACAGAGACAGAGACGGTGACAGAGGCAGAGACAAAGCCAGGGACAGAGACGGAGACAGAGACATAGGGAGAGACAGCGACAGAGACAGAGAGAGAGACAGAGGCAGAGACAGAGACAGAGACAGAGACAGAGACAGAGACAGAGACAGAGAAAGAGACAGAGACAGAGACAGAGACAGAGACAGAGACAGAGACAGAGACAGAGACAGAGACAGAGACAGAGACAGAGACAGAGACAGAGACAGAGTCAGAGACAGAGACAGAGACGGGGACAGAGACAGAGACAGAGACATAGACACGGACAGCGACAGAGTCAGAGGCAGAGATAGACACAGAGACAGAGACAGAGACTGAGACAGAGACAGAAACAGAGACAGAGACAGAGGCAGAGACAGAGACAGAGACGGAGATAGAGACAGAGTCAGAGACAGAAACGGAGACAGAGACGGAGACCAAGACCGAGACAGAGACAGAGACAGAGACGGAGACAGAGGCAGAGACAGAGACAGAGACAGAGACAGAGACAGAGACAGAGACAGAGACAGAGACCGAGACAGAGAGAGAGACAGAGACAGAGGCAGTGTCTCAGACGGAGACAGAGACAGAGACAGAGACAGAGACAGAGTCACAGACAGAGACAAACACCGAGACAGAGACAGAGACGGTGACAGAGACAGAGACAGAGCCAGGGACAGAGACGGAGACAGAGGCAGAGACAGAGACAGAGACAGATACAGAGACAGAGGCAGAGACAGAGACAGAGACAGGGACAGAGACAGAGACAGGGAGAGAGACAGAGACAGAGGCAGAGTCTCAGACAGAGACAGAGACAGAGACAGAGACAGAGACAGAGACAGAGACAGAGACAGAGACAGAGACAGAGACAGAGGCAGAGTCTCAGACAGAGACAGGCAGAGACAGAGACAGAGACAGAGACAGAGACAGAGGCAGAGACAGAGACAGAGACAGAGACAGAGGCAGAGACAGAGACAGAGACGGAGATAGAGACAGAGTCAGAGACAGAAACGGAGACAGAGACGGAGACAAAGACCGAGACGGAGACAGAGACGGAGACAGAGGCAGAGACAGAGACAGAGACAGAGACAGAGACAGAGACAGAGACAGAGACAGAGACAGAGACAGAGACAGAGACAGAGACAGAGACAGAGACAGAGACAGAGACAGAGACAGAGACAGAGACAGAGACAGAGACAGAGAGAGAGACAGAGACAGAGGCAGAGTCTCAGACAGAGACAGAGACAGAGACAGAGACAGAGACAGAGACAATGACCGAGACAGAGACAGAGACGGTGACAGAGGCAGAGACAGAGCCAGGGACAGAGACGGAGACAGAGACAGAGACTGGGACAGAGACGGGGACAGAGACAGAGACGCAGACGGAGACAGAGACAGAGACAGAGACATAGACAGGGACAGCGACAGAGTCAGAGGCAGAGATAGACACAGTGACAGAGACAGAGACTGGGACAGAGACAGAAACAGAGACAGAGACAGATACGGGGACAGAGGCAGAGACAGAGACAGAGACGGAGATAGAGACAGAGTAAGAGACAGAACCGGAGACAGAAACGGAGACAAGGACCGAGACAGAGACAGAGACGGAGACAGAGACAGAGGCAGAGACAGAGGCAGGGACAGAGATAGAGACAGAGACAGAGACAGAGACAGAGACAGAGGCAGAGACAAAGACCGAGACAGAGACAGAGACGGTGACAAAGCCAGGGACAGAGACGGTGACAGAGACAGAGGGAGAGACAGCGACAGAGAGAGAGACAGAGACAGAGACAGAGACAGAGACAGAGACAGAGACAGAGACAGAGACAGAGACAGAGACAGAGACAGAGGCAGAGTCTCAGACAGAGACAGAGACACAGACAGAGACAGAGACAAATACCGAGACAGAGACAGAGACAGAGACAGAGACAAAGACCGAGACAGAGACAGAGACGGTGACAGAGGCAGAGACAGAGCCAGGGACAGAGACGGAGACAGATACAGAGACTGGGACAGAGACGGAGACAGAGACAGAGACAGAGCCAGAGATAGAGAAGGTGACAGAGACAGAGGGAGAGACAGCGACAGAGGCAGAGACAGAGACGGAGGCAGAGACAGAGACAGAGACAGAAACAGAGACAGAGACAGAGACAGAGACAGAGACGGAGATAGAGACAGAGTCAGAGACAGAACCGGAGACAGAAACGGAGACAAAGACCGAGACAGAGATAGAGACGGAGACAGAGACAGAGACAGAGACAGAGACAGGGACAGAGATAGAGACAGAGACAGAGACAGAGACAGAGACAGAGACAGAGACAGAGACAGAGACAGAGACAGAGACAGAGACAGAGACAGAGACAGGGACAGAGACAGAGACAGGGAGAGAGACAGAGACAGAGGCAGAGTCTCAGACAGAGACAGAGACAGAGACAGAGACAGAGACAGAGACAGAGACAGAGACAGAGACAGAGACAAAGACCGAGACAGAGACAGAGACGGTGACAGAGGCAGAGACAGAGACAGGGACAGAGACGGAGACAGAGACAGAGACTGGGACAGAGACGGAGACAGAGACAGAGACGCAGACGGAGACAGAGACAGAGACAGAGACAGAGACATAGACAGGGACAGCGACAGAGTCAGAGGCAGAGATAGACACAGAGACAGAGACAGAGACTGAGACAGAGACAGAAACAGAGACAGAGACAGATACGGGACAGAGACAGAGGCAGAGACAGAGACAGAGACAGAGACGCACACAGAGACAGAGACTGAGACAGAGAGAGAGACAGCGGCAGAGACAGAGACGGAGACAGAGACAGAGATACAGACAGAGACAGAGACAGAAACAGAGACAGAGACAGAGACAGAGACGGAGACAGAGGCAGAGGCAGAGACAGAGACAGAGACAGATACAGAGACAGAGGCAGAGACAGAGACAGAGACGGAGATAGAGACAGAGTCAGAGACAGAACCGGAGACAGAAACGGAGACAAAGACCGAGACAGAGACAGAGACGGAGACAGAGACAGAGGCAGAGACAGAGACAGGGACAGAGATAGAGACAGAGACAGAGACAGAGACAGAGACAGAGACGGAGATAGAGACAGAGTCAGAGACAGAACCGGAGACAGAAACGGAGACAGAGACCGAGACAGAGACAGAGACGGAGACAGAGACAGAGGCAGAGACAGAGACAGAGACAGAGACCGAGACAGAGACAGAGACAGAGACAGAGACATAGACAGAGACAGAGAGAGAGACAGAGACAGAGGCAGAGTCTCAGACGGAGACAGAGACAGAGACAGAGACAGAGACGGAGACAGAGACAGAGACAAAGACCGTGACAGAGACAGAGACGGTGACAGAGGCAGAGACAGAGCCAGGGACAGAGACGGTGACAGAGACAGAGGGAGAGACAGCGACAGAGACAGAGACAGAGACAGAGACAGAGACAGAGACCGAGACAGAGACAGAGACAGAGACAGAGACAGAGAGAGAGACAGAGACAGAGGCAGAGTCTCAGACGGAGACAGAGACAGAGACAGAGACAGAGACGGAGACAGAGACAGAGACAAAGACCGTGACAGAGACAGAGACGGTGACAGAGGCAGAGACAGAGCCAGGGACAGAGACGGTGACAGAGACAGAGGGAGAGACAGTGACAGAGACAGAGACAGAGACAGAGACAGAGACAGAGACCGAGACAGAGACAGAGACAGAGACAGAGCCAGGGACAGAGACGGAGACAGAGACAGAGACAGAGACATAGACACGGACAGCGACAGAGTCAGAGGCAGAGATAGACACAGAGACAGAGACAGAGACTGAGACAGAGACAGAAACAGAGACAGAGACAGAGGCAGAGACAGAGACAGAGACGGAGATAGAGACAGAGTCAGAGACAGAAACGGAGACAGAGACGGAGACCAAGACCGAGACAGAGACAGAGACGGAGACAGAGGCAGAGACAGAGACAGAGACAGAGACAGAGACAGAGACAGAGACAGAGACAGAGACAGAGACAGAGACCGAGACAGAGAGAGAGACAGAGACAGAGGCAGAGTCTCAGACGGAGACAGAGACAGAGACAGAGACAGAGGCAGAGACAGAGACAGAGACGGAGATAGAGACAGAGTCAGAGACAGAAACGGAGACAGAGACGGAGACCAAGACCGAGACAGAGACAGAGACGGAGACAGAGGCAGAGACAGAGACAGAGACAGAGACAGAGACAGAGACAGAGACAGAGACCGAGACAGAGAGAGAGACAGAGACAGAGGCAGAGTCTCAGACGGAGACAGAGACAGAGACAGAGACAGAGACAGAGACAGAGACAGAGACAGAGACAGAGACAGAGACAAAGACCGAGACAGAGACAGAGACGGTGACAGAGGCAGAGACAGAGCCAGGGACAGAGACGGTGACAGAGACAGAGACAGAGACGGAGATAGAGACAGAGTCAGAGACAGAAACGGAGACAGAGACGGAGACAAAGACCGAGACAGAGACAGAGACGGAGACAGAGGCAGAGACAGAGACAGAGACAGAGACAGAGACAGAGGCAGAGACAGAGACAGAGACAGAGACAGGGACAGAGACAGAGACAGGGAGAGAGTCAGAGACAGAGACAGAGACAAAGACCGAGACAGAGACAGAGACGGTGACAGAGGCAGAGACAGAGCCAGGGACAGAGACGGTGACAGAGACAGAGACAGAGACGGAGATAGAGACAGAGTCAGAGACAGAAACGGAGACAGAGACGGAGACAAAGACCGAGACAGAGACAGAGACGGAGACAGAGGCAGAGACAGAGACAGAGACAGAGACAGAGACAGAGGCAGAGACAGAGACAGAGACAGAGACAGGGACAGAGACAGAGACAGGGAGAGAGACAGAGACAGAGGCAGAGTCTCAGACAGAGACAGAGACAGAGACAGAGACAGAGACAGAGACAGAGACAGAGACAGAGACAAAGACCGAGACAGAGACAGAGACGGTGACAGAGGCAGAGACAGAGCCAGGGACAGAGACGGAGACAGAGACAGAGACTGGGACAGAGACGGAGACAGAGACAGAGACGCAGACGGAGACAGAGACAGAGACAGAGACATAGACAGGGACAGCGACAGAGTCAGAGGCAGAGATAGACACAGAGACAGAGACAGAGACTGAGACAGAGACAGAGACAGAAACAGAGACAGAGACAGATACGGGGACAGAGACAGAGGCAGAGACAGAGACAGAGACAGAGACGCACACAGAGACAGAGACTGAGACAGAGACAGCGGCAGCGGCAGAGACAGAGACGGAGACAGAGACAGAGATACAGACAGAGACAGAGACAGAAACAGAGACAGAGACAGAGACGGAGACGAAGACCGAGACAGGGACAGAGACGGAGACAGTGGCAGAGACAGAGCCAGGGACAGAGGCGGAGACGGAGACAGCGGGAGAGACAGCGACAGAGACAGAGACAGAAACAGAGACAGAGACAGATACGGGGACAGAGACAGAGACAGAGACAGAGACAGAGACAGAGGCAGAGACAGAGACAGAGTCAGAGACAGAAACAGAGACAGAGACAGAGACAGAGACAGAGACAGAGACAGAGACAGAGACAGAGACAGACACAGAGACAGAGTCAGAGGGAGAGGCTCAGACAGAGACAGAGACAAAGACAGAGACAGACACAGAGACAGAGGCAGAGACAGAGTCAGAGGCAGAGGCTCAGACAGAGACAGAGACAGAGACAGAGACAGCGGCAGAGACAGAGGCGGAGTCAGAGACAGAAACAGAGACGGAGACAGAGACGGAGACAGAGGCAGAGACAGAGACAAAGACCGAGACGGAGACAGAGACGGTGACAGAGGCAGAGACAGAGCCAGGGACAGAGACGGAGACAGAGGCAGAGACAGAGACAGAGACAGATACAGAGACAGAGGCAGAGACAGAGACAGAGACGGAGATAGAGTCAGAGTCAGAGACAGAACCGGAGACAGAAACGGGGACAAAGACCGAGACAGAGACAGAGACGGAGACAGAGACAGAGGCAGAGACAGAGACAGGGACAGAGATAGAGACAGAGACAGAGACAGAGACAGAGACAGAGACGGAGACAGAGACAGAGACAGAGACAAAGACCGAGACAGAGACAGAGACGGTGACAGAGGCAGAGACAGAGCCAGGGACAGAGACGGAGACAGAGGCAGAGACAGAGACAGAGACAGATACAGAGACGGAGGCAGAGACAGAGACAGAGACGGAGATAAAGACAGAGTCAGAGACAGAACCGGAGACAGAAACGGAGACAAAGACCGAGACGGAGACAGAGACGGAGACAGAGACAGAGGCAGAGACAGAGACAGGGACAGAGATAGAGACAGAGACAGAGACAGAGACAGAGACAGAGACGGAGATAGAGACAGAGTCAGAGACAGAACCGGAGGCAGAAACGGAGACAAAGACCGAGACAGAGACAGACACGGAGACAGAGACAGAGGCAGAGACAGAGACAGAGACAGAGACAGAGACAGAGACAGAGACAGAGACATAGACAGAGACAGAGAGAGAGACAGAGACAGAGGCAGAGTCTCAGACGGAGACAGAGACAGAGACAGAGACAGAGACAGAGACAGAGACAGAGACAGAGACAGAGACAAAGACCGAGACAGAGACAGAGACGGTGACAGAGGCAGAGACAGAGCCAGGGACAGAGACGGTGACAGAGACAGAGGGAGAGACAGCGACAGAGACAGAGACAGAGACAGAGACAGAGACAGAGACATAGACAGAGACAGAGACAGAGACAGAGACAGAGACAGAGACAGAGACAGAGACAGAGACAGAGACAGTGACTGGGACAGAGACAGAGACAGAGAGAGAGATAGAGACAGAGGCAGAGTCTCAGACAGAGACAGAGACAGAGACAGAGACAGAGACAGAGACAAAGACCGAGACAGAGACAGAGACGGTGACAGAGGCAGAGACAGAGCCAGGGACAGAGACGGAGACAGAGACAGAGACTGGGACAGAGACAGAGACAGAAACAGAGACAGAGACAGATACGGGGACAGAGACAGAGGCAGAGACAGAGACAGAGACAGAGACGCACACAGAGACAGAGACTGAGACAGAGACAGCGGCAGCGGCAGAGACAGAGACGGAGACAGAGACAGAGATACAGACAGAGACAGAGACAGAAACAGAGACAGAGACAGAGACGGAGACGAAGACCGAGACAGGGACAGAGACGGAGACAGTGGCAGAGACAGAGCCAGGGACAGAGACGGAGACGGAGACAGCGGGAGAGACAGCGACAGAGACAGAGACAGAAACAGAGACAGAGACAGAGACAAAGACAGAGACAGAGACAGAGACAGAGACAGAGGCAGAGACAGAGTCAGAGGCAGAGGCTCAGACAGAGACAGAGACAGAGACAGAGACAGCGGCAGAGACAGAGGCGGAGTCAGAGACAGAGACAGAGACGGAGACAGAGACGGAGACAGAGACAGAGACAGAGACAGAGACAGATACAGAGACGGAGGCAGAGACAGAGACAGAGACGGAGATAGAGACAGAGTCAGAGACAGAACCGGAGACAGAAACGGAGACAAAGACCGAGACAGAGACAGAGACGGAGACAGAGACAGAGGCAGAGACAGAGACAGGGACAGAGATAGAGACAGAGACAGAGACAGAGACAGAGACAGAGACAGAGACAGAGACGGAGACAGAGACAGAGACAGAGACAAAGACCGAGACAGAGACAGAGACGGTGACAGAGGCAGAGACAGAGCCAGGGACAGAGACGGAGACAGAGGCAGAGACAGAGACAGAGACAGATACAGAGACGGAGGCAGAGACAGAGACAGAGACGGAGATAGAGACAGAGTCAGAGACAGAACCGGAGACAGAAACGGAGACAAAGACCGAGACAGAGACAGAGACGGAGACAGAGACAGAGGCAGAGACAGAGACAGGGACAGAGATAGAGACAGAGACAGAGACAGAGACAGAGACAGAGACGGAGATAGAGACAGAGTCAGAGACAGAACCGGAGACAGAAACGGAGACAAAGACCGAGACAGAGACAGACACGGAGACAGAGACAGAGGCAGAGACAGAGACAGAGACAGAGACAGAGACAGAGACAGAGACGGAGACAGAGACATAGACAGAGACAGAGAGAGAGACAGAGACAGAGGCAGAGTCTCAGACGGAGACAGAGACAGAGACAGAGACAGAGACAGAGACAGAGACAGAGACAGAGACAGAGACAGAGACAGAGACAAAGACCGAGACAGAGACAGAGACGGTGACAGAGGCAGAGACAGAGCCAGGGACAGAGACGGTGACAGAGACTGAGGGAGAGACAGCGACAGAGACAGAGACAGAGACAGAGACAGAGACAGAGACAGAGACAGAGACAGAGACAGAGACAGAGACAGAGACAGAGACAGAGACAGAGACAGAGACAGAGACAGAGACAGAGACAGAGACAGAGACAGGGACAGAGACAGAGACAGAGAGAGAGATAGAGACAGAGGCAGAGTCTCAGACAGAGACAGAGACAGAGACAGAGACAGAGACAGAGACAAAGACCGAGACAGAGACAGAGACGGTGACAGAGGCAGAGACAGAGCCAGGGACAGAGACGGAGACAGAGACAGAGACTGGGACAGAGACGGAGACAGAGACAGAGACGCAGACGGAGACAGAGACAGAGACAGAGACAGACACAGAGGCAGAGACAGGGACAGAGATAGAGAGAGAGACAGAGACAGCGACGGAGACAGAGACATCGGCAGAGACAGAGACGGAGACAGAGACAGAGACAGAGACAGCGGCAGGGACAGAGACAGAGACTGAGACAGAGACAGAGACAGAGACAGAGACAGTGGCAGAGTCTCAGACAGAGACAGAGACAGAGACAGAGACAGAGACAGAGACAGAGACAGAGACAGAGACAGAGACAGAGACAAAGACCGAGACAGAGACAGAGACAGAGTCAAAGACCGAGACAGAGACAGAGACGGTGACAGAGGCAGAGACAGAGCCAGGGACAGAGACGGAGACAGAGACAGAGACTGGGACAGAGACGGAGACAGAGACAGAGACAGAGACGCAGACGGAGACAGAGACAGAGACAGAGACAGACACAGAGGCAGAGACAGGGACAGAGATAGAGAGAGAGACAGAGACAGCGACGGAGACAGAGACAGCGGCAGAGACAGAGACGGAGACAGAGACAGAGACAGAGACAGCGGCAGGGACAGAGACAGAGACTGAGACAGAGACAGAGACAGAGACAGAGACAGAGACAGAGACAGAGACAGAGACAAAGACCGAGACAGAGACAGAGACAGAGACAAAGACCGAGACAGAGACAGAGACGGTGACAGAGGCAGAGACAGAGCCAGGGACAGAGACGGTGACAGAGACAGAGGGAGAGACAGCGACAGAGGCAGAGACAGAGACAGAAACAGAGACAGAGACAGAGACAGAGACAGAGACAGAGACAGAGGCAGAGTCTCAGACAGAGACAGGTACAGAGATAGAGACAGAGACAGAGACAGAGACAGAGACAGAGACAGAAGCAGAGACAGAGACAGAGACAGAGACAGAGGCAGAGACAGAGACAGAGACAGAGACAGAGGCAGAGACAGAGACAGAGACGGAGATAGAGACAGAGTCAGAGACAGAAACGGAGACAGAGACGGAGACAAAGACCGAGACGGAGACAGAGACGGAGACAGAGGCAGAGACAGAGACAGAGACAGAGACAGAGACAGAGACAGAGACAGAGACAGAGACAGAGACAGACAGAGAGACAGAGACAGAGGCAGAGTCTCAGACAGAGACAGAGACAGAGACAGAGACGGAGACAGAGACAGAGATACAGACAGAGACAGAGACAGAAACAGAGACAGAGACAGAGACATAGACGGAGACAAAGACCGAGACAGGGACAGAGACGGAGACGGAGGCAGAGGGAGAGACAGCGACAGAGACAGAGACAGAAACAGAGACAGAGACAGATACGGGGACAGGGACAGAGACAGAGACAGAGACAGAGACAGAGACAGAGACGGAGACAGAGACAGAGACAGAGGCAGAGACAGAGACAGAGACAGAGAGAGGGACAGAGACAGAGACAGCGGCAAAGAGAGAGACGGAGACAGAGACAGAGACAGAGACAGCGGCAGAGACAGAGACGGAGACAGAGACAAAGACAGAGACAGAGACTGAGACAGAGACAGAGACAGAGACGGAGACAAAGACCAAGACAGAGACAGAGACAGAAACGGAGACAGAGACAGAGGCAGAGTCTCAGACAGAGACAGAGACAGAGGCAGAGTCTCAGACAGAGACAGGGACAGAGACAGAGACAGAGACAGAGACAGAGACAGAGACGGTGACAGAGGCAGAGACAGAGCCAGGGACAGAGACGGTGACAGAGGCAGAGGGAGAGACAGCGACAGAGACAGAGTCAGAGACAGAGACAGAGACGGAGATAGAGACAGAAACAGAGACAGAAACGGAGACAGAGACGGAGACAAAGACCGAGACAGAGACAGAGACGGAGACAGATGCAGAGACAGAGACAGAGACAGAGACAGAGACAGAGACAGAGACAGAGACAGAGGGAGAGACAGCGACAGAGGCAGAGACAGAGACTGGGACAGAGACGGAGACAGAGTCAGGGACGCAGACGGAGACAGAGACAGAGACGCAGACGGAGACAGAGACAGAGACAGAGACAGAGACATAGACAGGGACAGAAACAGAGACAGAGACAGAGACGGAGACGAAGACCGAGACAGGGACAGAGACGGAGACAGTGGCAGAGACAGAGCCAGGGACAGAGACGGAGACGGAGACAGCGGGAGGGACAGCGACAGAGACAGAGACAGAAACAGAGACAGAGACAGATGCGGGGACAGAGACAGAGACAGAGACAGAGACAGAGACAGAGGCAGAGACAGAGACAGAGTCAGAGACAGAGACAGAGACAGAGACAGAGACGGAGACAGAGACAGAGACAGACACAGAGACAGAGTCAGAGGCAGAGGCTCAGACAGAGACAGAGACAAAGACAGAGACAGAGACAGAGACAGAGGCACAGACAGAGTCAGAGGCAGAGGCTCAGACAGAGACAGAGACAGAGACAGAGACAGCGGCAGAGACAGAGGCGGAGTCAGAGACAGAGACAGAGACGGAGACAGAGACGGAGACAGAGGCAGAGGCAGAGACAGAGACAAAGACCGAGACGGAGACAGAGACGGTGACAGAGGCAGAGACAGAGCCAGGGACAGAGACGGAGACAGAGGCAGAGACAGAGACAGAGACACATACAGAGACAGAGGCAGAGACAGAGACAGAGACGGAGATAGAGACAGAGTCAGAGACAGAACCGGAGACAGAAACGGAGACAAAGACCGAGACAGAGACAGAGACGGAGACAGAGACAGAGGCAGAGACAGAGACAGGGACAGAGATAGAGACAGAGACAGAGACAGAGACAGAGACAGAGACGGAGATAGAGACAGAGTCAGAGACAGAACCGGAGACAGAAACGGAGACAAAGACCGAGACAGAGACAGACACGGAGACAGAGACAGAGGCAGAGACAGAGACAGAGACAGAGACAGAGACAGAGACAGAGACAGAGACAGAGACAGAGACATAGACAGAGACAGAGAGAGAGACAGAGACAGAGGCAGAGTCTCAGACGGAGACAGAGACAGAGACAGAGACAGAGACAGAGACAGAGACAGAGACAGAGACAGAGACAAAGACCGAGACAGAGACAGAGACGGTGACAGAGGCAGAGACAGAGCCAGGGACAGAGACGGTGACAGAGACAGAGGGAGAGACAGCGACAGAGACAGAGACAGAGACAGAGACGGAGACAGAGACAGAGACAGAGACAGAGACAGAGACAGAGACAGAGACAGAGACAGGGACAGAGACAGAGACAGAGAGAGAGATAGAGACAGTGGCAGAGTCTCAGACAGAGACAGAGACAGAGACAGAGACAGAGACAGAGACAAAGACCGAGACAGAGACAGAGACGGTGACAGAGGCAGAGACAGATACGGGGACAGAGACAGAGACAGAGACAGAGACAGAGACAGAGGCAGAGACAGAGACAGAGTCAGAGACAGAGACAGAGACAGAGACAGAGACAGAGACAGGGACAGAGACAGAGACAGAGACAAAGACCGAGACAGAGACAGAGACAGAGACAAAGACCGAGACAGAGACAGAGACGGTGACAGAGGCAGAGACAGAGCCAGGGACAGAGACGGTGACAGAGACAGAGGGAGAGACAGCGACAGAGGCAGAGACAGAGACAGAAACAGAGACAGAGACAGAGACAGAGACAGAGACAGAGACAGAGACAGAGGCAGAGTCTCAGACAGAGACAGGTACAGAGATAGAGACAGAGACAGAGACAGAGACAGAGACAGAGACAGAGACAGAAGCAGAGACAGAGACAGAGACAGAGACAGAGGCAGAGACAGAGACAGAGACAGAGACAGAGGCAGAGACAGAGACAGAGACGGAGATAGAGACAGAGTCAGAGACAGAAACGGAGACAGAGACGGAGACAAAGACCGAGACGGAGACAGAGACGGAGACAGAGGCAGAGACAGAGACGGAGACAGAGACAGAGACTGGGACAGAGACGGAGACAGAGACAGAGACGCAGACGGAGACAGAGACAGAGACAGAGACATAGACAGGGACAGCGACAGAGTCAGAGGCAGAGAGAGACACAGTGACAGAGACAGAGACTGGGACAGAGACAGAAACAGAGACAGAGACAGATACGGGGACAGAGACAGAGGCAGAGACAGAGACAGAGACAGAGACGCACACAGGGACAGAGACTGAGACAGAGACAGAGACAGCGGCAGAGACAGAGACGGAGACAGAGACAGAGATACAGACAGAGACAGAGACAGAAACAGAGACAGAGACAGAGACATAGACGGAGACAAAGACCGAGACAGGGACAGAGACGGAGACAGTGGCAGAGACAGAGCCAGGGACAGAGACGGAGACGGAGGCAGAGGGAGAGACAGCGACAGAGACAGAGACAGAAACAGAGACAGAGACAGATACGGGGACAGAGACAGAGACAGAGACAGAGACAGAGACAGAGACAGAGACGGAGACAGAGACAGAGACAGAGGCAGAGACAGAGACAGAGACAGAGAGAGGGACAGAGACAGAGACAGCGGCAAAGAGAGAGACGGAGACAGAGACAGAGACAGAGACAGCGGCAGAGACAGAGACGGAGACAGAGACAAAGACAGAGACAGAGACTGAGACAGAGACAGAGACAGAGACGGAGACAAAGACCAAGACAGAGACAGAGACAGAAACGGAGACAGAGACAGAGGCAGAGTCTCAGACAGAGACAGAGACAGAGGCAGAGTCTCAGACAGAGACAGGGACAGAGACAGAGACAGAGACAGAGACAGAGACAGAGACGGTGACAGAGGCAGAGACAGAGCCAGGGACAGAGACGGTGACAGAGGCAGAGGGAGAGACAGCGACAGAGACAGAGTCAGAGACAGAGGCAGAGACAGAGACAGAGGCAGAGACAGAGACAGAGACAGAGACAGAGGCAGAGACAGAGACAGAGACGGAGATAGAGACAGAAACAGAGACAGAAACGGAGACAGAGACGGAGACAAAGACCGAGACAGAGACAGAGACGGAGACAGATGCAGAGACAGAGACAGAGACAGAGACAGAGACAGAGACAGAGACAGAGACAGAGGGAGAGACAGCGACAGAGGCAGAGACAGAGACTGGGACAGAGACGGAGACAGAGTCAGGGACGCAGACGGAGACAGAGACAGAGACGCAGACGGAGACAGAGACAAAGACAGAGACAGAGACATAGACAGGGACAGAAACAGAGACAGAGACAGAGACGGAGACGAAGACCGAGACAGGGACAGAGACGGAGACAGTGGCAGAGACAGAGCCAGGGACAGAGACGGAGACGGAGACAGCGGGAGGGACAGCGACAGAGACAGAGACAGAAACAGAGACAGAGACAGATACGGGGACAGAGACAGAGACAGAGACAGAGACAGAGACAGAGGCAGAGACAGAGACAGAGTCAGAGACAGAGACAGAGACAGAGACAGAGACGGAGACAGAGACAGAGACAGACACAGAGACAGAGTCAGAGGCAGAGGCTCAGACAGAGACAGAGACAAAGACAGAGACAGAGACAGAGACAGAGGCACAGACAGAGTCAGAGGCAGAGGCTCAGACAGAGACAGAGACAGAGACAGAGACAGCGGCAGAGACAGAGGCGGAGTCAGAGACAGAGACAGAGACGGAGACAGAGACGGAGACAGAGGCAGAGGCAGAGACAGAGACAAAGACCGAGACGGAGACAGAGACGGTGACAGAGGCAGAGACAGAGCCAGGGACAGAGACGGAGACAGAGGCAGAGACAGAGACAGAGACACATACAGAGACAGAGGCAGAGACAGAGACAGAGACGGAGATAGAGACAGAGTCAGAGACAGAACCGGAGACAGAAACGGAGACAAAGACCGAGACAGAGACAGAGACGGAGACAGAGACAGAGGCAGAGACAGAGACAGGGACAGAGATAGAGACAGAGACAGAGACAGAGACAGAGACAGAGACGGAGATAGAGACAGAGTCAGAGACAGAACCGGAGACAGAAACGGAGACAAAGACCGAGACAGAGACAGACACGGAGACAGAGACAGAGGCAGAGACAGAGACAGAGACAGGGACAGAGACAGAGACAGAGACAGAGACAGAGACAGAGACATAGACAGAGACAGAGAGAGAGACAGAGACAGAGGCAGAGTCTCAGACGGAGACAGAGACAGAGACAGAGACAGAGACAGAGACAGAGACAGAGACAGAGACAGAGACAAAGACCGAGACAGAGACAGAGACGGTGACAGAGGCAGAGACAGAGCCAGGGACAGAGACGGTGACAGAGACAGAGGGAGAGACAGCGACAGAGACAGAGACAGAGACAGAGACGGAGACAGAGACAGAGACAGAGTCAGAGACAGAGACAGAGACAGAGACAGAGACAGGGACAGAGACAGAGACAGAGAGAGAGATAGAGACAGAGGCAGAGTCTCAGACAGAGACAGAGACAGAGACAGAGACAGAGACAGAGACAAAGACCGAGACAGAGACAGAGACGGTGACAGAGGCAGAGACAGATACGGGGACAGAGACAGAGACAGAGACAGAGACAGAGACAGAGGCAGAGACAGAGACAGAGTCAGAGACAGAGACAGAGACAGAGACAGAGACAGAGACAGAGACAGAGACAGAGACAGACACAGAGACAGAGTCAGAGGCAGAGGCTCAGACAGAGACAGAGACACAGACAGAGACAGAGACAGAGACAGAGGCACAGACAGAGTCAGAGGCAGAGGCTCAGACAGAGACAGAGACAGAGACAGAGACAGCGGCAGAGACAGAGGCGGTGTCAGAGACAGAGACAGAGACGGAGACAGAGACGGAGACAGAGGCAGAGGCAGAGACAGAGACAAAGACCGAGACGGAGACAGAGACGGTGACAGAGGCAGAGACAGAGCCAGGGACAGAGACAGAGACAGAGGCAGAGACAGAGACAGAGACACATACAGAGACAGAGGCAGAGACAGAGACAGAGACGGAGATAGAGACAGAGTCAGAGACAGAACCGGAGACAGAAACGGAGACAAAGACCGAGACAGAGACAGAGACGGAGACAGAGACAGAGGCAGAGACAGAGACAGGGACAGAGATAGAGACAGAGACAGAGACAGAGACAGAGACAGAGACAGAGACGGAGATAGAGACAGAGTCAGAGACAGAACCGGAGACAGAAACGGAGACAAAGACCGAGACAGAGACAGACACGGAGACAGAGACAGAGGCAGAGACAGAGACAGAGACAGAGACAGAGACAGAGACAGAGACAGAGACATAGACAGAGACAGAGAGAGAGACAGAGACAGAGGCAGAGTCTCAGACGGAGACAGAGACAGAGACAGAGACAGAGACAGAGACAGAGACAGAGACAGAGACAGAGACAGAGACAAAGACCGAGACAGAGACAGAGACGGTGACAGAGGCAGAGACAGAGCCAGGGACAGAGACGGTGACAGAGACAGAGGGAGAGACAGCGACAGAGACAGAGACAGAGACAGAGACAGAGACAGAGACAGAGACAGAGACAGAGACAGAGACAGAGACAGAGACAGAGACAGAGACAGAGACAGAGACAGAGACAGAGACAGAGACAGGGACAGAGACAGAGACAGAGAGAGAGATAGAGACAGAGGCAGAGTCTCAGACAGAAACAGAGACAGAGACAGAGACAGAGACAGAGACAAAGACCGAGACAGAGACAGAGACGGTGACAGAGGCAGAGACAGAGCCAGGGACAGAGACGGAGACAGAGACAGAGACTGGGACAGAGACGGAGACAGAGACAGAGACGCAGACGGAGACAGAGACAGAGACAGAGACAGACACAGAGGCAGAGACAGGGACAGAGATAGAGAGAGAGACAGAGACAGCGACGGAGACAGAGACAGCGGCAGAGACAGAGACGGAGACAGAGACAGAGACAGAGACAGCGGCAGGGACAGAGACAGAGACTGAGACAGAGACAGAGACAGAGACAGAGACAGTGGCAGAGTCTCAGACAGAGACAGAGACAGAGACAGAGACAGAGACAGAGACAGAGACAGAGACAAAGACCGAGACAGAGACAGAGACAGAGACAAAGACCGAGACAGAGACAGGTACAGAGATAGAGACAGAGACAGAGACAGAGACAGAGACAGAGACAGAGACAGAGACAGAAGCAGAGACAGAGACAGAGACAGAGACAGAGGCAGAGACAGAGACAGAGACAGAGACAGAGGCAGAGACAGAGACAGAGACGGAGATAGAGACAGAGTCAGAGACAGAAACGGAGACAGAGACGGAGACAAAGACCGAGACGGAGACAGAGACGGAGACAGAGGCAGAGACAGAGACAGAGACAGAGACAGAGACAGAGACAGAGACAGAGACAGAGACAGAGACAGAGACAGAGACAGAGACAGAGACAGAGACAGAGACAGAGACAGAGACAGAGACAGAGACAGAGACAGAGACAGAGACAGAGACAGAGACAGAGACAGAGACAGAGACAGAGACAGAGAGAGAGACAGAGACAGAGGCAGAGTCTCAGACAGAGACAGAGACAGAGACAGAGACAGAGACAGAGACAATGACCGAGACAGAGACAGAGACGGTGACAGAGGCAGAGACAGAGCCAGGGACAGAGACGGAGACAGAGACAGAGACTGGGACAGAGACGGAGACAGAGACAGAGACGCAGACGGAGACAGAGACAGAGACAGAGACAGAGACAGAGACAGAGACGGAGACGGAGACAGAGACAGAGACAGAGGCAGAGACAGAGACAGAGACAGAGAGAGAGACAGAGACAGAGACAGAGACAGAGACAGCGGCAAAGAGAGAGACGGAGACAGAGACAGAGACAGAGACAGCGGCAGAGACAGAGACGGAGACAGAGACAGAGACAGAGACAGAGACAGAGACAGAGACAGGGACAGAGACGGAGACAAAGACCAAGACAGAGACAGAGACAGAAACGGAGACAGAGACAGAGGCAGAGTCTCAGACAGAGACAGAGACAGAGGCAGAGTCTCAGACAGAGACAGGGACAGAGACAGAGACAGAGACAGAGACAGAGACGGAGACAGAGACGGTGACAGAGGCAGAGACAGAGCCAGGGACAGAGACGGTGACAGAGACAGAGGGAGAGACAGCGACAGAGACAGAGTCAGAGACAGAGGCAGAGACAGAGACAGAGGCAGAGACAGAGACAGAGACAGAGACAGAGGCAGAGACAGAGACAGAGACGGAGATAGAGACAGAAACAGAGACAGAAACGGAGACAGAGACGGAGACAAAGACCGAGACAGAGACAGAGACGGAGACAGATGCAGAGACAGAGACAGAGACAGAGACAGAGACAGAGACAGAGACAGAGGGAGAGACAGCGACAGAGGCAGAGACAGAGACTGGGACAGAGACGGAGACAGAGTCAGGGACGCAGACGGAGACAGAGATAGAGACGCAGACGGAGACAGAGACAGAGACAGAGACAGAGACATAGACAGGGACAGCGACAGAGTCAGAGACAGAGATAGACACAGAGACAGAAACAGTGACTGAGACAGAGACAGAAACAGAGACAGAGACAGATACTGGGACAGAGACAGAGGCAGAGACAGAGACAGAGACAGAGACGCACACAGAGACAGAGACTGAGACAGAGACAGAGACAGCGGCAGAGACAGAGACGGAGACAGAGTCAGAGATACAGACAGAGACAGAGACAGAAACAGAGACAGAGACAGAGACAGAGACGGAGACAAAGACCGAGTCAGGGACAGAGACGGAGACAGTGGCAGAGACAGAGCCAGGGACAGAGACGGAGACGGAGACAGAGGGAGAGACAGCGACAGAGACAGAGACAGAGACAGAGACAGAGACAGAGACAGCGGCAGAGACTGAGACGGAGACAGAGACAGAGACAGAGACAGCGGCAGAGACAGAGACGGAGACAGAGATAGAGACACAGACAGAGACAGAGACAGAGACAGGGACAGAGACAGAGACAGAGACAGAGACAGAGACGGAGACAAAGACCGAGACAGAGACAGAGACGGAGACAGAGACAGAGGCAGAGTCTCATACAGAGACAGAGACAAAGACCGAGGCAGGGACAGAGACGGTGACAGAGGCAGAGACAGAGCCAGGGACAGAGACGGTGGCAGAGACAGAGGGAGAGACGGCGACAGAGACAGAGACAGAGACAGAGACAGAGACAGAGGCAGAGACAGAGGCAGAGACAGAGACAGAGACGGAGATAGAGACAGAGTCAGAGACAGAAACGGAGACAGAGACGGAGACAAAGACCGAGACAGAGACAGAGACGGAGAGAGAGGCAGAGACAGAGACAGAGACAGAGACAGAGACAGAGACAGAGACAGAGACAGAGACAGAGACAGAGACAGAGACAGAGACAGAGACAGAGACAGAGACAGAGACAGAGACAGAGGCAGAGTCTCAGACAGAGACAGAGGCAGAGACAGAGACAGAGACCGAGACAGAGACAGAGACGGTGACAGAGGCAGAGACAGAGCCAGGGACAGAGACGGAGACAGAGACAGAGACTGGGACAGAGACGGAGACAGAGACAGAGACGCAGACGGAGACAGAGACAGAGACCGAGACAGAGATATAGACACGGACAGCGACAGAGTCAGAGGCAGAGATAGACACAGAGACAGAGACAGAGACTGAGACAGAGACAGAAACAGAGACAGAGACAGAGACAGAGACAGAGACGGAGATAGAGACAGAGTCAGAGACAGAACCGGAGACAGAAACGGAGACAAAGACCGAGACAGAGACAGAGACGGAGACAGAGACAGAGGCAGAGACAGAGACAGAGACCGAGACAGAGACAGAGACAGAGACAGAGACATAGACAGAGACAGAGAGAGAGACAGAGACAGAGGCAGAGTCTCAGACGGAGACAGAGACAGAGACAGAGACAGAGACAGAGACAGAGACAGGGACAAAGACCGAGACAGAGACAGAGACGGTGACAGAGGCAGAGACAGAGCCAGGGACAGAGACGGTGACAGAGACAGAGGGAGAGACAGCGACAGAGACGGAGACAGAGACAGAGACAGAGACAGAGACAGAGACAGAGACAGAGACAGAGACAGAGACAGAGACAGAGACAGAGACAGAGACAGAGACAGAGACAGGGACAGAGACAGAGACAGAGACAGAGACAGAGACAGAGACAGAGACAGAGACAGAGACAGAGACAGAGACAGAGACAGAGACAGAAGCAGAGACAAAGACCGAGACAGAGACAGAGACGGTGACAGAGGCAGAGACAGAGCCAGGGACAGAGACGGAGACAGAGACAGAGGGAGAGACAGCGACAGAGGCAGAGACAGAGACAGAAACAGAGACAGAGACAGAGACAGAGACAGAGACAGAGACAGAGACAGAGACAGAGACAGAGACAGAGACAGAGACAGAGACAGAGACAGAGGCAGAGTCTCAGACAGAGACAGGTACAGAGATAGAGACAGAGACAGAGACAGAGACAGAGACAGAGACAGAGACAGAGGCAGAGACAGAGACAGAGACAGAGACAGAGGCAGAGACAGAGACAGAGACAGAGACGCACACAGAGACAGAGACTGAGAAAGAGACAGAGACAGCGGCAGAGACAGAGACGGAGACAGAGTCAGAGATACAGACAGAGACAGAGACAGAAACAGAGACAGAGACAGAGACAGAGACAGAGGCAGAGACAGAGCCAGGGACAGAGACGGTGACAGAGACAGAGGGAGAGACAGCGACAGAGGCAGAGACAGAGACAGAAACAGAGACAGAGACCGAGACAGAGACAGAGACGGTGACAGAGGCAGAGACAGAGCCAGGGACAGAGACGGTGACAGAGACAGAGGCAGAGACAGAGACAGAGACAGAGATAGAGGCAGAGACAGAGACAGAGACGAAGATAGAGACAGAGTCAGAGACAGAAACGGAGACAGAGACGGAGACAAAGACCGAGACGGAGACAGAGACGGAGACAGAGGCAGAGACAGAGACAGAGACAGAGACAGAGACAGAGACAGAGACAGAGACAGAGACAGAGACAGAGACAGAGACAGAGACAGAGAGAGAGACAGAGACAGAGGCAGAGTCTCAGACAGAGACAGAGACAGAGACAGAGACAGAGACAGAGACAATGACCGAGACAGAGACAGAGACGGTGACAGAGGCAGAGACAGAGCCAGGGACAGAGACGGAGACAGAGACAGAGACTGGGACAGAGACGGAGACAGAGACAGAGACGCAGACGGAGACAGAGACAGAGACAGAGACATAGACAGGGACAGCGACAGAGTCAGAGGCAGAGATAGACACAGTGACAGAGACAGAGACTGGGACAGAGACAGAAACAGAGACAGAGACAGATACGGGGACAGAGACAGAGGCAGAGACAGAGACAGAGACAGAGACGCACACAGGGACAGAGACTGAGACAGAGACAGAGACAGCGGCAGAGACAGAGACGGAGACAGAGACAGAGATACAGACAGAGACAGAGACAGAAACAGAGACAGAGACAGAGACATAGACGGAGACAAAGACCGAGACAGGGACAGAGACGGAGACAGTGGCAGAGACAGAGCCAGGGACAGAGACGGTGACGGAGGCAGAGGGAGAGACAGCGACAGAGACAGAGACAGAAACAGAGACAGAGACACAGACAGAGACAGAGACAGAGACAGAGACAGAGACAGAGACAGAGACAGAGACAGAGACAGAGACAGAGACGGAGACAAAGACCAAGACAGAGACAGAGACAGAGACGGAGACAGAGACAGAGGCAGAGACAGAGACGGTGACAGAGGCAGAGACAGAGCCAGGGACAGAGACGGTGACAGAGACAGAGGGAGAGACAGCGACAGAGACAGAGACAGAGACAGAGGCAGAGACAGAGACAGAGGCAGAGACAGAGACAGAGACAGAGACAGAGACAGAGGCAGAGACAGAGACAGAGACGGAGATAGAGACAGAAACAGAGACAGAAACGGAGACAGAGACGGAGACAAAGACCGAGACAGAGACAGAGACGGAGACAGATGCAGAGACAGAGACAGAGACAGAGACAGAGACAGAGACAGAGACAGAGACAGAGGGAGAGACAGCGACAGAGGCAGAGACAGAGACTGGGACAGAGACGGAGACAGAGTCAGGGACGCAGACGGAGACAGAGACAGAGACGCAGACGGAGACAGAGACAGAGACAGAGACAGAGACATAGACAGGGACAGCGACAGAGTCAGAGACAGAGATAGACACAGAGACAGAAACAGTGACTGAGACAGAGACGGAAACAGAGACAGAGACAGATATTGGGACAGAGACAGAGGCAGAGACAGAGACAGAGACAGAGACGCACACAGAGACAGAGACTGAGAAAGAGACAGAGACAGCGGCAGAGACAGAGACGGAGACAGAGTCAGAGATACAGACAGAGACAGAGACAGAAACAGAGACAGAGACAGAGACAGAGACGGAGACAAGGACCGAGTCAGGGACAGAGACGGAGACAGTGGCAGAGACAGAGCCAGGGACAGAGACGGAGACGGAGACAGAGGGAGAGACAGCGACAGAGACAGAGACAGAGACAGAGACAGAGACAGAGACAGCGGCAGAGACAGAGACGGAGACAGAGACAGAGACAGAGACAGCGGCAGAGACAGAGACGGAGACAGAGACATAGACAGGGACAGCGACAGAGTCAGAGACAGAGATAGACACAGAGACAGAAACAGTGACTGAGACAGAGACAGAAACAGAGACAGAGACAGATACTGGGACAGAGACAGAGGCAGAGACAGAGACAGAGACAGAGACGCACACAGAGACAGAGACTGAGACAGAGACAGAGACAGCGGCAGAGACAGAGACGGAGACAGAGTCAGAGATACAGACAGAGACAGAGACAGAAACAGAGACAGAGACAGAGACAGAGACGGAGACAAAGACCGAGTCAGGGACAGAGACGGAGACAGTGGCAGAGACAGAGCCAGGGACAGAGACGGAGACGGAGACAGGGGGAGAGACAGCGACAGAGACAGAGACAGAGACAGAGACAGAGACAGAGACAGCGGCAGAGACTGAGACGGAGACAGAGACAGAGACAGAGACAGCGGCAGAGACAGAGACGGAGACAGAGATAGAGACACAGACAGAGACAGAGACAGAGACAGGGACAGAGACAGAGACAGAGACAGAGACAGAGACGGAGACAAAGACCGAGACAGAGACAGAGACGGAGACAGAGACAGAGGCAGAGTCTCATACAGAGACAGGGACAGAGATAGAGACAGAGACAAAGACCGAGGCAGGGACAGAGACGGTGACAGAGGCAGAGACAGAGCCAGGGACAGAGACGGTGGCAGAGACAGAGGGAGAGACGGCGACAGAGACAGAGACAGAGACAGAGACAGAGACAGAGGCAGAGACAGAGGCAGAGACAGAGACAGAGACGGAGATAGAGACAGAGTCAGAGACAGAAACGGAGACAGAGACGGAGACAAAGACCGAGACAGAGACAGAGACGGAGAGAGAGGCAGAGACAGAGACAGAGACAGAGACAGAGACAGAGACAGAGACAGAGACAGAGACAGAGACAGAGACAGAGACAGAGACAGAGGCAGAGTCTCAGACAGAGACAGAGGCAGAGACAGAGACAGAGACCGAGACAGAGACAGAGACGGTGACAGAGGCAGAGACAGAGCCAGGGACAGAGACGGAGACAGAGACAGAGACTGGGACAGAGACGGAGACAGAGACAGAGACGCAGACGGAGACAGAGACAGAGACCGAGACAGAGATATAGACACGGACAGCGACAGAGTCAGAGGCAGAGATAGACACAGAGACAGAGACAGAGACTGAGACAGAGACAGAAACAGAGACAGAGACAGAGACAGAGACAGAGACGGAGATAGAGACAGAGTCAGAGACAGAACCGGAGACAGAAACGGAGACAAAGACCGAGACAGAGACAGAGACGGAGACAGAGACAGAGGCAGAGACAGAGACAGAGACCGAGACAGAGACAGAGACAGAGACAGAGACATAGACAGAGACAGAGAGAGAGACAGAGACAGAGGCAGAGTCTCAGACGGAGACAGAGACAGCGACAGAGACAGAGACAGAGACAGAGACAGGGACAAAGACCGAGACAGAGACAGAGACGGTGACAGAGGCAGAGACAGAGCCAGGGACAGAGACGGTGACAGAGACAGAGGGAGAGACAGCGACAGAGACGGAGACAGAGACAGAGACAGAGACAGAGACAGAGACAGAGACAGAGACAGAGACAGAGACAGAGACAGAGACAGAGACAGAGACAGAGACAGAGACAGGGACAGAGACAGAGACAGAGAGAGAGACAGAGACAGAGGCAGAGTCTCAGACAGAGACAGATACAGAGACAGAGACAGAGACAGAAGCAGAGACAAAGACCGAGACAGAGACAGAGACGGTGACAGAGGCAGAGACAGAGCCAGGGACAGAGACGGAGACAGAGACAGAGGGAGAGACAGCGACAGAGGCAGAGACAGAGACAGAAACAGAGACAGAGACAGAGACAGAGACAGAGACAGAGACAGAGACAGAGACAGAGACAGAGACAGAGACAGAGACAGAGACAGAGACAGAGACAGAGGCAGAGTCTCAGACAGAGACAGGTACAGAGATAGAGACAGAGACAGAGACAGAGACAGAGACAGAGACAGAGACAGAGGCAGAGACAGAGACAGAGACAGAGACAGAGGCAGAGACAGAGACAGAGACAGAGACGCACACAGAGACAGAGACTGAGAAAGAGACAGAGACAGCGGCAGAGACAGAGACGGAGACAGAGTCAGAGATACAGACAGAGACAGAGACAGAAACAGAGACAGAGACAGAGACAGAGACAGAGGCAGAGACAGAGCCAGGGACAGAGACGGTGACAGAGACAGAGGGAGAGACAGCGACAGAGGCAGAGACAGAGACAGAAACAGAGACAGAGACCGAGACAGAGACAGAGACGGTGACAGAGGCAGAGACAGAGCCAGGGACAGAGACGGTGACAGAGACAGAGGCAGAGACAGAGACAGAGACAGAGACAGAGGCAGAGACAGAGACAGAGACGAAGATAGAGACAGAGTCAGAGACAGAAACGGAGACAGAGACGGAGACAAAGACCGAGACGGAGACAGAGACGGAGACAGAGGCAGAGACAGAGACAGAGACAGAGACAGAGACAGAGACAGAGACAGAGACAGAGACAGAGACAGAGACAGAGACAGAGACAGAGACAGAGAGAGAGACAGAGACAGAGGCAGAGTCTCAGACAGAGACAGAGACAGAGACAGAGACAGAGACAGAGACAATGACCGAGACAGAGACAGAGACGGTGACAGAGGCAGAGACAGAGCCAGGGACAGAGACGGAGACAGAGACAGAGACTGGGACAGAGACGGAGACAGAGACAGAGACGCAGACGGAGACAGAGACAGAGACAGAGACATAGACAGGGACAGCGACAGAGTCAGAGGCAGAGATAGACACAGTGACAGAGACAGAGACTGGGACAGAGACAGAAACAGAGACAGAGACAGATACGGGGACAGAGACAGAGGCAGAGACAGAGACAGAGACAGAGACGCACACAGGGACAGAGACTGAGACAGAGGCAGAGACAGCGGCAGAGACAGAGACGGAGACAGAGACAGAGATACAGACAGAGACAGAGACAGAAACAGAGACAGAGACAGAGACATAGACGGAGACAAAGACCGAGACAGGGACAGAGACGGAGACAGTGGCAGAGACAGAGCCAGGGACAGAGACGGTGACGGAGGCAGAGGGAGAGACAGCGACAGAGACAGAGACAGAAACAGAGACAGAGACACAGACAGAGACAGAGACAGAGACAGAGACAGAGACAGAGACAGAGACAGAGACAGAGACGGAGACAAAGACCAAGACAGAGACAGAGACAGAGACGGAGACAGAGACAGAGGCAGAGACAGAGACGGTGACAGAGGCAGAGACAGAGCCAGGGACAGAGACGGTGACAGAGACAGAGGGAGAGACAGCGACAGAGACAGAGACAGAGACAGAGGCAGAGACAGAGACAGAGGCAGAGACAGAGACAGAGACAGAGACAGAGACAGAGGCAGAGACAGAGACAGAGACGGAGATAGAGACAGAAACAGAGACAGAAACGGAGACAGAGACGGAGACAAAGACCGAGACAGAGACAGAGACGGAGACAGATGCAGAGACAGAGACAGAGACAGAGACAGAGACAGAGACAGAGACAGAGACAGAGGGAGAGACAGCGACAGAGGCAGAGACAGAGACTGGGACAGAGACGGAGACAGAGTCAGGGACGCAGACGGAGACAGAGACAGAGACGCAGACGGAGACAGAGACAGAGACAGAGACAGAGACATAGACAGGGACAGCGACTGAGTCAGAGACAGAGATAGACACAGAGACAGAAACAGTGACTGAGACAGAGACGGAAACAGAGACAGAGACAGATATTGGGACAGAGACAGAGGCAGAGACAGAGACAGAGACAGAGACGCACACAGAGACAGAGACTGAGAAAGAGACAGAGACAGCGGCAGAGACAGAGACGGAGACAGAGTCAGAGATACAGACAGAGACAGAGACAGAAACAGAGACAGAGACAGAGACAGAGACGGAGACAAAGACCGAGTCAGGGACAGAGACGGAGACAGTGGCAGAGACAGAGCCAGGGACAGAGACGGAGACGGAGACAGAGGGAGAGACAGCGACAGAGACAGAGACAGAGACAGAGAGAGCGGCAGAGACAGAGACGGAGACAGAGACAGAGACAGAGACAGCGGCAGAGACAGAGACGGAGACAGAGATGGAGACACAGACAGAGACAGAGACAGAGACAGAGACAGAGACAGAGACAGAGACAGAGACAGAGACGGAGACAAAGACCGAGACAGAGACAGAGACGGAGACAGAGACAGAGGCAGAGTCTCAGACAGAGACAGGGACAGAGATAGAGACAGAGACAAAGACCGAGGCAGGGACAGAGATGGTGACAGAGGCAGAGACAGAGCCAGGGACAGAGACGGTGGCAGAGACAGAGGGAGAGACGGCGACAGAGACAGAGACAGAGACAGAGGCAGAGACAGAGACAGAGACAGAGACAGAGACAGAGACAGAGACAGAGACAGAGACAGAGACAGAGACAGAGACAGAGACAGAGACAGAGACAGAGGCAGAGACAGAGACAGAGACAGAGGCAGAGACAGAGGCAGAGACAGAGACAGAGACGGAGATAGAGACAGAGTCAGAGACAGAAACGGAGACAGAGACGGAGACAAAGACCGAGACAGAGACAGAGACGGAGAGAGAGGCCGAGACAGAGACAGAGACAGAGACAGAGACAGAGACAGAGACAGAGACAGAGACAGAGACAGAGACAGAGACAGAGACAAAGACCGAGACAGAGACAGAGACGGTGACAGAGGCAGAGACAGAGCCAGGGACAGAGACGGTGACAGAGACAGAGGGAGAGACAGCGACAGAGACGGAGACAGAGACAGAGACAGAGACAGAGACAGAGACAGAGACAGAGACAGAGACAGAGACAGAGACAGAGACAGTGACAGAGACAGAGACAGAGACAGAGACAGAGACAGAGACAGAGACAGAGACAGAGACAGAGACAGAGACAGAGACGGAGATAGAGACAGAGTCAGAGACAGAAACGGAGACAGAGACGGAGACAAAGACCGAGACAGAGACAGAGACGGAGACAGAGGCAGAGACAGAGACAGAGACAGAGACAGAGACAGAGACAGAGACAGAGACAGAGACAGAGACAGAGACAGAGACAGAGACAGAGACAGAGACAGGGACAGAGACAGAGACAGAGAGAGAGACAGAGACAG
>CAMAOD020000059.1:270000-292500 GCA_945859595.2 Megachile willughbiella | reverse complement strand
AGACAGCGGCAGAGAGAGAGACGGAGACAGAGACAGAGACAGAGACGGAGACAGAGACAGAGACACAGACAGAGACAGAGACAGAGACAGAGACAGAGACAGAGACAGAGACAGAGGCAGAGACAGAGACAGAGACAGAGGCAGAGACAGAGGCAGAGACAGAGACAGAGACGGAGATAGAGACAGAGTCAGAGACAGAAACGGAGACAGAGACGGAGACAAAGACCGAGACAGAGACAGAGACGGAGAGAGAGGCCGAGACAGAGACAGAGACAGAGACAGAGACAGAGACAGAGACAGAGACAGAGACAGAGACAGAGACAGAGACAGAGACAGAGACAGAGACAGAGACAGAGACAGAGACAGAGACAGAGACAGAGACAGAGACAGAGACAGAGACAGAGACAGAGAGAGAGACAGAGACAGAGACAGAGACAGAGACAGAGACAGAGACAGAGAGAGAGACAGAGACAGAGGCAGAGTCTCAGACAGAGACAGAGACAGAGACAGAGACAGAGACAGAGACAGAGACAGAGACCGAGACAGAGACAGAGACGGTGACAGAGACAGATGCAGAGTCTCAGACAGAGACAGGGACAGAGATAGAGACAGAGACAAAGACCGAGGCAGGGACAGAGACGGTGACAGAGGCAGAGACAGAGCCAGGGACAGAGACGGTGGCAGAGACAGAGGGAGAGACGGCGACAGAGACAGAGACAGAGACAGAGGCAGAGACAGAGACAGAGACAGAGACAGAGACAGAGACAGAGACAGAGACAGAGACAGAGACAGAGGCAGAGACAGAGACAGAGACAGAGGCAGAGACAGAGGCAGAGACAGAGACAGAGACGGAGATAGAGACAGAGTCAGAGACAGAAACGGAGACAGAGACGGAGACAAAGACCGAGACAGAGACAGAGACGGAGAGAGAGGCAGAGACAGAGACAGAGACAGAGACAGAGACAGAGACAGAGAGAGAGACAGAGACAGAGACAGAGACAGAGACAGAGACAGAGACAGAGACAGAGACAGAGACAGAGACAGAGACAGAGACAGAGACAGAGACAGAGACAGAGAGAGAGAGACAGAGACAGAGGCAGTGTCTCAGACAGAGACAGAGACAGAGACAGAGACAGAGACAGAGACAGAGACAGAGACAGAGACAGAGACAGAGACGGAGACAAAGACCAAGACAGAGACAGAGACAGAGACGGAGACAGAGACAGAGGCAGAGACAGAGACGGTGACAGAGGCAGAGACAGAGCCAGGGACAGAGACGGTGACAGAGACAGAGGGAGAGACAGCGACAGAGACAGAGACAGAGACAGAGGCAGAGACAGAGACAGAGGCAGAGACAGAGACAGAGACAGAGACAGAGACAGAGGCAGAGACAGAGACAGAGACGGAGATAGAGACAGAAACAGAGACAGAAACGGAGACAGAGACGGAGACAAAGACCGAGACAGAGACAGAGACGGAGACAGATGCAGAGACAGAGACAGAGACAGAGACAGAGACAGAGACAGAGACAGAGACAGAGGGAGAGACAGCGACAGAGGCAGAGACAGAGACTGGGACAGAGACGGAGACAGAGTCAGGGACGCAGACGGAGACAGAGACAGAGACGCAGACGGAGACAGAGACAGAGACAGAGACAGAGACATAGACAGGGACAGCGACAGAGTCAGAGACAGAGATAGACACAGAGACAGAAACAGTGACTGAGACAGAGACGGAAACAGAGACAGAGACAGATATTGGGACAGAGACAGAGGCAGAGACAGAGACAGAGACAGAGACGCACACAGAGACAGAGACTGAGAAAGAGACAGAGACAGCGGCAGAGACAGAGACGGAGACAGAGTCAGAGATACAGACAGAGACAGAGACAGAAACAGAGACAGAGACAGAGACAGAGACAGAGACGGAGACAAGGACCGAGTCAGGGACAGAGACGGAGACAGTGGCAGAGACAGAGCCAGGGACAGAGACGGAGACGGAGACAGAGGGAGAGACAGCGACAGAGACAGAGACAGAGACAGAGACAGAGACAGAGACAGCGGCAGAGACAGAGACGGAGACAGAGACAGAGACAGAGACAGCGGCAGAGACAGAGACGGAGACAGAGACATAGACAGGGACAGCGACAGAGTCAGAGACAGAGATAGACACAGAGACAGAAACAGTGACTGAGACAGAGACAGAAACAGAGACAGAGACAGATACTGGGACAGAGACAGAGGCAGAGACAGAGACAGAGACAGAGACGCACACAGAGACAGAGACTGAGACAGAGACAGAGACAGCGGCAGAGACAGAGACGGAGATAGAGTCAGAGATACAGACAGAGACAGAGACAGAAACAGAGACAGAGACAGAGACAGAGACGGAGACAAAGACCGAGTCAGGGACAGAGACGGAGACAGTGGCAGAGACAGAGCCAGGGACAGAGACGGAGACGGAGACAGGGGGAGAGACAGCGACAGAGACAGAGACAGAGACAGAGACAGAGACAGAGACAGCGGCAGAGACTGAGACGGAGACAGAGACAGAGACAGAGACAGCGGCAGAGACAGAGACGGAGACAGAGATAGAGACACAGACAGAGACAGAGACAGAGACAGGGACAGAGACAGAGACAGAGACAGAGACAGAGACGGAGACAAAGACCGAGACAGAGACAGAGACGGAGACAGAGACAGAGGCAGAGTCTCATACAGAGACAGGGACAGAGATAGAGACAGAGACAAAGACCGAGGCAGGGACAGAGACGGTGACAGAGGCAGAGACAGAGCCAGGGACAGAGACGGTGGCAGAGACAGAGGGAGAGACGGCGACAGAGACAGAGACAGAGACAGAGACAGAGACAGAGGCAGAGACAGAGGCAGAGACAGAGACAGAGACGGAGATAGAGACAGAGTCAGAGACAGAAACGGAGACAGAGACGGAGACAAAGACCGAGACAGAGACAGAGACGGAGAGAGAGGCAGAGACAGAGACAGAGACAGAGACAGAGACAGAGACAGAGACAGAGACAGAGACAGAGACAGAGACAGAGACAGAGACAGAGACAGAGACAGAGGCAGAGTCTCAGACAGAGACAGAGGCAGAGACAGAGACAGAGACCGAGACAGAGACAGAGACGGTGACAGAGGCAGAGACAGAGCCAGGGACAGAGACGGAGACAGAGACAGAGACTGGGACAGAGACGGAGACAGAGACAGAGACGCAGACGGAGACAGAGACAGAGACCGAGACAGAGATATAGACACGGACAGCGACAGAGTCAGAGGCAGAGATAGACACAGAGACAGAGACAGAGACTGAGACAGAGACAGAAACAGAGACAGAGACAGAGACAGAGACAGAGACGGAGATAGAGACAGAGTCAGAGACAGAACCGGAGACAGAAACGGAGACAAAGACCGAGACAGAGACAGAGACGGAGACAGAGACAGAGGCAGAGACAGAGACAGAGACCGAGACAGAGACAGAGACAGAGACAGAGACATAGACAGAGACAGAGAGAGAGACAGAGACAGAGGCAGAGTCTCAGACGGAGACAGAGACAGAGACAGAGACAGAGACAGAGACAGAGACAGGGACAAAGACCGAGACAGAGACAGAGACGGTGACAGAGGCAGAGACAGAGCCAGGGACAGAGACGGTGACAGAGACAGAGGGAGAGACAGCGACAGAGACGGAGACAGAGACAGAGACAGAGACAGAGACAGAGACAGAGACAGAGACAGAGACAGAGACAGAGACAGAGACAGAGACAGAGACAGAGACAGAGACAGGGACAGAGACAGAGACAGAGAGAGAGACAGAGACAGAGGCAGAGTCTCAGACAGAGACAGATACAGAGACAGAGACAGAGACAGAAGCAGAGACAAAGACCGAGACAGAGACAGAGACGGTGACAGAGGCAGAGACAGAGCCAGGGACAGAGACGGAGACAGAGACAGAGGGAGAGACAGCGACAGAGGCAGAGACAGAGACAGAAACAGAGACAGAGACAGAGACAGAGACAGAGACAGAGACAGAGACAGAGACAGAGACAGAGACAGAGACAGAGACAGAGACAGAGGCAGAGTCTCAGACAGAGACAGGTACAGAGATAGAGACAGAGACAGAGACAGAGACAGAGACAGAGACAGAGACAGAGGCAGAGACAGAGACAGAGACAGAGACAGAGGCAGAGACAGAGACAGAGACAGAGACGCACACAGAGACAGAGACTGAGAAAGAGACAGAGACAGCGGCAGAGACAGAGACGGAGACAGAGTCAGAGATACAGACAGAGACAGAGACAGAAACAGAGACAGAGACAGAGACAGAGACAGAGGCAGAGACAGAGCCAGGGACAGAGACGGTGACAGAGACAGAGGGAGAGACAGCGACAGAGGCAGAGACAGAGACAGAAACAGAGACAGAGACCGAGACAGAGACAGAGACGGTGACAGAGGCAGAGACAGAGCCAGGGACAGAGACGGTGACAGAGACAGAGGCAGAGACAGAGACAGAGACAGAGACAGAGGCAGAGACAGAGACAGAGACGAAGATAGAGACAGAGTCAGAGACAGAAACGGAGACAGAGACGGAGACAAAGACCGAGACGGAGACAGAGACGGAGACAGAGGCAGAGACAGAGACAGAGACAGAGACAGAGACAGAGACAGAGACAGAGACAGAGACAGAGACAGAGACAGAGACAGAGACAGAGAGAGAGACAGAGACAGAGGCAGAGTCTCAGACAGAGACAGAGACAGAGACAGAGACAGAGACAGAGACAATGACCGAGACAGAGACAGAGACGGTGACAGAGGCAGAGACAGAGCCAGGGACAGAGACGGAGACAGAGACAGAGACTGGGACAGAGACGGAGACAGAGACAGAGACGCAGACGGAGACAGAGACAGAGACAGAGACATAGACAGGGACAGCGACAGAGTCAGAGGCAGAGATAGACACAGTGACAGAGACAGAGACTGGGACAGAGACAGAAACAGAGACAGAGACAGATACGGGGACAGAGACAGAGGCAGAGACAGAGACAGAGACAGAGACGCACACAGGGACAGAGACTGAGACAGAGACAGAGACAGCGGCAGAGACAGAGACGGAGACAGAGACAGAGATACAGACAGAGACAGAGACAGAAACAGAGACAGAGACAGAGACATAGACGGAGACAAAGACCGAGACAGGGACAGAGACGGAGACAGTGGCAGAGACAGAGCCAGGGACAGAGACGGTGACGGAGGCAGAGGGAGAGACAGCGACAGAGACAGAGACAGAAACAGAGACAGAGACACAGACAGAGACAGAGACAGAGACAGAGACAGAGACAGAGACAGAGACAGAGACAGAGACGGAGACAAAGACCAAGACAGAGACAGAGACAGAGACGGAGACAGAGACAGAGGCAGAGACAGAGACGGTGACAGAGGCAGAGACAGAGCCAGGGACAGAGACGGTGACAGAGACAGAGGGAGAGACAGCGACAGAGACAGAGACAGAGACAGAGGCAGAGACAGAGACAGAGGCAGAGACAGAGACAGAGACAGAGACAGAGACAGAGGCAGAGACAGAGACAGAGACGGAGATAGAGACAGAAACAGAGACAGAAACGGAGACAGAGACGGAGACAAAGACCGAGACAGAGACAGAGACGGAGACAGATGCAGAGACAGAGACAGAGACAGAGACAGAGACAGAGACAGAGACAGAGACAGAGGGAGAGACAGCGACAGAGGCAGAGACAGAGACTGGGACAGAGACGGAGACAGAGTCAGGGACGCAGACGGAGACAGAGACAGAGACGCAGACGGAGACAGAGACAGAGACAGAGACAGAGACATAGACAGGGACAGCGACTGAGTCAGAGACAGAGATAGACACAGAGACAGAAACAGTGACTGAGACAGAGACGGAAACAGAGACAGAGACAGATATTGGGACAGAGACAGAGGCAGAGACAGAGACAGAGACAGAGACGCACACAGAGACAGAGACTGAGAAAGAGACAGAGACAGCGGCAGAGACAGAGACGGAGACAGAGTCAGAGATACAGACAGAGACAGAGACAGAAACAGAGACAGAGACAGAGACAGAGACGGAGACAAAGACCGAGTCAGGGACAGAGACGGAGACAGTGGCAGAGACAGAGCCAGGGACAGAGACGGAGACGGAGACAGAGGGAGAGACAGCGACAGAGACAGAGACAGAGACAGAGACAGCGGCAGAGACAGAGACGGAGACAGAGACAGAGACAGAGACAGCGGCAGAGACAGAGACGGAGACAGAGATGGAGACACAGACAGAGACAGAGACAGAGACAGAGACAGAGACAGAGACAGAGACAGAGACAGAGACGGAGACAAAGACCGAGACAGAGACAGAGACGGAGACAGAGACAGAGGCAGAGTCTCAGACAGAGACAGGGACAGAGATAGAGACAGAGACAAAGACCGAGGCAGGGACAGAGATGGTGACAGAGGCAGAGACAGAGCCAGGGACAGAGACGGTGGCAGAGACAGAGGGAGAGACGGCGACAGAGACAGAGACAGAGACAGAGGCAGAGACAGAGACAGAGACAGAGACAGAGACAGAGACAGAGACAGAGACAGAGACAGAGACAGAGACAGAGACAGAGACAGAGACAGAGACAGAGGCAGAGACAGAGACAGAGACAGAGGCAGAGACAGAGGCAGAGACAGAGACACAGACGGAGATAGAGACAGAGTCAGAGACAGAAACGGAGACAGAGACGGAGACAAAGACCGAGACAGAGACAGAGACGGAGAGAGAGGCCGAGACAGAGACAGAGACAGAGACAGAGACAGAGACAGAGACAGAGACAGAGACAGAGACAGAGACAGAGACAGAGACAAAGACCGAGACAGAGACAGAGACGGTGACAGAGGCAGAGACAGAGCCAGGGACAGAGACGGTGACAGAGACAGAGGGAGAGACAGCGACAGAGACGGAGACAGAGACAGAGACAGAGACAGAGACAGAGACAGAGACAGAGACAGAGACAGAGACAGAGACAGTGACAGAGACAGAGACAGAGACAGAGACAGAGACAGAGACAGAGACAGAGACAGAGACAGAGACAGAGACAGAGCCAGAGACAGAGACAGAGACGGAGATAGAGACAGAGTCAGAGACAGAAACGGAGACAGAGACGGAGACAAAGACCGAGACAGAGACAGAGACGGAGACAGAGGCAGAGACAGAGACAGAGACAGAGACAGAGACAGAGACAGAGACAGAGACAGAGACAGAGACAGAGACAGAGACAGAGACAGAGACAGGGACAGAGACAGAGACAGAGAGAGAGACAGAGACAGAGGCAGAGTCTCAGACAGAGACAGAGACAGAGACAGAGACAGAGACAGAGACAGAGACAAAGACCGAGACAGAGACAGAGACGGTGACAGAGGCAGAGACAGAGCCAGGGACAGAGACGGTGACAGAGACAGAGGGAGAGACAGCGACAGAGACAGAGACAGAGACAGAGGCAGAGACAGAGACAGAGGCAGAGACAGAGACAGAGACAGAGACAGAGACAGAGGCAGAGACAGAGACAGAGACGGAGATAGAGACAGAAACAGAGACAGAAACGGAGACAGAGACGGAGACAAAGACCGAGAGGAGACAGAGACGGAGACAGATGCAGAGACAGAGACAGAGACAGAGACAGAGACAGAGACAGAGGGAGAGACAGCGACAGAGGCAGAGACAGAGACTGGGACAGAGACGGAGACAGAGTCAGGGACGCAGACGGAGACAGAGACAGAGACGCAGACGGAGACAGAGACAGAGACAGAGACAGAGACATAGACAGGGACAGCGACAGAGTCAGAGACAGAGATAGACACAGAGACAGACACAGTGACTGAGACAGAGACAGAAACAGAGACAGAGACAGATACTGGGACAGAGACAGAGGCAGAGACAAAGACCGAGACAGAGACAGAGACAGAGACAAAGACCGAGACAGAGACAGAGACGGTGACAGAGGCAGAGACAGAGCCAGGGACAGAGACGGTGACAGAGACAGAGGGAGAGACAGCGACAGAGGCAGAGACAGAGACAGAAACAGAGACAGAGACAGAGACAGAGACAGAGACAGAGACAGAGACAGAGACAGAGACAGAGACAGAGACAGAGGCTGAGTCTCAGACAGAGACAGGTACAGAGATAGAGACAGGGACAGAGACAGAGGCAGAGACAGAGACAGAGACAGAGACAGAGGCAGAGACAGAGACAGAGACGGAGATAGAGACAGAGTCAGAGACAGAAACGGAGACAGAGACGGAGACAAAGACCGAGACGGAGACAGAGACGGAGACAGAGACAGAGACAGCGGCAGAGACAGAGACGGAGACACAGTCAGAGATACAGACAGAGACAGAGACAGAAACAGAGACAGAGACAGAGACAGAGACGGAGACAAAGACCGAGTCAGGGACAGAGACGGAGACAGTGGCAGAGACAGAGCCAGGGACAGAGACGGAGACGGAGACAGAGGGAGAGACAGCGACAGAGACAGAGACAGAGACAGAGACAGAGACAGAGACAGCGGCAGAGACAGAGACGGAGACAGAGACAGAGACAGAGACAGCGGCAGAGACAGAGACGGAGACAGAGATAGAGACACAGACAGAGACAGAGACAGAGACAGAGACAGAGACAGAGACAGAGACAGAGACGGAGACAGAGACGGAGACAGAGACAGAGACGCAGACGGAGACAGAGACAGAGACAGAGACAGAGAGAGAGACAGAGACAGAGGCAGAGTCTCAGACAGAGACAGAGACAGAGACAGAGACAGAGACAGAGACAGAGACAGAGACAGAGACAGAGACCGAGACAGAGACAGAGACGGTGACAGAGACAGAGGCAGAGTCTCAGACAGAGACAGGGACAGAGATAGTGACAGAGACAAAGACCGAGGCAGGGACAGAGACGGTGACAGAGGCAGAGACAGAGCCAGGGACAGAGACGGTGGCAGAGACAGAGGGAGAGACGGCGACAGAGACAGAGACAGAGACAGAGGCAGAGACAGAGACAGAGACAGAGACAGAGACAGAGACAGAGACAGAGACAGAGACAGAGACAGAGGCAGAGACAGAGACAGAGACAGAGGCAGAGACAGAGGCAGAGACAGAGACAGAGACGGAGATAGAGACAGAGTCAGAGACAGAAACGGAGACAGAGACGGAGACAAAGACCGAGACAGAGACAGAGACGGAGAGAGAGGCAGAGACAGAGACAGAGACAGAGACAGAGACAGAGACAGAGAGAGAGACAGAGACAGAGACAGAGACAGAGACAGAGACAGAGACAGAGACAGCGACAGAGACAGAGACAGAGAGAGAGAGACAGAGACAGAGGCAGTGTCTCAGACAGAGACAGAGACAGAGACAGAGACAGAGACAGAGACAGAGACAGAGACAGAGACAGAGACAGAGACAGAGACAGAGACAGAGACAGAGACAGAGACAGAGACAGAGACAGAGCCAGAGACAGAGACAGCGACGGAGATAGAGACAGAGTCAGAGACAGAAACGGAGACAGAGACGGAGACAAAGACCGAGACAGAGACAGAGACGGAGACAGAGGCAGAGACAGAGACAGAGACAGAGACAGAGACAGAGACAGAGACAGAGAAGGAGACAGAGACAGAGACAGAGACAGGGACAGAGACAGAGACAGAGAGAGAGACGGAGACAGAGGCAGAGTCTCAGACAGAGACAGAGACAGAGACAGAGACAGAGACAGAGACAGAGACAGAGACAAAGACCGAGACAGAGACAGAGACGGTGACAGAGGCAGAGACAGAGCCAGGGACAGAGACGGAGACAGAGACAGAGACTGGGACAGAGACGGAGACAGAGACAGAGACGCAGACGGAGACAGAGACAGAGACAGAGACAGACACAGAGGCAGAGACAGAGACAGAGATAGAGAGAGAGACAGAGACAGAGACGGAGAGAGAGACAGCGGCAGAGACAGAGAAGGAGACAGAGACAGAGACAGAGACAGCGGCAGGGACAGAGACAGAGACTGAGACAGAGACAGAGACAGAGACAAAGACCGAGACAGAGACAGAGACAGAGACAAAGACCGAGACAGAGACAGAGACAGTGGCAGAGTCTCAGACAGAGACAGAGACAGAGACAGAGACAGAGACAGAGACAAAGACCGGGACAGAGATAGAGACAGAGACAGAGACAGACACAGAGGCAGAGACAGAGACAGAGATAGAGAGAGAGACAGAGACAGAGACGGAGAGAGAGACAGCGGCAGAGACAGAGAAGGAGACAGAGACAGAGACAGCGGCAGGGACAGAGACAGAGACTGAGACAGAGACAGAGACAGAGACAGAGACAGTGGCAGAGTCTCAGACAGAGACAGAGACAGAGACAGAGACAGAGACAGAGACAAAGACCGAGACAGAGACAGAGACAGAGACAAAGACCGAGACAGAGACAGAGACGGTGACAGAGGCAGAGACAGAGCCAGGGACAGAGACGGTGACAGAGACAGAGGGAGAGACAGCGACAGAGGCAGATACAGAGACAGAAACAGAGACAGAGACAGAGACAGAGACAGAGGCTGAGTCTCAGACAGAGACAGGTACAGAGATAGAGACAGAGACAGAGACAGAGACAGAGACAGAGACAGAGACAGAGACAGAGACAGAGACAGTGACAGAGGCAGAGACAGAGACAGAGACAGAGACAGAGGCAGAGACAGAGACAGAGACAGAGACAGAGGCAGAGACAGAGACAGAGACGGAGATAGAGACAGAGTCAGAGACAGAAACGGAGACAGAGACGGAGACAAAGACCGAGACGGAGACAGAGACGGAGACAGAGGCAGAGACAGAGACAGAGACAGAGACAGAGACAGAGACAGAGACAGAGACAGAGACAGAGACAGAGACAGAGACAGAGAGAGAGACAGAGACAGAGGCAGAGTCTCAGACAGAGACAGAGACAGAGACAGAGACAGAGACAGAGACAATGACCGAGACAGAGACAGAGACGGTGACAGAGGCAGAGACAGAGCCAGGGACAGAGACGGAGACAGAGACAGAGACTGGGACAGAGACGGAGACAGAGACAGAGACGCAGACGGAGACAGAGACAGAGACAGAGACATAGACAGGGACAGCGACAGAGTCAGAGGCAGAGATAGACACAGTGACAGAGACAGAGACTGGGACAGAGACAGAAACAGAGACAGAGACAGATACGGGGACAGAGACAGAGGCAGAGACAGAGACAGAGACAGAGACGCACACAGGGACAGAGACTGAGACAGAGACAGAGACAGCGGCAGAGACAGAGACAGAGACGGAGACAGAGACAGAGATACAGACAGAGACAGAGACAGAAACAGAGACAGAGACAGAGACATAGACGGAGACAAAGACCGAGACAGGGACAGAGACGGAGACAGTGGCAGAGACAGAGCCAGGGACAGAGACGGAGACGGAGGCAGAGGGAGAGACAGCGACAGAGACAGAGACAGAAACAGAGACAGAGACAGATACGGGGACAGAGACAGAGACAGAGGCAGAGACAGAGACGGAGACAGAGACAGAGACAGAGACGGTGACAGAGGAAGAGACAGAGCCAGGGACAGAGACGGAGACAGAGACAGAGACTGGGACAGAGACGGAGACAGAGACAGAGACGCAGACGGAGACAGAGACAGAGACATAGACATAGACAGGGACAGCGACAGAGTCAGAGGCAGAGATAGACACAGTGACAGAGACAGAGACTGGGACAGAGACAGAAACAGAGACAGAGACAGATACGGGGACAGAGACAGAGGCAGAGACAGAGACAGAGACAGAGACGCACACAGGGACAGAGACTGAGACAGAGACAGAGACAGCGGCAGAGACAGAGACGGAGACAGAGACAGAGATACAGACAGAGACAGAGACAGAAACAGAGACAGAGACAGAGACATAGACGGAGACAAAGACCGAGACAGGGACAGAGACGGAGACAGTGGCAGAGACAGAGACAGGGACAGAGACGGAGACGGAGCCAGAGGGAGAGACAGCGACAGAGACAGAGACAGAGACAGATACGGGGACAGAGACAGAGACAGAGACAGAGACAGAGACAGAGATAGAGACAGAGACGGAGACAGAGACAGAGACAGAGGCAGAGACAGAGACAGAGACAGAGAGAGAGACAGAGACAGAGACAGAGACAGAGACAGCGGCAGAGAGAGAGACGGAGACAGAGACAGAGACAGAGACGGAGACAGAGACAGAGACACAGACAGAGACAGAGACAGAGACAGAGACAGAGACAGAGACAGAGGCAGAGACAGAGACAGAGACAGAGGCAGAGACAGAGGCAGAGACAGAGACAGAGACGGAGATAGAGACAGAGTCAGAGACAGAAACGGAGACAGAGACGGAGACAAAGACCGAGACAGAGACAGAGACGGAGAGAGAGGCCGAGACAGAGACAGAGACAGAGACAGAGACAGAGACAGAGACAGAGACAGAGACAGAGACAGAGACAGAGACAGAGACAGAGACAGAGACAGAGACAGAGACAGAGACAGAGACAGAGACAGAGACAGAGACAGAGACAGAGACAGAGAGAGAGACAGAGACAGAGACAGAGACAGAGACAGAGACAGAGAGAGAGACAGAGACAGAGGCAGAGTCTCAGACAGAGACAGAGACAGAGACAGAGACAGAGACAGAGACAGAGACAGAGACAGAGACCGAGACAGAGACAGAGACGGTGACAGAGACAGATGCAGAGTCTCAGACAGAGACAGGGACAGAGATAGAGACAGAGACAAAGACCGAGGCAGGGACAGAGACGGTGACAGAGGCAGAGACAGAGCCAGGGACAGAGACGGTGGCAGAGACAGAGGGAGAGACGGCGACAGAGACAGAGACAGAGACAGAGGCAGAGACAGAGACAGAGACAGAGACAGAGACAGAGACAGAGACAGAGACAGAGACAGAGACAGAGGCAGAGACAGAGACAGAGACAGAGGCAGAGACAGAGGCAGAGACAGAGACAGAGACGGAGATAGTGACAGAGTCAGAGACAGAAACGGAGACAGAGACGGAGACAAAGACCGAGACAGAGACAGAGACGGAGAGAGAGGCAGAGACAGAGACAGAGACAGAGACAGAGACAGAGACAGAGAGAGAGACAGAGACAGAGACAGAGACAGAGACAGAGACAGAGACAGAGACAGAGACAGAGACAGAGACAGAGACAGAGACAGAGACAGAGACAGAGAGAGAGAGACAGAGACAGAGGCAGTGTCTCAGACAGAGACAGAGACAGAGACAGAGACAGAGACAGAGACAGAGACAGAGACCGAGACAGAGACAGAGACGGTGACAGAGGCAGAGACAGAGCCAGGGACAGAGACGGAGACAGAGACAGAGACTGGGACAGAGACGGAGACAGAGACAGAGACGCAGACGGAGACAGAGACAGAGACAGAGATATAGACACGGACAGCGACAGAGTCAGAGGCAGAGATAGACACAGAGACAGAGACAGAGACTGAGACAGAGACAGAAACAGAGACAGAGACAGAGACAGAGACAGAGACAGAGACAGGGACAGAGACAGAGACAGAGAGAGAGACAGAGACAGAGGCAGAGTCTCAGACAGAGACAGAGACAGAGACAGAGACAGAGACAGAGACAGAGACAGAGACAGAGACAAAGACCGAGACAGAGACAGAGACGGTGACAGAGGCAGAGACAGAGCCAGGGACAGAGACGGAGACAGAGACAGAGACTGGGACAGAGACGGAGACAGAGACAGAGACGCAGACGGAGACAGAGACAGAGACAGAGACAGAGACAGAGACAGAGACCGAGACAGAGACGGTGGCAGAGACAGAGGGAGAGACGGCGACAGAGACAGAGACAGAGACAGAGGCAGAGACAGAGACAGAGACAGAGACAGAGACAGAGACAGAGACAGAGACAGAGACAGAGACAGAGGCAGAGACAGAGACAGAGACAGAGGCAGAGACAGAGGCAGAGACAGAGACAGAGACGGAGATAGAGACAGAGTCAGAGACAGAAACGGAGACAGAGACGGAGACAAAGACCGAGACAGAGACAGAGACGGAGAGAGAGGCAGAGACAGAGACAGAGACAGAGACAGAGACAGAGACAGAGACAGAGAGAGAGACAGAGACAGAGACAGAGACAGAGACAGAGACAGAGACAGAGACAGAGACAGCGACAGAGACAGAGACAGAGAGAGAGAGACAGAGACAGAGGCAGTGTCTCAGACAGAGACAGAGACAGAGACAGAGACAGAGACAGAGACAGAGACAGAGACAGAGACAGAGACAGAGACAGAGACAGAGACAGAGACAGAGACAGAGCCAGAGACAGAGACAGCGACGGAGATAGAGACAGAGTCAGAGACAGAAACGGAGACAGAGACGGAGACAAAGACCGAGACAGAGACAGAGACGGAGACAGAGGCAGAGACAGAGACAGAGACAGAGACAGAGACAGAGACAGAGACAGAGACAGAGACAGAGACAGAGACAGAGACAGGGACAGAGACAGAGACAGAGAGAGAGACGGAGACAGAGGCAGAGTCTCAGACAGAGACAGAGACAGAGACAGAGACAGAGACAGAGACAAAGACCGAGACAGAGACAGAGACGGTGACAGAGGCAGAGACAGAGCCAGGGACAGAGACGGAGACAGAGACAGAGACTGGGACAGAGACGGAGACAGAGACAGAGACGCAGACGGAGACAGAGACAGAGACAGAGACAGACACAGAGGCAGAGACAGAGACAGAGATAGAGAGAGAGACAGAGACAGAGACGGAGAGAGAGACAGCGGCAGAGACAGAGAAGGAGACAGAGACAGAGACAGAGACAGCGGCAGGGACAGAGACAGAGACTGAGACAGAGACAGAGACAGAGACAGAGACAGTGGCAGAGTCTCAGACAGAGACAGAGACAGAGACAGAGACAGAGACAGAGACAAAGACCGAGACAGAGACAGAGGCTGAGTCTCAGACAGAGACAGGTACAGAGATAGAGACAGAGACAGAGACAGAGACAGAGTCAGAGACAGAGACAGAGACAGTGACAGAGGCAGAGACAGAGACAGAGACAGAGACAGAGGCAGAGACAGAGACAGAGACAGAGACAGAGGCAGAGACAGAGACAGAGACGGAGATAGAGACAGAGTCAGAGACAGAAACGGAGACAGAGACGGAGACAAAGACCGAGACGGAGACAGAGACGGAGACAGAGGCAGAGACAGAGACAGAGACAGAGACAGAGACAGAGACAGAGACAGAGACAGAGACAGAGACAGAGACAGAGACAGAGACAGAGACAGAGACAGAGACAGAGAGAGAGACAGAGACAGAGGCAGAGTCTCAGACAGAGACAGAGACAGAGACAGAGACAGAGACAGAGACAATGACCGAGACAGAGACAGAGACGGTGACAGAGGCAGAGACAGAGCCAGGGACAGAGACGGAGACAGAGACAGAGACTGGGACAGAGACGGAGACAGAGACAGAGACGCAGACGGAGACAGAGACAGAGACAGAGACATAGACAGGGACAGCGACAGAGTCAGAGGCAGAGATAGACACAGTGACAGAGACAGAGACTGGGACAGAGACAGAAACAGAGACAGAGACAGATACGGGGACAGAGACAGAGGCAGAGACAGAGACAGAGACAGAGACGCACACAGGGACAGAGACTGAGACAGAGACAGAGACAGCGGCAGAGACAGAGACAGAGACGGAGACAGAGACAGAGATACAGACAGAGACAGAGACAGAAACAGAGACAGAGACAGAGACATAGACGGAGACAAAGACCGAGACAGGGACAGAGACGGAGACAGTGGCAGAGACAGAGCCAGGGACAGAGACGGAGACGGAGGCAGAGGGAGAGACAGCGACAGAGACAGAGACAGAAACAGAGACAGAGACAGATACGGGGACAGAGACAGAGACAGAGGCAGAGACAGAGACGGAGACAGAGACAGAGACAGAGACGGTGACAGAGGAAGAGACAGAGCCAGGGACAGAGACGGAGACAGAGACAGAGACTGGGACAGAGACGGAGACAGAGACAGAGACGCAGACGGAGACAGAGACAGAGACATAGACATAGACAGGGACAGCGACAGAGTCAGAGGCAGAGATAGACACAGTGACAGAGACAGAGACTGGGACAGAGACAGAAACAGAGACAGAGACAGATACGGGGACAGAGACAGAGGCAGAGACAGAGACAGAGACAGAGACGCACACAGGGACAGAGACTGAGACAGAGACAGAGACAGCGGCAGAGACAGAGACGGAGACAGAGACAGAGATACAGACAGAGACAGAGACAGAAACAGAGACAGAGACAGAGACATAGACGGAGACAAAGACCGAGACAGGGACAGAGACGGAGACAGTGGCAGAGACAGAGACAGGGACAGAGACGGAGACGGAGGCAGAGGGAGAGACAGCGACAGAGACAGAGACAGAGACAGATACGGGGACAGAGACAGAGACAGAGACAGAGACAGAGACAGAGATAGAGACAGAGACGGAGACAGAGACAGAGACAGAGGCAGAGACAGAGACAGAGACAGAGAGAGAGACAGAGACAGAGACAGAGACAGAGACAGCGGCAGAGAGAGAGACGGAGACAGAGACAGAGACAGAGACGGAGACAGAGACAGAGACACAGACAGAGACAGAGACAGAGACAGAGACAGAGACAGAGACAGAGGCAGAGACAGAGACAGAGACAGAGGCAGAGACAGAGGCAGAGACAGAGACAGAGACGGAGATAGAGACAGAGTCAGAGACAGAAACGGAGACAGAGACGGAGACAAAGACCGAGACAGAGACAGAGACGGAGAGAGAGGCCGAGACAGAGACAGAGACAGAGACAGAGACAGAGACAGAGACAGAGACAGAGACAGAGACAGAGACAGAGACAGAGACAGAGACAGAGACAGAGACAGAGACAGAGACAGAGACAGAGACAGAGACAGAGACAGAGACAGAGACAGAGAGAGAGACAGAGACAGAGACAGAGACAGAGACAGAGAGAGAGACAGAGACAGAGGCAGAGTCTCAGACAGAGACAGAGACAGAGACAGAGACAGAGACAGAGACAGAGACCGAGACAGAGACAGAGACGGTGACAGAGACAGATGCAGTGTCTCAGACAGAGACAGGGACAGAGATAGAGACAGAGACAAAGACCGAGGCAGGGACAGAGACGGTGACAGAGGCAGAGACAGAGCCAGGGACAGAGACGGTGGCAGAGACAGAGGGAGAGACGGCGACAGAGACAGAGACAGAGACAGAGGCAGAGACAGAGACAGAGACAGAGACAGAGACAGAGACAGAGACAGAGACAGAGACAGAGACAGAGGCAGAGACAGAGACAGAGACAGAGGCAGAGACAGAGGCAGAGACAGAGACAGAGACGGAGATAGAGACAGAGTCAGAGACAGAAACGGAGACAGAGACGGAGACAAAGACCGAGACAGAGACAGAGACGGAGAGAGAGGCAGAGACAGAGACAGAGACAGAGACAGAGACAGAGACAGAGAGAGAGACAGAGACAGAGACAGAGACAGAGACAGAGACAGAGACAGAGACAGAGACAGAGACAGAGACAGAGACAGAGACAGAGACAGAGACAGAGAGAGAGAGACAGAGACAGAGGCAGTGTCTCAGACAGAGACAGAGACAGAGACAGAGACAGAGACAGAGACAGAGACAGAGACAGAGACCGAGACAGAGACAGAGACGGTGACAGAGGCAGAGACAGAGCCAGGGACAGAGACGGAGACAGAGACAGAGACTGGGACAGAGACGGAGACAGAGACAGAGACGCAGACGGAGACAGAGACAGAGACAGAGATATAGACACGGACAGCGACAGAGTCAGAGGCAGAGATAGACACAGAGACAGAGACAGAGACTGAGACAGAGACAGAAACAGAGACAGAGACAGAGACAGAGACAGAGACAGAGACAGGGACAGAGACAGAGACAGAGAGAGAGACAGAGACAGAGGCAGAGTCTCAGACAGAGACAGAGACAGAGACAGAGACAGAGACAGAGACAGAGACAGAGACAGAGACAGAGACAAAGACCGAGACAGAGACAGAGACGGTGACAGAGGCAGAGACAGAGCCAGGGACAGAGACGGAGACAGAGACAGAGACTGGGACAGAGACGGAGACAGAGACAGAGACGCAGACGGAGACAGAGACAGAGACAGAGACAGACACAGAGGCAGAGACAGAGACAGAGATAGAGAGAGAGACAGAGACAGAGACGGAGAGAGAGACAGCGGCAGAGACAGAGAAGGAGACAGAGACAGAGACAGAGACAGCGGCAGGGACAGAGACAGAGACTGAGACAGAGACAGAGACAGAGACAGAGACAGTGGCAGAGTCTCAGACAGAGACAGAGACAGAGACAGAGACAGAGACAGAGACAGAGACAAAGACCGAGACAGAGACAGAGACAGAGACAAAGACCGAGACAGAGACAGAGACGGTGACAGAGGCAGAGACAGAGCCAGGGACAGAGACGGTGACAGAGACAGAGGGAGAGACAGCGACAGAGGCAGAGACAGAGACAGAAACAGAGACAGAGACAGAGACAGAGACAGAGACAGAGACAGAGACAGAGGCTGAGTCTCAGACAGAGACAGGTACAGAGATAGAGACAGAGACAGAGACAGAGACAGAGACAGAGACAGAGACAGAGACAGTGACAGAGGCAGATACAGAGACAGAGACAGAGACAGAGGCAGAGACAGAGACAGAGACAGAGACAGAGGCAGAGACAGAGACAGAGACGGAGATAGAGACAGAGTCAGAGACAGAAACGGAGACAGAGACGGAGACAAAGACCGAGACGGAGACAGAGACGGAGACAGAGGCAGAGACAGAGACAGAGACAGAGACAGAGACAGAGACAGAGACAGAGACAGAGACAGAGACAGAGACAGAGACAGAGAGAGAGACAGAGACAGAGGCAGAGTCTCAGACAGAGACAGAGACAGAGACAGAGACAGAGACAGAGACAATGACCGAGACAGAGACAGAGACGGTGACAGAGGCAGAGACAGAGCCAGGGACAGAGACGGAGACAGAGACAGAGACTGGGACAGAGACGGAGACAGAGACAGAGACGCAGACGGAGACAGAGACAGAGACAGAGACATAGACAGGGACAGCGACAGAGTCAGAGGCAGAGATAGACACAGTGACAGAGACAGAGACTGGGACAGAGACAGAAACAGAGACAGAGACAGATACGGGGACAGAGACAGAGGCAGAGACAGAGACAGAGACAGAGACGCACACAGGGACAGAGACTGAGACAGAGACAGAGACAGCGGCAGAGACAGAGACAGAGACGGAGACAGAGACAGAGATACAGACAGAGACAGAGACAGAAACAGAGACAGAGACAGAGACATAGACGGAGACAAAGACCGAGACAGGGACAGAGACGGAGACAGTGGCAGAGACAGAGCCAGGGACAGAGACGGAGACGGAGGCAGAGGGAGAGACAGCGACAGAGACAGAGACAGAAACAGAGACAGAGACAGATACGGGGACAGAGACAGAGACAGAGACAGAGACAGAGACGGAGACAGAGACAGAGACAGAGACGGTGACAGAGGAAGAGACAGAGCCAGGGACAGAGACGGAGACAGAGACAGAGACTGGGACAGAGACGGAGACAGAGACAGAGACGCAGACGGAGACAGAGACAGAGACAGAGACATAGACAGGGACAGCGACAGAGTCAGAGGCAGAGATAGACACAGTGACAGAGACAGAGACTGGGACAGAGACAGAAACAGAGACAGAGACAGATACGGGGACAGAGACAGAGGCAGAGACAGAGACAGAGACAGAGACGCACACAGGGACAGAGACTGAGACAGAGACAGAGACAGCGGCAGAGACAGAGACGGAGACAGAGACAGAGATACAGACAGAGACAGAGACAGAAACAGAGACAGAGACAGAGACATAGACGGAGACAAAGACCGAGACAGGGACAGAGACGGAGACAGTGGCAGAGACAGAGCCAGGGACAGAGACGGAGACGGAGGCAGAGGGAGAGACAGCGACAGAGACAGAGACAGAAACAGAGACAGAGACAGATACGGGGACAGAGACAGAGACAGAGACAGAGACAGAGACGGAGACAGAGACAGAGACAGAGACGGTGACAGAGGAAGAGACAGAGCCAGGGACAGAGACGGAGACAGAGACAGAGACTGGGACAGAGACGGAGACAGAGACAGAGACGCAGACGGAGACAGAGACAGAGACAGAGACATAGACAGGGACAGCGACAGAGTCAGAGGCAGAGATAGACACAGTGACAGAGACAGAGACTGGGACAGAGACAGAAACAGAGACAGAGACAGATACGGGGACAGAGACAGAGGCAGAGACAGAGACAGAGACAGAGACGCACACAGGGACAGAGACTGAGACAGAGACAGAGACAGCGGCAGAGACAGAGACGGAGACAGAGACAGAGATACAGACAGAGACAGAGACAGAAACAGAGACAGAGACAGAGACATAGACGGAGACAAAGACCGAGACAGGGACAGAGACGGAGACAGTGGCAGAGACAGAGCCAGGGACAGAGACGGAGACGGAGGCAGAGGGAGAGACAGCGACAGAGACAGAGACAGAGACAGATACGGGGACAGAGACAGAGACAGAGACAGAGACAGAGACAGAGACAGAGACAGAGACGGAGACAGAGACAGAGACAGAGGCAGAGACAGAGACAGAGACAGAGAGAGAGACAGAGACAGAGACAGAGACAGAGACAGCGGCAGAGAGAGAGACGGAGACAGAGACAGAGACAGAGACAGCGGCAGAGACAGAGACGGAGACAGAGACAGAGACACAGACAGAGACAGAGACAGAGACAGAGACAGAGACAGAGACGGAGACAAAGACCAAGACAGAGACAGAGACAGAGACGGAGACAGAGACAGAGGCAGAATCTCAGACAGAGACAGAGACAGAGGCAGAGTCTCAGACAGAGACAGGGACAGAGACAGAGACAGAGACAGAGACAGAGACAGAGACAGAGACAGAGACGGTGACAGAGGCAGAGACAGAGCCAGGGACAGAGACGGTGACAGAGACAGAGGGAGAGACAGCGACAGAGACAGAGACAGAGACAGAGACAGAGGCAGAGACAGAGACAGAGGCAGAGACAGAGACAGAGACAGAGACAGAGGCAGAGACAGAGACAGAGACGGAGATAGAGACAGAAACAGAGACAGAAACGGAGACAGAGACGGAGACAAAGACCGAGACAGAGACAGAGACGGAGACAGAGGCAGAGACAGAGACAGAGACAGAGACAGAGACAGAGACAGAGACAGAGACAGAGACAGAGACAGAGACAGAGACAGGGACAGAGACAGAGACAGAGAGAGAGACAGAGACAGAGGCAGAGTCTCAGACAGAGACAGAGACAGAGACAGAGACAGAGACAGACACAGAGACAAAGACCGAGACAGAGACAGAGACGGTGACAGAGGCAGAGACAGAGCCAGGGACAGAGACGGAGACAGAGACAGAGACTGGGACAGAGACGGAGACAGAGACAGAGACGCAGACGGAGACAGAGACAGAGACAGAGACATAGACAGGGACAGCGACAGAGTCAGAGGCAGAGATAGACACAGTGACAGAGACAGAGACTGAGACAGAGACAGAGACAGCGGCAGAGACAGAGACAGAGACGGAGACAGAGACAGAGATACAGACAGAGACAGAGACAGAAACAGAGACAGAGACAGAGACATAGACGGAGACAAAGACCGAGACAGGGACAGAGACGGAGACAGTGGCAGAGACAGAGCCAGGGACAGAGACGGAGACGGAGGCAGAGGGAGAGACAGCGACAGAGACAGAGACAGAAACAGAGACAGAGACAGATACGGGGACAGAGACAGAGACAGAGGCAGAGACAGAGACGGAGACAGAGACAGAGACAGAGACGGTGACAGAGGAAGAGACAGAGCCAGGGACAGAGACGGAGACAGAGACAGAGACTGGGACAGAGACGGAGACAGAGACAGAGACGCAGACGGAGACAGAGACAGAGACATAGACATAGACAGGGACAGCGACAGAGTCAGAGGCAGAGATAGACACAGTGACAGAGACAGAGACTGGGACAGAGACAGAAACAGAGACAGAGACAGATACGGGGACAGAGACAGAGGCAGAGACAGAGACAGAGACAGAGACGCACACAGGGACAGAGACTGAGACAGAGACAGAGACAGCGGCAGAGACAGAGACGGAGACAGAGACAGAGATACAGACAGAGACAGAGACAGAAACAGAGACAGAGACAGAGACATAGACGGAGACAAAGACCGAGA
>CAMAOD020000059.1:250000-267500 GCA_945859595.2 Megachile willughbiella | reverse complement strand
GAGACAGAGACAGAGACAGAGACAGAGACAGAGACAGAGACAGAGACAGAGACAGAGACAGAGACAGAGACAGAGACAGAGACAGAGACAGAGAGAGAGACAGAGACAGAGGCAGAGTCTCAGACAGAGACAGAGACAGAGACAGAGACAGAGACAGAGACAATGACCGAGACAGAGACAGAGACGGTGACAGAGGCAGAGACAGAGCCAGGGACAGAGACGGAGACAGAGACAGAGACTGGGACAGAGACGGAGACAGAGACAGAGACGCAGACGGAGACAGAGACAGAGACAGAGACATAGACAGGGACAGCGACAGAGTCAGAGGCAGAGATAGACACAGTGACAGAGACAGAGACTGGGACAGAGACAGAAACAGAGACAGAGACAGATACGGGGACAGAGACAGAGGCAGAGACAGAGACAGAGACAGAGACGCACACAGGGACAGAGACTGAGACAGAGACAGAGACAGCGGCAGAGACAGAGACAGAGACGGAGACAGAGACAGAGATACAGACAGAGACAGAGACAGAAACAGAGACAGAGACAGAGACATAGACGGAGACAAAGACCGAGACAGGGACAGAGACGGAGACAGTGGCAGAGACAGAGCCAGGGACAGAGACGGAGACGGAGGCAGAGGGAGAGACAGCGACAGAGACAGAGACAGAAACAGAGACAGAGACAGATACGGGGACAGAGACAGAGACAGAGACAGAGACAGAGACGGAGACAGAGACAGAGACAGAGACGGTGACAGAGGAAGAGACAGAGCCAGGGACAGAGACGGAGACAGAGACAGAGACTGGGACAGAGACGGAGACAGAGACAGAGACGCAGACGGAGACAGAGACAGAGACAGAGACATAGACAGGGACAGCGACAGAGTCAGAGGCAGAGATAGACACAGTGACAGAGACAGAGACTGGGACAGAGACAGAAACAGAGACAGAGACAGATACGGGGACAGAGACAGAGGCAGAGACAGAGACAGAGACAGAGACGCACACAGGGACAGAGACTGAGACAGAGACAGAGACAGCGGCAGAGACAGAGACGGAGACAGAGACAGAGATACAGACAGAGACAGAGACAGAAACAGAGACAGAGACAGAGACATAGACGGAGACAAAGACCGAGACAGGGACAGAGACGGAGACAGTGGCAGAGGCAGAGCCAGGGACAGAGACGGAGACGGAGGCAGAGGGAGAGACAGCGACAGAGACAGAGACAGAAACAGAGACAGAGACAGATACGGGGACAGAGACAGAGACAGAGACAGAGACAGAGACGGAGACAGAGACAGAGACAGAGACGGTGACAGAGGAAGAGACAGAGCCAGGGACAGAGACGGAGACAGAGACAGAGACTGGGACAGAGACGGAGACAGAGACAGAGACGCAGACGGAGACAGAGACAGAGACAGAGACATAGACAGGGACAGCGACAGAGTCAGAGGCAGAGATAGACACAGTGACAGAGACAGAGACTGGGACAGAGACAGAAACAGAGACAGAGACAGATACGGGGACAGAGACAGAGGCAGAGACAGAGACAGAGACAGAGACGCACACAGGGACAGAGACTGAGACAGAGACAGAGACAGCGGCAGAGACAGAGACGGAGACAGAGACAGAGATACAGACAGAGACAGAGACAGAAACAGAGACAGAGACAGAGACATAGACGGAGACAAAGACCGAGACAGGGACAGAGACGGAGACAGTGGCAGAGACAGAGCCAGGGACAGAGACGGAGACGGAGGCAGAGGGAGAGACAGCGACAGAGACAGAGACAGAGACAGATACGGGGACAGAGACAGAGACAGAGACAGAGACAGAGACAGAGACAGAGACAGAGACGGAGACAGAGACAGAGACAGAGGCAGAGACAGAGACAGAGACAGAGAGAGAGACAGAGACAGAGACAGAGACAGAGACAGCGGCAGAGAGAGAGACGGAGACAGAGACAGAGACAGAGACAGCGGCAGAGACAGAGACGGAGACAGAGACAGAGACACAGACAGAGACAGAGACAGAGACAGAGACAGAGACAGAGACGGAGACAAAGACCAAGACAGAGACAGAGACAGAGACGGAGACAGAGACAGAGGCAGAATCTCAGACAGAGACAGAGACAGAGGCAGAGTCTCAGACAGAGACAGGGACAGAGACAGAGACAGAGACAGAGACAGAGACAGAGACAGAGACAGAGACGGTGACAGAGGCAGAGACAGAGCCAGGGACAGAGACGGTGACAGAGACAGAGACAGAGACAGACACAGAGACAAAGACCGAGACAGAGACAGAGACGGTGACAGAGGCAGAGACAGAGCCAGGGACAGAGACGGAGACAGAGACAGAGACTGGGACAGAGACGGAGACAGAGACAGAGACGCAGACGGAGACAGAGACAGAGACAGAGACATAGACAGGGACAGCGACAGAGTCAGAGGCAGAGATAGACACAGTGACAGAGACAGAGACTGAGACAGAGACAGAGACAGCGGCAGAGACAGAGACAGAGACGGAGACAGAGACAGAGATACAGACAGAGACAGAGACAGGAACAGAGACAGAGACAGAGACATAGACGGAGACAAAGACCGAGACAGGGACAGAGACGGAGACAGTGGCAGAGACAGAGCCAGGGACAGAGACGGAGACGGAGGCAGAGGGAGAGACAGCGACAGAGACAGAGACAGAAACAGAGACAGAGACAGATACGGGGACAGAGACAGAGACAGAGGCAGAGACAGAGACGGAGACAGAGACAGAGACAGAGACGGTGACAGAGGAAGAGACAGAGCCAGGGACAGAGACGGAGACAGAGACAGAGACTGGGACAGAGACGGAGACAGAGACAGAGACGCAGACGGAGACAGAGACAGAGACATAGACATAGACAGGGACAGCGACAGAGTCAGAGGCAGAGATAGACACAGTGACAGAGACAGAGACTGGGACAGAGACAGAAACAGAGACAGAGACAGATACGGGGACAGAGACAGAGGCAGAGACAGAGACAGAGACAGAGACGCACACAGGGACAGAGACTGAGACAGAGACAGAGACAGCGGCAGAGACAGAGACGGAGACAGAGACAGAGATACAGACAGAGACAGAGACAGAAACAGAGACAGAGACAGAGACATAGACGGAGACAAAGACCGAGACAGGGACAGAGACGGAGACAGTGGCAGAGACAGAGACAGGGACAGAGACGGAGACGGAGGCAGAGGGAGAGACAGCGACAGAGACAGAGACAGAGACAGATACGGGGACAGAGACAGAGACAGAGACAGAGACAGAGACAGAGATAGAGACAGAGACGGAGACAGAGACAGAGACAGAGGCAGAGACAGAGACAGAGACAGAGAGAGAGACAGAGACAGAGACAGAGACAGAGACAGCGGCAGAGAGAGAGACGGAGACAGAGACAGAGACAGAGACAGAGACAGAGACGGTGACAGAGGCAGAGACAGAGCCAGGGACAGAGACGGAGACAGAGACAGAGACTGGGACAGAGACGGAGACAGAGACAGAGACGCAGACGGAGACAGAGACAGAGACAGAGACAGACACAGAGGCAGAGACAGAGACAGAGATAGAGAGAGAGACAGAGACAGAGACGGAGAGAGAGACAGCGGCAGAGACAGAGAAGGAGACAGAGACAGAGACAGAGACAGCGGCAGGGACAGAGACAGAGACTGAGACAGAGACAGAGACAGAGACAGAGACAGTGGCAGAGTCTCAGACAGAGACAGAGACAGAGACAGAGACAGAGACAGAGACAGAGACAAAGACCGAGACAGAGACAGAGACAGAGACAAAGACCGAGACAGAGACAGAGACGGTGACAGAGGCAGAGACAGAGCCAGGGACAGAGACGGTGACAGAGACAGAGGGAGAGACAGCGACAGAGGCAGAGACAGAGACAGAAACAGAGACAGAGACAGAGACAGAGACAGAGACAGAGACAGAGACAGAGGCTGAGTCTCAGACAGAGACAGGTACAGAGATAGAGACAGAGACAGAGACAGAGACAGAGACAGAGACAGAGACAGAGACAGTGACAGAGGCAGAGACAGAGGCAGAGACAGAGACAGAGGCAGAGACAGAGACAGAGACAGAGACAGAGGCAGAGACAGAGACAGAGACGGAGATAGAGACAGAGTCAGAGACAGAAACGGAGACAGAGACGGAGACAAAGACCGAGACGGAGACAGAGACGGAGACAGAGGCAGAGACAGAGACAGAGACAGAGACAGAGACAGAGACAGAGACAGAGACAGAGACAGAGACAGAGACAGAGACAGAGACAGAGACAGAGACAGAGACAGAGAGAGAGACAGAGACAGAGGCAGAGTCTCAGACAGAGACAGAGACAGAGACAGAGACAGAGACAGAGACAATGACCGAGACAGAGACAGAGACGGTGACAGAGGCAGAGACAGAGCCAGGGACAGAGACGGAGACAGAGACAGAGACTGGGACAGAGACGGAGACAGAGACAGAGACGCAGACGGAGACAGAGACAGAGACAGAGACATAGACAGGGACAGCGACAGAGTCAGAGGCAGAGATAGACACAGTGACAGAGACAGAGACTGGGACAGAGACAGAAACAGAGACAGAGACAGATACGGGGACAGAGACAGAGGCAGAGACAGAGACAGAGACAGAGACGCACACAGGGACAGAGACTGAGACAGAGACAGAGACAGCGGCAGAGACAGAGACGGAGACAGAGACAGAGATACAGACAGAGACAGAGACAGAAACAGAGACAGAGACAGAGACATAGACGGAGACAAAGACCGAGACAGGGACAGAGACGGAGACAGTGGCAGAGACAGAGCCAGGGACAGAGACGGAGACGGAGGCAGAGGGAGAGACAGCGACAGAGACAGAGACAGAAACAGAGACAGAGACAGATACGGGGACAGAGACAGAGACAGAGACAGAGACAGAGACGGAGACAGAGACAGAGACAGAGACGGTGACAGAGGAAGAGACAGAGCCAGGGACAGAGACGGAGACAGAGACAGAGACTGGGACAGAGACGGAGACAGAGACAGAGACGCAGACGGAGACAGAGACAGAGACAGAGACATAGACAGGGACAGCGACAGAGTCAGAGGCAGAGATAGACACAGTGACAGAGACAGAGACTGGGACAGAGACAGAAACAGAGACAGAGACAGATACGGGGACAGAGACAGAGGCAGAGACAGAGACAGAGACAGAGACGCACACAGGGACAGAGACTGAGACAGAGACAGAGACAGCGGCAGAGACAGAGACGGAGACAGAGACAGAGATACAGACAGAGACAGAGACAGAAACAGAGACAGAGACAGAGACATAGACGGAGACAAAGACCGAGACAGGGACAGAGACGGAGACAGTGGCAGAGACAGAGCCAGGGACAGAGACGGAGACGGAGGCAGAGGGAGAGACAGCGACAGAGACAGAGACAGAGACAGATACGGGGACAGAGACAGAGACAGAGACAGAGACAGAGACAGAGACAGAGACAGAGACGGAGACAGAGACAGAGACAGAGGCAGAGACAGAGACAGAGACAGAGAGAGAGACAGAGACAGAGACAGAGACAGAGACAGCGGCAGAGAGAGAGACGGAGACAGAGACAGAGACAGAGACAGCGGCAGAGACAGAGACGGAGACAGAGACAGAGACACAGACAGAGACAGAGACAGAGACAGAGACAGAGACAGAGACGGAGACAAAGACCAAGACAGAGACAGAGACAGAGACGGAGACAGAGACAGAGGCAGAATCTCAGACAGAGACAGAGACAGAGGCAGAGTCTCAGACAGAGACAGGGACAGAGACAGAGACAGAGACAGAGACAGGGACAGAGACAGAGACAGAGAGAGAGACGGAGACAGAGGCAGAGTCTCAGACAGAGACAGAGACAGAGACAGAGACAGAGACAGAGACAGAGACAGAGACAAAGACCGAGACAGAGACAGAGACGGTGACAGAGGCAGAGACAGAGCCAGGGACAGAGACGGAGACAGAGACAGAGACTGGGACAGAGACGGAGACAGAGACAGAGACGCAGACGGAGACAGAGACAGAGACAGAGACAGACACAGAGGCAGAGACAGAGACAGAGATAGAGAGAGAGACAGAGACAGAGACGGAGAGAGAGACAGCGGCAGAGACAGAGAAGGAGACAGAGACAGAGACAGAGACAGCGGCAGGGACAGAGACAGAGACTGAGACAGAGACAGAGACAGAGACAGAGACAGTGGCAGAGTCTCAGACAGAGACAGAGACAGAGACAGAGACAGAGACAGAGACAAAGACCGAGACAGAGACAGAGGCTGAGTCTCAGACAGAGACAGGTACAGAGATAGAGACAGAGACAGAGACAGAGACAGAGACAGAGACAGAGACAGAGACAGAGACAGTGACAGAGGCAGAGACAGAGACAGAGACAGAGACAGAGGCAGAGACAGAGACAGAGACAGAGACAGAGGCAGAGACAGAGACAGAGACGGAGATAGAGACAGAGTCAGAGACAGAAACGGAGACAGAGACGGAGACAAAGACCGAGACGGAGACAGAGACGGAGACAGAGGCAGAGACAGAGACAGAGACAGAGACAGAGACAGAGACAGAGACAGAGACAGAGACAGAGACAGAGACAGAGACAGAGACAGAGACAGAGACAGAGAGAGAGACAGAGACAGAGGCAGAGTCTCAGACAGAGACAGAGACAGAGACAGAGACAGAGACAGAGACAATGACCGAGACAGAGACAGAGACGGTGACAGAGGCAGAGACAGAGCCAGGGACAGAGACGGAGACAGAGACAGAGACTGGGACAGAGACGGAGACAGAGACAGAGACGCAGACGGAGACAGAGACAGAGACAGAGACATAGACAGGGACAGCGACAGAGTCAGAGGCAGAGATAGACACAGTGACAGAGACAGAGACTGGGACAGAGACAGAAACAGAGACAGAGACAGATACGGGGACAGAGACAGAGGCAGAGACAGAGACAGAGACAGAGACGCACACAGGGACAGAGACTGAGACAGAGACAGAGACAGCGGCAGAGACAGAGACAGAGACGGAGACAGAGACAGAGATACAGACAGAGACAGAGACAGAAACAGAGACAGAGACAGAGACATAGACGGAGACAAAGACCGAGACAGGGACAGAGACGGAGACAGTGGCAGAGACAGAGCCAGGGACAGAGACGGAGACGGAGGCAGAGGGAGAGACAGCGACAGAGACAGAGACAGAAACAGAGACAGAGACAGATACGGGGACAGAGACAGAGACAGAGGCAGAGACAGAGACGGAGACAGAGACAGAGACAGAGACGGTGACAGAGGAAGAGACAGAGCCAGGGACAGAGACGGAGACAGAGACAGAGACTGGGACAGAGACGGAGACAGAGACAGAGACGCAGACGGAGACAGAGACAGAGACATAGACATAGACAGGGACAGCGACAGAGTCAGAGGCAGAGATAGACACAGTGACAGAGACAGAGACTGGGACAGAGACAGAAACAGAGACAGAGACAGATACGGGGACAGAGACAGAGGCAGAGACAGAGACAGAGACAGAGACGCACACAGGGACAGAGACTGAGACAGAGACAGAGACAGCGGCAGAGACAGAGACGGAGACAGAGACAGAGATACAGACAGAGACAGAGACAGAAACAGAGACAGAGACAGAGACATAGACGGAGACAAAGACCGAGACAGGGACAGAGACGGAGACAGTGGCAGAGACAGAGACAGGGACAGAGACGGAGACGGAGGCAGAGGGAGAGACAGCGACAGAGACAGAGACAGAGACAGATACGGGGACAGAGACAGAGACAGAGACAGAGACAGAGACAGAGATAGAGACAGAGACGGAGACAGAGACAGAGACAGAGGCAGAGACAGAGACAGAGACAGAGAGAGAGACAGAGACAGAGACAGAGACAGAGACAGCGGCAGAGAGAGAGACGGAGACAGAGACAGAGACAGAGACGGAGACAGAGACAGAGACACAGACAGAGACAGAGACAGAGACAGAGACAGAGACAGAGACAGAGGCAGAGACAGAGACAGAGACAGAGGCAGAGACAGAGGCAGAGACAGAGACAGAGACGGAGATAGAGACAGAGTCAGAGACAGAAACGGAGACAGAGACGGAGACAAAGACCGAGACAGAGACAGAGACGGAGAGAGAGGCCGAGACAGAGACAGAGACAGAGACAGAGACAGAGACAGAGACAGAGACAGAGACAGAGACAGAGACAGAGACAGAGACAGAGACAGAGACAGAGACAGAGACAGAGACAGAGACAGAGACAGAGACAGAGACAGAGACAGAGACAGAGACAGAGAGAGAGACAGAGACAGAGACAGAGACAGAGACAGAGAGAGAGACAGAGACAGAGGCAGAGTCTCAGACAGAGACAGAGACAGAGACAGAGACAGAGACAGAGACAGAGACAGAGACCGAGACAGAGACAGAGACGGTGACAGAGACAGATGCAGTGTCTCAGACAGAGACAGGGACAGAGATAGAGACAGAGACAAAGACCGAGGCAGGGACAGAGACGGTGACAGAGGCAGAGACAGAGCCAGGGACAGAGACGGTGGCAGAGACAGAGGGAGAGACGGCGACAGAGACAGAGACAGAGACAGAGGCAGAGACAGAGACAGAGACAGAGACAGAGACAGAGACAGAGACAGAGACAGAGACAGAGACAGAGGCAGAGACAGAGACAGAGACAGAGGCAGAGACAGAGGCAGAGACAGAGACAGAGACGGAGATAGAGACAGAGTCAGAGACAGAAACGGAGACAGAGACGGAGACAAAGACCGAGACAGAGACAGAGACGGAGAGAGAGGCAGAGACAGAGACAGAGACAGAGACAGAGACAGAGACAGAGAGAGAGACAGAGACAGAGACAGAGACAGAGACAGAGACAGAGACAGAGACAGAGACAGAGACAGAGACAGAGACAGAGACAGAGACAGAGACAGAGACAGAGAGAGAGAGACAGAGACAGAGGCAGTGTCTCAGACAGAGACAGAGACAGAGACAGAGACAGAGACAGAGACAGAGACAGAGACAGAGACCGAGACAGAGACAGAGACGGTGACAGAGGCAGAGACAGAGCCAGGGACAGAGACGGAGACAGAGACAGAGACTGGGACAGAGACGGAGACAGAGACAGAGACGCAGACGGAGACAGAGACAGAGACAGAGATATAGACACGGACAGCGACAGAGTCAGAGGCAGAGATAGACACAGAGACAGAGACAGAGACTGAGACAGAGACAGAAACAGAGACAGAGACAGAGACAGAGACAGAGACAGAGACAGGGACAGAGACAGAGACAGAGAGAGAGACAGAGACAGAGGCAGAGTCTCAGACAGAGACAGAGACAGAGACAGAGACAGAGACAGAGACAGAGACAGAGACAGAGACAAAGACCGAGACAGAGACAGAGACGGTGACAGAGGCAGAGACAGAGCCAGGGACAGAGACGGAGACAGAGACAGAGACTGGGACAGAGACGGAGACAGAGACAGAGACGCAGACGGAGACAGAGACAGAGACAGAGACAGACACAGAGGCAGAGACAGAGACAGAGATAGAGAGAGAGACAGAGACAGAGACGGAGAGAGAGACAGCGGCAGAGACAGAGAAGGAGACAGAGACAGAGACAGAGACAGCGGCAGGGACAGAGACAGAGACTGAGACAGAGACAGAGACAGAGACAGAGACAGTGGCAGAGTCTCAGACAGAGACAGAGACAGAGACAGAGACAGAGACAGAGACAGAGACAAAGACCGAGACAGAGACAGAGACAGAGACAAAGACCGAGACAGAGACAGAGACGGTGACAGAGGCAGAGACAGAGCCAGGGACAGAGACGGTGACAGAGACAGAGGGAGAGACAGCGACAGAGGCAGAGACAGAGACAGAAACAGAGACAGAGACAGAGACAGAGACAGAGACAGAGACAGAGACAGAGGCTGAGTCTCAGACAGAGACAGGTACAGAGATAGAGACAGAGACAGAGACAGAGACAGAGACAGAGACAGAGACAGAGACAGAGACAGTGACAGAGGCAGAGACAGAGACAGAGACAGAGACAGAGGCAGAGACAGAGACAGAGACAGAGACAGAGGCAGAGACAGAGACAGAGACGGAGATAGAGACAGAGTCAGAGACAGAAACGGAGACAGAGACGGAGACAAAGACCGAGACGGAGACAGAGACGGAGACAGAGGCAGAGACAGAGACAGAGACAGAGACAGAGACAGAGACAGAGACAGAGACAGAGACAGAGACAGAGACAGAGACAGAGACAGAGAGAGAGACAGAGACAGAGGCAGAGTCTCAGACAGAGACAGAGACAGAGACAGAGACAGAGACAGAGACAATGACCGAGACAGAGACAGAGACGGTGACAGAGGCAGAGACAGAGCCAGGGACAGAGACGGAGACAGAGACAGAGACTGGGACAGAGACGGAGACAGAGACAGAGACGCAGACGGAGACAGAGACAGAGACAGAGACATAGACAGGGACAGCGACAGAGTCAGAGGCAGAGATAGACACAGTGACAGAGACAGAGACTGGGACAGAGACAGAAACAGAGACAGAGACAGATACGGGGACAGAGACAGAGGCAGAGACAGAGACAGAGACAGAGACGCACACAGGGACAGAGACTGAGACAGAGACAGAGACAGCGGCAGAGACAGAGACAGAGACGGAGACAGAGACAGAGATACAGACAGAGACAGAGACAGAAACAGAGACAGAGACAGAGACATAGACGGAGACAAAGACCGAGACAGGGACAGAGACGGAGACAGTGGCAGAGACAGAGCCAGGGACAGAGACGGAGACGGAGGCAGAGGGAGAGACAGCGACAGAGACAGAGACAGAAACAGAGACAGAGACAGATACGGGGACAGAGACAGAGACAGAGACAGAGACAGAGACGGAGACAGAGACAGAGACAGAGACGGTGACAGAGGAAGAGACAGAGCCAGGGACAGAGACGGAGACAGAGACAGAGACTGGGACAGAGACGGAGACAGAGACAGAGACGCAGACGGAGACAGAGACAGAGACAGAGACATAGACAGGGACAGCGACAGAGTCAGAGGCAGAGATAGACACAGTGACAGAGACAGAGACTGGGACAGAGACAGAAACAGAGACAGAGACAGATACGGGGACAGAGACAGAGGCAGAGACAGAGACAGAGACAGAGACGCACACAGGGACAGAGACTGAGACAGAGACAGAGACAGCGGCAGAGACAGAGACGGAGACAGAGACAGAGATACAGACAGAGACAGAGACAGAAACAGAGACAGAGACAGAGACATAGACGGAGACAAAGACCGAGACAGGGACAGAGACGGAGACAGTGGCAGAGACAGAGCCAGGGACAGAGACGGAGACGGAGGCAGAGGGAGAGACAGCGACAGAGACAGAGACAGAAACAGAGACAGAGACAGATACGGGGACAGAGACAGAGACAGAGACAGAGACAGAGACGGAGACAGAGACAGAGACAGAGACGGTGACAGAGGAAGAGACAGAGCCAGGGACAGAGACGGAGACAGAGACAGAGACGCAGACGGAGACAGAAACAGAGACAGAGACATAGACAGGGACAGCGACAGAGTCAGAGGCAGAGATAGACACAGTGACAGAGACAGAGACTGGGACAGAGACAGAAACAGAGACAGAGACAGATACGGGGACAGAGACAGAGGCAGAGACAGAGACAGAGACAGAGACGCACACAGGGACAGAGACTGAGACAGAGACAGAGACAGCGGCAGAGACAGAGACGGAGACAGAGACAGAGATACAGACAGAGACAGAGACAGAAACAGAGACAGAGACAGAGACATAGACGGAGACAAAGACCGAGACAGGGACAGAGACGGAGACAGTGGCAGAGACAGAGCCAGGGACAGAGACGGAGACGGAGGCAGAGGGAGAGACAGCGACAGAGACAGAGACAGAGACAGATACGGGGACAGAGACAGAGACAGAGACAGAGACAGAGACAGAGACAGAGACAGAGACGGAGACAGAGACAGAGACAGAGGCAGAGACAGAGACAGAGACAGAGAGAGAGACAGAGACAGAGACAGAGACAGAGACAGCGGCAGAGAGAGAGACGGAGACAGAGACAGAGACAGAGACAGCGGCAGAGACAGAGACGGAGACAGAGACAGAGACACAGACAGAGACAGAGACAGAGACAGAGACAGAGACAGAGACGGAGACAAAGACCAAGACAGAGACAGAGACAGAGACGGAGACAGAGACAGAGGCAGAATCTCAGACAGAGACAGAGACAGAGGCAGAGTCTCAGACAGAGACAGGGACAGAGACAGAGACAGAGACAGAGACAGAGACAGAGACAGAGACAGAGACGGTGACAGAGGCAGAGACAGAGCCAGGGACAGAGACGGTGACAGAGACAGAGGGAGAGACAGCGACAGAGACAGAGACAGAGACAGAGACAGAGGCAGAGACAGAGACAGAGGCAGAGACAGAGACAGAGACAGAGACAGAGGCAGAGACAGAGACAGAGACGGAGATAGAGACAGAAACAGAGACAGAAACGGAGACAGAGACGGAGACAAAGACCGAGACAGAGACAGAGACGGAGACAGAGGCAGAGACAGAGACAGAGACAGAGACAGAGACAGAGACAGAGACAGAGACAGAGACAGAGACAGAGACAGAGACAGGGACAGAGACAGAGACAGAGAGAGAGACAGAGACAGAGGCAGAGTCTCAGACAGAGACAGAGACAGAGACAGAGACAGAGACAGACACAGAGACAAAGACCGAGACAGAGACAGAGACGGTGACAGAGGCAGAGACAGAGCCAGGGACAGAGACGGAGACAGAGACAGAGACTGGGACAGAGACGGAGACAGAGACAGAGACGCAGACGGAGACAGAGACAGAGACAGAGACATAGACAGGGACAGCGACAGAGTCAGAGGCAGAGATAGACACAGTGACAGAGACAGAGACTGAGACAGAGACAGAGACAGCGGCAGAGACAGAGACAGAGACGGAGACAGAGACAGAGATACAGACAGAGACAGAGACAGAAACAGAGACAGAGACAGAGACATAGACGGAGACAAAGACCGAGACAGGGACAGAGACGGAGACAGTGGCAGAGACAGAGCCAGGGACAGAGACGGAGACGGAGGCAGAGGGAGAGACAGCGACAGAGACAGAGACAGAAACAGAGACAGAGACAGATACGGGGACAGAGACAGAGACAGAGGCAGAGACAGAGACGGAGACAGAGACAGAGACAGAGACGGTGACAGAGGAAGAGACAGAGCCAGGGACAGAGACGGAGACAGAGACAGAGACTGGGACAGAGACGGAGACAGAGACAGAGACGCAGACGGAGACAGAGACAGAGACATAGACATAGACAGGGACAGCGACAGAGTCAGAGGCAGAGATAGACACAGTGACAGAGACAGAGACTGGGACAGAGACAGAAACAGAGACAGAGACAGATACGGGGACAGAGACAGAGGCAGAGACAGAGACAGAGACAGAGACGCACACAGGGACAGAGACTGAGACAGAGACAGAGACAGCGGCAGAGACAGAGACGGAGACAGAGACAGAGATACAGACAGAGACAGAGACAGAAACAGAGACAGAGACAGAGACATAGACGGAGACAAAGACCGAGACAGGGACAGAGACGGAGACAGTGGCAGAGACAGAGACAGGGACAGAGACGGAGACGGAGGCAGAGGGAGAGACAGCGACAGAGACAGAGACAGAGACAGATACGGGGACAGAGACAGAGACAGAGACAGAGACAGAGACAGAGATAGAGACAGAGACGGAGACAGAGACAGAGACAGAGGCAGAGACAGAGACAGAGACAGAGAGAGAGACAGAGACAGAGACAGAGACAGAGACAGCGGCAGAGAGAGAGACGGAGACAGAGACAGAGACAGAGACGGAGACAGAGACAGAGACACAGACAGAGACAGAGACAGAGACAGAGACAGAGACAGAGACAGAGACAGAGGCAGAGACAGAGACAGAGACAGAGGCAGAGACAGAGGCAGAGACAGAGACAGAGACGGAGATAGAGACAGAGTCAGAGACAGAAACGGAGACAGAGACGGAGACAAAGACCGAGACAGAGACAGAGACGGAGAGAGAGGCCGAGACAGAGACAGAGACAGAGACAGAGACAGAGACAGAGACAGAGACAGAGACAGAGACAGAGACAGAGACAGAGACAGAGACAGAGACAGAGACAGAGACAGAGACAGAGACAGAGACAGAGACAGAGACAGAGACAGAGACAGAGACAGAGACAGAGAGAGAGACAGAGACAGAGACAGAGACAGAGACAGAGAGAGAGACAGAGACAGAGGCAGAGTCTCAGACAGAGACAGAGACAGAGACAGAGACAGAGACAGAGACAGAGACAGAGACCGAGACAGAGACAGAGACGGTGACAGAGACAGATGCAGAGTCTCAGACAGAGACAGGGACAGAGATAGAGACAGAGACAAAGACCGAGGCAGGGACAGAGACGGTGACAGAGGCAGAGACAGAGCCAGGGACAGAGACGGTGGCAGAGACAGAGGGAGAGACGGCGACAGAGACAGAGACAGAGACAGAGGCAGAGACAGAGACAGAGACAGAGACAGAGACAGAGACAGAGACAGAGACAGAGACAGAGACAGAGGCAGAGACAGAGACAGAGACAGAGGCAGAGACAGAGGCAGAGACAGAGACAGAGACGGAGATAGAGACAGAGTCAGAGACAGAAACGGAGACAGAGACGGAGACAAAGACCGAGACAGAGACAGAGACGGAGAGAGAGGCAGAGACAGAGACAGAGACAGAGACAGAGACAGAGACAGAGAGAGAGACAGAGACAGAGACAGAGACAGAGACAGAGACAGAGACAGAGACAGAGACAGAGACAGAGACAGAGACAGAGACAGAGACAGAGACAGAGAGAGAGAGACAGAGACAGAGGCAGTGTCTCAGACAGAGACAGAGACAGAGACAGAGACAGAGACAGAGACAGAGACAGAGACCGAGACAGAGACAGAGACGGTGACAGAGGCAGAGACAGAGCCAGGTACAGAGACGGAGACAGAGACAGAGACTGGGACAGAGACGGAGACAGAGACAGAGACGCAGACGGAGACAGAGACAGAGACAGAGATATAGACACGGACAGCGACAGAGTCAGAGGCAGAGATAGACACAGAGACAGAGACAGAGACTGAGACAGAGACAGAGACAGCGGCAGAGACAGAGACAGAGACGGAGACAGAGACAGAGATACAGACAGAGACAGAGACAGAAACAGAGACAGAGACAGAGACATAGACGGAGACAAAGACCGAGACAGGGACAGAGACGGAGACAGTGGCAGAGACAGAGCCAGGGACAGAGACGGAGACGGAGGCAGAGGGAGAGACAGCGACAGAGACAGAGACAGAAACAGAGACAGAGACAGATACGGGGACAGAGACAGAGACAGAGGCAGAGACAGAGACGGAGACAGAGACAGAGACAGAGACGGTGACAGAGGAAGAGACAGAGCCAGGGACAGAGACGGAGACAGAGACAGAGACTGGGACAGAGACGGAGACAGAGACAGAGACGCAGACGGAGACAGAGACAGAGACATAGACATAGACAGGGACAGCGACAGAGTCAGAGGCAGAGATAGACACAGTGACAGAGACAGAGACTGGGACAGAGACAGAAACAGAGACAGAGACAGATACGGGGACAGAGACAGAGGCAGAGACAGAGACAGAGACAGAGACGCACACAGGGACAGAGACTGAGACAGAGACAGAGACAGCGGCAGAGACAGAGACGGAGACAGAGACAGAGATACAGACAGAGACAGAGACAGAAACAGAGACAGAGACAGAGACATAGACGGAGACAAAGACCGAGACAGGGACAGAGACGGAGACAGTGGCAGAGACAGAGACAGGGACAGAGACGGAGACGGAGGCAGAGGGAGAGACAGCGACAGAGACAGAGACAGAGACAGATACGGGGACAGAGACAGAGACAGAGACAGAGACAGAGACAGAGATAGAGACAGAGACGGAGACAGTGACAGAGACAGAGGCAGAGACAGAGACAGAGACAGAGAGAGAGACAGAGACAGAGACAGAGACAGAGACAGCGGCAGAGAGAGAGACGGAGACAGAGACAGAGACAGAGACGGAGACAGAGACAGAGACACAGACAGAGACAGAGACAGAGACAGAGACAGAGACAGAGACAGAGGCAGAGACAGAGACAGAGACAGAGGCAGAGACAGAGGCAGAGACAGAGACAGAGACGGAGATAGAGACAGAGTCAGAGACAGAAACGGAGACAGAGACGGAGACAAAGACCGAGACAGAGACAGAGACGGAGAGAGAGGCCGAGACAGAGACAGAGACAGAGACAGAGACAGAGACAGAGACAGAGACAGAGACAGAGACAGAGACAGAGACAGAGACAGAGACAGAGACAGAGACAGAGACAGAGACAGAGACAGAGACAGAGACAGAGACAGAGACAGAGACAGAGACAGAGACAGAGACAGAGACAGAGAGAGAGACAGAGACAGAGACAGAGACAGAGACAGAGACAGAGACAGAGACAGAGACAGAGGCAGAGACAGAGACAGAGACAGAGGCAGAGACAGAGGCAGAGACAGAGACAGAGACGGAGATAGAGACAGAGTCAGAGACAGAAACGGAGACAGAGACGGAGACAAAGACCGAGACAGAGACAGAGACGGAGAGAGAGGCCGAGACAGAGACAGAGACAGAGACAGAGACAGAGACAGAGACAGAGACAGAGACAGAGACAGAGACAGAGACAGAGACAGAGACAGAGACAGAGACAGAGACAGAGACAGAGACAGAGACAGAGACAGAGACAGAGACAGAGACAGAGACAGAGACAGAGAGAGAGACAGAGACAGAGACAGAGACAGAGACAGAGAGAGAGACAGAGACAGAGGCAGAGTCTCAGACAGAGACAGAGACAGAGACAGAGACAGAGACAGAGACAGAGACAGAGACCGAGACAGAGACAGAGACGGTGACAGAGACAGATGCAGAGTCTCAGACAGAGACAGGGACAGAGATAGAGACAGAGACAAAGACCGAGGCAGGGACAGAGACGGTGACAGAGGCAGAGACAGAGCCAGGGACAGAGACGGTGGCAGAGACAGAGGGAGAGACGGCGACAGAGACAGAGACAGAGACAGAGGCAGAGACAGAGACAGAGACAGAGACAGAGACAGAGACAGAGACAGAGACAGAGACAGAGACAGAGGCAGAGACAGAGACAGAGACAGAGGCAGAGACAGAGGCAGAGACAGAGACAGAGACGGAGATAGAGACAGAGTCA
>CAMAOD020000059.1:222500-245000 GCA_945859595.2 Megachile willughbiella | reverse complement strand
CGGTGACAGAGGAAGAGACAGAGCCAGGGACAGAGACGGAGACAGAGACAGAGACTGGGACAGAGACGGAGACAGAGACAGAGACGCAGACGGAGACAGAGACAGAGACAGAGACATAGACAGGGACAGCGACAGAGTCAGAGGCAGAGATAGACACAGTGACAGAGACAGAGACTGGGACAGAGACAGAAACAGAGACAGAGACAGATACGGGGACAGAGACAGAGGCAGAGACAGAGACAGAGACAGAGACGCACACAGGGACAGAGACTGAGACAGAGACAGAGACAGCGGCAGAGACAGAGACGGAGACAGAGACAGAGATACAGACAGAGACAGAGACAGAAACAGAGACAGAGACAGAGACATAGACGGAGACAAAGACCGAGACAGGGACAGAGACGGAGACAGTGGCAGAGACAGAGCCAGGGACAGAGACGGAGACGGAGGCAGAGGGAGAGACAGCGACAGAGACAGAGACAGAGACAGATACGGGGACAGAGACAGAGACAGAGACAGAGACAGAGACAGAGACAGAGACAGAGACGGAGACAGAGACAGAGACAGAGGCAGAGACAGAGACAGAGACAGAGAGAGAGACAGAGACAGAGACAGAGACAGAGACAGCGGCAGAGAGAGAGACGGAGACAGAGACAGAGACAGAGACAGCGGCAGAGACAGAGACGGAGACAGAGACAGAGACACAGACAGAGACAGAGACAGAGACAGAGACAGAGACAGAGACGGAGACAAAGACCAAGACGGAGACAGAGACAGAGACGGAGACAGAGACAGAGGCAGAATCTCAGACAGAGACAGAGACAGAGGCAGAGTCTCAGACAGAGACAGGGACAGAGACAGAGACAGAGACAGAGACAGAGACAGAGACAGAGACAGAGACGGTGACAGAGGCAGAGACAGAGCCAGGGACAGAGACGGTGACAGAGACAGAGGGAGAGACAGCGACAGAGACAGAGACAGAGACAGAGACAGAGGCAGAGACAGAGACAGAGGCAGAGACAGAGACAGAGACAGAGACAGAGGCAGAGACAGAGACAGAGACGGAGATAGAGACAGAAACAGAGACAGAAACGGAGACAGAGACGGAGACAAAGACCGAGACAGAGACAGAGACGGAGACAGAGGCAGAGACAGAGACAGAGACAGAGACAGAGACAGAGACAGAGACAGAGACAGAGACAGAGACAGAGACAGGGACAGAGACAGAGACAGAGAGAGAGACAGAGACAGAGGCAGAGTCTCAGACAGAGACAGAGACAGAGACAGAGACAGAGACAGACACAGAGACAAAGACCGAGACAGAGACAGAGACGGTGACAGAGGCAGAGACAGAGCCAGGGACAGAGACGGAGACAGAGACAGAGACTGGGACAGAGACGGAGACAGAGACAGAGACGCAGACGGAGACAGAGACAGAGACAGAGACAGACACAGAGGCAGAGACAGAGACAGAGATAGAGAGAGAGACAGAGACAGAGACGGAGAGAGAGACAGCGGCAGAGACAGAGAAGGAGACAGAGGCAGAGACAGTGACAGCGGCAGGGACAGAGACAGAGACTGAGACAGAGACAGAGACAGAGACAGAGACAGTGGCAGAGTCTCAGACAGAGACAGAGACAGAGACAGAGACAAAGACCGAGACAGAGACAGAGACAGAGACAGAGACAAAGACCGAGACAGAGACAGAGACGGTGACAGAGGCAGAGACAGAGCCAGGGACAGAGACGGTGACAGAGACAGAGGGAGAGACAGCGACAGAGGCAGAGACAGAGACAGAAACAGAGACAGAGACAGAGACAGAGACAGAGACAGAGAGAGAGACAGAGGCTGAGTCTCAGACAGAGACAGGTACAGAGATAGAGACAGAGACAGAGACAGAGACAGAGACAGAGACAGAGACAGAGACAGAGACAGAGGCAGAGACAGAGACAGAGACAGAGACAGAGGCAGAGACAGAGACAGAGACAGAGACAGAGGCAGAGACAGAGACAGAGACGGAGATAGAGACAGAGTCAGAGACAGAAACGGAGACAGAGACGGAGACAAAGACCGAGACGGAGACAGAGACGGAGACAGAGGCAGAGACAGAGACAGAGACAGAGACAGAGACAGAGACAGAGACAGAGACAGAGACAGAGACAGAGACAGAGACAGAGACAGAGACAGAGAGAGAGACAGAGACAGAGGCAGAGTCTCAGACAGAGACAGAGACAGAGACAGAGACAGAGACAGAGACAATGACCGAGACAGAGACAGAGACGGTGACAGAGGCAGAGACAGAGCCAGGGACAGAGACGGAGACAGAGACAGAGACTGGGACAGAGACGGAGACAGAGACAGAGACGCAGACGGAGACAGAGACAGAGACAGAGACATAGACAGGGACAGCGACAGAGTCAGAGGCAGAGATAGACACAGTGACAGAGACAGAGACTGGGACAGAGACAGAAACAGAGACAGAGACAGATACGGGGACAGAGACAGAGGCAGAGACAGAGACAGAGACAGAGACGCACACAGGGACAGAGACTGAGACAGAGACAGATACAGCGGCAGAGACAGAGACAGAGACGGAGACAGAGACAGAGATACAGACAGAGACAGAGACAGAAACAGAGACAGAGACAGAGACATAGACGGAGACAAAGACCGAGACAGGGACAGAGACGGAGACAGTGGCAGAGACAGAGCCAGGGACAGAGACGGAGACGGAGGCAGAGGGAGAGACAGCGACAGAGACAGAGACAGAAACAGAGACAGAGACAGATACGGGGACAGAGACAGAGACAGAGACAGAGACAGAGACAGAGACAGAGACGGAGACAGAGACAGAGACAGAGACGGTGACAGAGGAAGAGACAGAGCCAGGGACAGAGACGGAGACAGAGACAGAGACTGGGACAGAGTCGGAGACAGAGACAGAGACGCAGACGGAGACAGAGACAGAGACAGAGACATAGACAGGGACAGCGACAGAGTCAGAGGCAGAGATAGACACAGTGACAGAGACAGAGACTGGGACAGAGACAGAAACAGAGACAGAGACAGATACGGGGACAGAGACAGAGGCAGAGACAGAGACAGAGACAGAGACGCACACAGGGACAGAGACTGAGACAGAGACAGAGACAGCGGCAGAGACAGAGACGGAGACAGAGACAGAGATACAGACAGAGACAGAGACAGAAACAGAGACAGAGACAGAGACATAGACGGAGACAAAGACCGAGACAGGGACAGAGACGGAGACAGTGGCAGAGACAGAGCCAGGGACAGAGACGGAGACGGAGGCAGAGGGAGAGACAGCGACAGAGACAGAGACAGAAACAGAGACAGAGACAGATACGGGGACAGAGACAGAGACAGAGACAGAGACAGAGACAGAGACAGAGACAGAGACAGAGACAGAGACGGAGACAGAGACAGAGACAGAGGCAGAGACAGAGACAGAGACAGAGAGAGAGACAGAGACAGAGACAGAGACAGAGACAGCGGCAGAGAGAGAGACGGAGACAGAGACAGAGACAGAGACAGCGGCAGAGACAGAGACGGAGACAGAGACAGAGACACAGACAGAGACAGAGACAGAGACAGAGACAGAGACAGAGACGGAGACAAAGACCAAGACAGAGACAGAGACAGAGACGGAGACAGAGACAGAGGCAGAATCTCAGACAGAGACAGAGACAGAGGCAGAGTCTCAGACAGAGACAGGGACAGAGACAGAGACAGAGACAGAGACAGAGACAGAGACAGAGACAGAGACAGAGACAGAGACAGAGACGGTGACAGAGGCAGAGACAGAGCCAGGGACAGAGACGGTGACAGAGACAGAGGGAGAGACAGCGACAGAGACAGAGACAGAGACGGAGGCTGAGACAGAGACAGAGACAGAGACAGAGACAGAGACAGAGACAGAGACAGAGACAGAGACAGAGACAGAGACAGAGGCAGAGAGAGAGGCAGAGACAGAGACAGAGACGGAGATAGAGACAGAGTCAGAGACAGAAACGGAGACAGAGACGGAGACAAAGACCGAGACAGAGACAGAGACGGAGAGAGAGGCAGAGACAGAGACAGAGACAGAGACAGAGACAGAGACAGAGACAGAGACAGAGACAGAGACAGAGACAGAGACAGAGACAGAGACAGAGACAGAGACAGAGACAGAGACAGAGACAGAGACAGAGACAGAGACAGAGACAGAGACAGAGACAGAGACAGAGACAGAGACAGAGACAGAGACAGAGGCAGAGTCTCAGACAGAGACAGAGACAGAGACAGAAACAGACACAGAGACAGAGACCGAGACAGAGACAGAGACGGTGACAGAGACAGAGACAGAGCCAGGGACAGAGACGGAGACAGAGACAGAGACGCAGACGGAGACAGAGACAGAGACAGAGACAGAGATATAGACACGGACAGCGACAGAGTCGGAGGCAGAGATAGACACAGAGACAGAGACAGAGACTGAGACAGAGACAGAAACAGAGACAGAGACAGATACGGGGACAGAGACAGAGGCAGAGACAGAGACAGAGACAGAGACGCACACAGAGACAGAGACTGAGACAGAGACAGAGACAGCGGCAGAGACAGAGACGGAGACAGAGACAGAGACAGAGACAGAGACAGAGACAGAGACAGAGACAGAGAGAGAGACAACGACAGAGACAGAGTCTCAGACAGAGACAGAGACAGAGACAGAGACAGAGACAGAGACAGAGACAAAGACCGAGACAGGGACAGAGACGGAGACAGTGGCAGAGACAGAGCCAGGGACAGAGACGGAGACAGAGACGGAGGGAGAGACAGCGACAGAGACAGAGACAGAAACAGAGACAGAGACAGTGACAGATACGGGGATAGAGACAGAGACAGAGACAGAGACAGAGACAGAGACAGAGACAAAGACCGAGACAGAGACAGAGACGGTGACAGAGGCAGAGACAGAGCCAGGGACAGAGACGGTGACAGAGACAGAGGGAGAGACAGCGACAGAGACAGAGACAAAGACAGAGGCAGAGACAGAGACAGAGACAGAGACAGAGACAGAGACAGAGACAGAGACAGAGACAGAGACAGAGACGCACACAGAAACAGATACAGAGACAGATACGGGGACAGAGACAGAGACAGGGACAGAGACAGAGACAGAGACAGAGACAGAGACAGAGGCAGAGACAGAGACAGAGACAGAGAGAGAGACAGAGACAGAAACAGAGACAGAGACAGCGGCAGAGACAGAGACGGAGAGAGAGACAGAGACAGAGACAGCGGCAGAGACAGAGGCGGAGACAGAGACAGAGACACAGACACAGACAGAGACAGAGACAGAGACGGTGACAGAGGCAGATACATAGCCAGGGACAGAGCCAGGGACAGAGACAGAGACAGAGACAGAGACAGAGACAGAGACAGAGACAGAGACAGAGACAGAGACAGAGACAGAGACAGAGACAGAGACAGAGACAGAGACACAGACAGAGACAGAGACAGATACAGAGACAGAGACAAAGACCGAGACAGAGACAGAGACAGAGGCAGAGTCTCAGACAGAGACAGAGACAGAGACAGAGACAGAGGCAAAGACCGAGACAGAGGCAGAGACAGAGACCGAGACAGAGACAGAGACGGTGACAGAGGCAGAGACAGAGCCAGGGACAGAGACAGAGACAGAGACAGAGACAGAGACAGAGACAGAGACAGAGACAGAGACAGAGACGGAGACAGAGACAGAGACAGAGACGGAGACAGAAACGGAGACAGAGACGGAGACAAAGACCGAGACAGAGACAGAGACGGAGACAGATGCAGAGACAGAGACGGAGGCAGAGACAGAGACAGAGACAGAAACGGCGACAGAGACGGAGACAAAGACCGAGACAGAGACAGAGACGGAGACAGATGCAGAGACAGAGACAGAGACAGAGACAGAGACAGAGACAGAGACAGCGGCAGAGACAGAGACGGAGACAGAGACAGAGACAGAGACATAGACGGAGACAAAGACCGAGACAGGGACAGAGACGGAGACAGTGGCAGAGACAGAGCCAGGGACAGAGACGGAGACGGAGACAGAGGGAGAGAGAGAGACAGAGACAGAGACAGAGACAGAGACAGCGGCAGAGACAGAGACGGAGACAGAGACAGAGACAGCGGCAGAGACAGAGACGGAGACAGAGACAGAGACACAAACAGAGACAGAGACAGAGACAGAGACAGAGACAGAGACAGAGACAGAGACGGTGACAGAGGAAGAGACAGAGCCAGGGACAGAGACGGAGACAGAGACAGAGACTGGGACAGAGACGGAGACAAAGACCGAGACAGAGACAGAGACAGAGACGGAGACAGAGACAGAGGCAGAGTCTCAAACAGAGACAGGGACAGAGATAGAGACAGAGGCAGAGACAGAGACAGAGACAGAGCCAGGGACAGAGACGGTGACAGAGACAGAGGGAGAGACAGCGACAGAGACAGAGACAGAGACAGAGACAGAGACAGAGGCAGAGACAGAGACAGAGACAGAGACAGAGACAGAGACAGAGACAGAGACAGAGACAGAGACAGGGACAGAGACAGAGACAGAGACAGAGACAGAGGCAGAGTCTCAGAGAGACACAGGGACAGAGATAGAGACAGAGACAGAGACAGAGACAGAGACAGAGACAGAGACCGAGACAGAGACAGAGACGGTGACAGAGGCAGAGACAGAGCCAGGGACAGGGACGGTGACAGAGACAGAGGGAGAGACAGCGACAGAGACAGAGACAGAGACAGAGGCAGAGACAGACACAGAGGCAGAGACAGAGACAGAGACGGAGATAGAGACAGAAACAGAGACAGAGACAGAGACAGAGACAGAGACAGAGGCAGAGGCAGAGTCTCAGACAGAGACAGGTACAGAGACAGAGACAGAGACAGAGACAGAGACAGGGACAGAGACAGAGACAGAGGCAAAAACCGAGACAGAGACAGAGACGGTGACAGAGGCAGAGACAGAGCCAGGGACAGAGACGGTGACAGAGACAGAGGGAGAGACAGCGACAGAGACAGAGACAAAGGCCGAGACAGAGACAGAGACGGTGACGGAGGCAGAGACAGAGCCAGGGACAGAGACGGTGACGGAGACAGAGGGAGAGACAGCGACAGAGGCAGAGACAGAGACAGAGGCAGAGACAGAGACAGAAACAGAGACCGAGACAGAGACAGAGACTGAGACAGAGACAGAGACAGAGACAGAGACAGAGCCAGGGACAGAGACGGAGACAGAGGCAGAGACAGGGACAGAGACAGATACAGAGACAGAGACAGAGACAGAGACAGAGGCAGAGACAGAGACAGAGACGGGGATAGAGACAGAGTCAGAGACAGAAACGGAGACAGAGACGGAGACAAAGACCGAGACAGAGACAGGGACAGAGACAGAGGGATAGACAGCGACAGAGACAGAGACGAAAACAGAGACAGAGACAGAGACAGATACGGGGACAGAGACAGAGACAGACACAGAGACAGAGACAGAGACAGAGACAGAGGCAGAGGCAGAGGCAGAGACAGAGACAGAGACAGAGATAGAGACAGAGACAGAGACAGAGACAGAGACAGAGCCAGGGACAGAGACGGTGACAGAGACAGAGGGAGAGACAGCGACAGAGACAGAGACAGAGACAGAGGCAGAGACAGAGACAGAGACAGAGTCAGAGACAGAGACAGAGACAGAGAAAGAGACAGAGACAGAGACAGAGACGGAGACAGGGACAGAGACAGAGACAGAGACAGAGACAGAGACAGAGACAGAGACAGAGACAGAGACAGAGACAGAGACAGAGACAGAGACAGAGACAGAGACAGAGACAGAGACAGAGACAGAGACAGAGACGGAGACAGAGACAGAGACAGAGACAGAGACAGAGACAGAGACAGAGACAGAGGCAGAGACAGAGACAGAGACAGAGAGAGAGACACAGACAGAGACAGAGACAGAGACGGAGGCGAAGACCGAGACAGAGACAGATACGCAGACGGAGACAGAGACAGAGACAGAGACATAGACAGGGACAGCGACAGAGCCAGAGGCAGAGATAGACACAGAGACGGAGACAGAGACTGAGACAGAGACAGAGACAGAGACAGAGACAGAGACAGAGACAGAGACAGAGACAGAGACAGAGATAGAGACAGAGACAGAGACAGAGACAGAGACAGAGCCAGGGACAGAGACGGTGACAGAGACAGAGGGAGAGACAGCGACAGAGACAGAGACAGAGACAGAGGCAGAGACAGAGACAGAGACAGAGTCAGAGACAGAGACAGAGACAGAGAAAGAGACAGAGACAGAGACAGAGACGGAGACAGGGACAGAGACAGAGACAGAGACAGAGACAGAGACAGAGACAGAGACAGAGACAGAGACAGAGACAGAGACAGAGACAGAGACAGAGACAGAGACAGAGACAGAGACAGAGACAGAGACAGAGACAGAGACAGAGACAAAGACAGAGACAGAGACAGAGACAGAGACAGAGACAGAGACAGAGACAGAGACAGAGACAGAGACAGAGGCAGAGACAGAGACAGAGACAGAGAGAGAGACACAGACAGAGACAGAGACAGAGACGGAGGCGAAGACCGAGACAGAGACAGATACGCAGACGGAGACAGAGACAGAGACAGAGACATAGACAGGGACAGCGACAGAGCCAGAGGCAGAGATAGACACAGAGACGGAGACAGAGACTGAGACAGAGACAGAGACAGAGACAGAGACAGAGACAGAGACAGAGACAGAGACAGAGACAGAGACAGAGACAGAGACAGAGACAGACACAGAGACAGAGTCAGAGGCAGAGGCTCAGACAGAGACAGAGACAAAGACAGAGACAGAGACAGAGACAGAGGCAGAGACAGAGTCAGAGGCAGAGGCTCAGACAGAGACAGAGACAGAGACAGAGACAGAGACAGCGGCAGAGACAGAGGCGGAGTCAGAGACAGAGACAGAGACGGAGACAGAGACAGAGGCAGAGACAGAGATAAAGACCGAGACAGAGACAGAGACGGAGACAGAGACAGAGGCAGAGACAGAGACAGGGACAGAGATAGGGACAGAGACAGAGACAGAGACAGAGACAGAGACAGAGACAGAGGCAGAGACAAAGACCGAGACAGAGACAGAGACGGTGACAGAGGCAGAGACAAAGCCAGGGACAGAGACGGTGACAGAGGCAGAGACAGAGTCAGAGGCAGAGGCTCAGACAGAGACAGAGACAAAGACAGAGACAGAGACAGAGACAGAGACAGAGGCAGAGACAGAGTCAGAGGCAGAGGCTCAGACAGAGACAGAAACAGAGACAGAGACAGATACGGGGACAGAGACAGAGGCAGAGACAGAGACAGAGACAGAGACGCACACAGAGACAGAGACTGAGACAGAGACAGAGACGCACACAGAGACAGAGACTGAGGCAGAGACATAGACAGGGACAGCGACAGAGCCAGAGGCAGAGATAGACACAGAGACAGAAACAGTGACTGAGACAGAGACAGAAACAGAGACAGAGACAGATACTGGGACAGAGACAGAGGCAGAGACAGAGACAGAGACAGAGACGCACACAGAGACAGAGACTGAGACAGAGACAGAGACAGCGGCAGAGACAGAGACGGAGACAGAGACAGAGATACAGACAGAGACAGAGACAGAAACAGAGACAGAGACAGAGACAGAGACGGAGGCAAAGACCGAGTCAGGGACAGAGACGGAGACAGTGGCAGAGACAGAGCCAGGGACAGAGACGGAGACGGAGACAGAGGGAGAGACAGCGACAGAGACAGAGTCAGAGACAGAGACAGAGACAGCGGCAGAGACAGAGACGGAGACAGAGACAGAGACAGAGACAGAGACAGAGACAGAGACAGAGACAGAGACAGAGACAGAGACAGAGACAGAGACAGAGACAAAAACCGAGACAGAGACAGAGACGGTGACAGAGGCAGAGACAGAGCCAGGGACAGAGACGGTGACAGAGACAGAGGGAGAGACAGCGACAGAGACAGAGACAAAGGCCGAGACAGAGACAGAGACGGTGACAGAGGCAGAGACAGAGCCAGGGACAGAGACGGTGACGGAGACAGAGGGAGAGACAGCGACAGAGGCAGAGACAGAGACAGAGGCAGAGACAGAGACAGAAACAGAGACCGAGACAGAGACAGAGACTGAGACAGAGACAGAGACAGAGACAGAGCCAGGGACAGAGACGGAGACAGATGCAGAGACAGGGACAGAGACAGATACAGAGACAGAGACAGAGACAGAGACAGAGGCAGAGACAGAGACAGAGACGGAGATAGAGACAGAGTCAGAGACAGAAACGGAGACAGAGACGGAGACAAAGACCGAGACAGAGACAGGGACAGAGACAGAGACACAGACAGAGGCAGAGACAGAGGCAGAGACAGAGACAGAGACAGAGACAGAGACAGAGACAGAGGCAGAGACAGAGACAGAGACAGAGACAGAGACAGAGACAGGGACAGAGACAGAGACAGAGACAGAGACAGAGACAGAGACAGAGACAGAGACAGAGACAGAGACAGAGGCAGAGACAGAGACAGAGACGGAGATAGAGACAGAGTCAGATACAGAAACGGAGACAGAGACGGAGACAAAGACCGAGACAGAGACAGAGACAGAGACAGAGACAGAGACAGAGACAGAGGCAGAGACAGAGACAGAGAAGGAGATAGAGACAGAGTCAAAGACAGAAACGGAGACAGAGACGGAGACAAAGACCGAGACAGAGACAGGGACAGAGACAGAGACAGAGACAGAGACAGAGACAGAGACAGAGACAGAGACAGAGGCAGAGACAGAGACAGAGACAGAGAGAGAGACACAGACAGAGACAGAGACAGAGACGGAGGCGAAGACCGAGACAGAGACAGAGACAGAGACGGCGACGGAGACAGAGACAGAGACAGAGGCAGAGTCTCAGACAGAGACAGGGACAGAGATAGAGACAGAGACAGAGACAGAGACAGGGACAGAGACAGAGACAGAGACAGAGACAGAGGCAGAGACAGAGACAGAGACAGAGACAGAGACAGAAACAGAGACATAGACAGAGACAGAGACAGAGACAGAGACAGAGACAGAGACAGAGACAGAGACAGAGACAGAGGCAGAGACAGAGACAGAGACAGAGACAGAGACAGAGACAGAGACAGAGACAGAGACAGAGACAAAGACAGAGACAGAGACAGAGACAGAGGCAGAGTCTCAGACAGAGACAGAGACAGAGACAGAGACAAAGACCGAGACAGAGACAGAGACAGAGACAAAGACCGAGACAGAGACAGAGACAGAGTCAGAAGCAGAGGCTCAGACAGAGACAGAGACAGAGACAGAGACAGAGACAGAGACAGAGACAGAGACAGAGACAGAGACAAAGACCGAGACAGATACAGAGACGGTGACAGAGGCAGAGACAGAGCCAGGGACAGAGACGGAGACAGAGACAGAGACTGGGACAGAGACGGAGACAGAGACAGATACGCAGACGGAGACAGAGACAGAGACAGAGACATAGACAGGGACAGCGACAGAGCCAGAGGCAGAGATAGACACAGAGACAGAGACAGAGACTGAGACAGAGACAGAGACAGAGACAGAGACAGAGACAGAGACAGAGACAGAGACAGAGACAGAGACAGAGACAGAGACAGAGACTGAGACAGAGACAGAGACAGAGACAGAGACAGAGACAGACACAGAGACAGAGTCAGAGGCAGAGGCTCAGACAGAGACAGAGACAAAGACAGAGACAGAGACAGAGACAGAGACAGAGGCAGAGACAGAGTCAGAGGCAGAGGCTCAGACAGAGACAGAGACAGAGACAGAGACAGGGTCAGAGACAGAGACAGAGACGGAGACAGAGACGGAGACAGAGGCAGAGGCAGAGACAAAGACCGAGACAGAGACAGAGATGGTGACAGAGGCAGAGACAGAGCCAGGGACAGAGACGGAGACAGAGGCAGAGACAGGGACAGAGACAGATACAGAGACAGAGGCAGAGACAGAGACAGAGACGGAGACAGATACGGGGACAGAGACAGAGGCAGAGACAGAGACAGAGACAGAGACAGAGTCAGAGACAGAGACAGAGACGGAGACAGAGACAGAGTCAGAGACAGAACCGGAGACAGAAACGGAGACAAAGACCGAGACAGAGACAGAGACGGAGACAGAGACAGAGGCAGAGACAGAGACAGGGACAGAGATAGTGACAGAGACAGAGACAGAGACAGAGACAGAAACAGAGACAGAGACAGATACGGGGACAGAGGCAGAGGCAGAGACAGAGACAGAGACAGAGACGCACACAGAGACAGAGACTGAGACAGAGACAGAGACAGAGACGCACACAGAGACAGAGACTGAGACAGAGACATAGACAGGGACAGCGACAGAGCGAGAGGCAGAGATAGACACAGAGACAGAAACAGTGACTGAGACAGAGACAGAAACAGAGACAGAGACAGATACTGGGACAGAGACAGAGGCAGAGACAGAGACAGAGACAGAGACGCACACAGAGACAGAGACTGAGACAGAGACAGAGACAGCGGCAGAGACAGAGACGGAGACAGAGTCAGAGATACAGACAGAGACAGAGACAGAAACAGAGACAGAGACAGAGACAGAGACAGAGACGGAGACAAAGACCGAGTCAGGGACAGAGACGGAGACAGTGGCAGAGACAGAGCCAGGGACAGAGACGGAGACGGAGACAGAGGGAGAGACAGCGACAGAGACAGAGACAGAGACAGAGACAGAGACAGAGACAGAGACAGCGGCAGAGACAGAGACGGAGACAGAGACAGAGACAGAGACAGCGGCAGAGACAGAGACGGAGACAGAGATAGAGACACAGACAGAGACAGAGACAGAGACAGAGACAGAGACAGAGACAGAGACAGAGACAGAGACGCAGACAAAGCCTGAGACAGAGACAGAGACGGAGACAGAGACAGAGGCAGAGTCTCAGACAGAGACAGGGACAGAGATAGAGACAGAAACAAAGACCGAGGCAGGGACAGAGACGGTGACAGAGGCAGAGACAGAGCCAGGGACAGAGACGGTGGCAGAGACAGAGGGAGAGACGGCGACAGAGACAGAGACAGAGACAGAGGCAGAGACAGAGACAGAGACAGAGACAGAGACAGAGACAGAGACAGAGACAGAGACAGAGACAGAGACAGAGACAGAGACAGAGACAGAGACAGAGACAGAGACAGAGACAGAGACAGAGACAGAGACAGAGACAGAGGCAGAGACAGAGGCAGAGACAGAGACAGAGACGGAGATAGAGACAGAGTCAGAGACAGAAACGGAGACACAGACGGAGACAAAGACCGAGACAGAGACAGAGACGGAGAGAGAGGCAGAGACAGAGACAGAGACAGAGACAGAGACAGAGACAGAGACAGAGACAGAGACAGAGACAGAGACAGAGACAGGAACGGAGACAAAGACCGAGACAGAGACAGAGACAGAGACGGAGACAGAGACAGAGGCAGAGTCTCAAACAGAGACAGGGACAGAGATAGAGACAGAGGCAGAGACAGAGGCAGAGTCTCAAACAGAGACAGGGACAGAGATAGAGACAGAGGCAGAGACAGCGACAGAGACAGAGACAGAGACAGAGACAGAGGCAGAGTCTCAGACAGAGACAGAGACAGAGACAGAGACAGAGACAAAGACCGAGACAGAGGCAGAGACAGAGACAGAGGCAGAGACAGGGACAGAGACAGAGACAGAGGCAGAGGCAGAGACAGAGACAGAGACGGAGATAGAGACAGAAACAGAGACAGAAACGGAGACAGAGACGGAGACAAAGACCGAGACAGAGACAGAGACGGCGACAGAGGCAGAGACAGAGACAGAGACAGAGACAGAGACAGAGACGGAGACAGAGACAGAGACAGAGACAGAGACAGAGACAGAGACAGAGGCAGAGACAGAGACAGAGACAGGGACAGAGACAGAGACAGAGACAGAGACAGAGACAGAGACAGATGCAGAGGCTCAGACAGAGACAGAGAGAGAGACAGAGACAGAGACAGAGACAAAGATCGAGACAGAGACAGAGACAGAGACAAAGACCGAGACAGGGACAGAGACGGTGACAGAAACAGAGACAGAAACGGAGACAGAGACGGAGACGAAGACCGAGACAGAGACAGAGACGGAGACAGAGGCAGAGACAGAGACAGAGACAGAGACAGAGACAGAGACAGAGACAGAGACAGAGACAGAGACAGAGACAGAGACAGAGACAGAGACAGAGGCAGAGACAGAGACAGAGACAAAGACCGAGACGGAGACAGAGACAGAGGCAGAGACAGAGACAGAGACAGAGACAGAGACAGAGACAGAGACAGGGACGGAGACAAAGACCGAGACAGAGACAGAGACAGAGACGGAGACAGAGACAGAGGCAGAGTCTCAAACAGAGACAGGGACAGAGATAGAGACAGAGGCAGAGACAGAGACAGAGACAGAGCCAGGGACAGAGACGGTGACAGAGACAGAGGGAGAGACAGCGACAGAGACAGAAACAGAGACAGAGACAGAGGCAGAGACAGAGACAGAGACAGAGACAGGGACAGAGACAGAGACAGAGACAGAGACAGGGACAGAGACAGAGACAGAGACAGAGACAGAGACAGAGGCAGAGTTTCAGAGAGACACAGGGACAGAGATAGAGACAGAGGCAGAGACAGAGACAGAGACAGAGACAGAGACCGAGACAGAGACAGAGACGGTGACAGAGGCAGAGACAGAGCCAGGGACAGGGACGGTGACAGAGACAGAGGGAGAGACAGCGACAGAGACAGAGACAGAGACAGAGGCAGAGACAGACACAGAGGCAGAGACAGAGACAGAGACGGAGATAGAGACAGAAACAGAGACAGAGACAGAGACAGAGACAGAGGCAGAGGCAGAGTCTCAGACAGAGACAGGTACAGAGACAGAGACAGAGACAGAGACAGAGACAGAGACAGAGACCGAGACAGAGACAGAGACGGTGACAGAGGCAGAGACAGAGCCAGGGACAGAGACGGTGACAGAGACAGAGGGAGAGACAGCGACAGAGACAGAGACAAAGGCCGAGACAGAGACAGAGACGGTGACGGAGGCAGAGACAGAGCCAGGGACAGAGACGGTGACGGAGACAGAGGGAGAGACAGCGACAGAGGCAGAGACAGAGACAGAGGCAGAGACAGAGACAGAAGCAGAGACCGAGACAGAGACAGAGACTGAGACAGAGACAGAGACAGAGACAGAGACAGAGCCAGGGACAGAGACGGAGACAGAGGCAGAGACAGGGACAGAGACAGATACAGAGACAGAGACAGAGACAGAGACAGAGGCAGAGACAGAGACAGAGACGGGGATAGAGACAGAGTCAGAGACAGAAACGGAGACAGAGACGGAGACAAAGACCGAGACAGAGACAGGGACAGAGACAGAGGGATAGACAGCGACAGAGACAGAGACGAAAACAGAGACAGAGACAGAGACAGATACGGGGACAGAGGCAGAGACAGAGCCAGGGACAGAGCCGGAGACAGAGACAGAGAAAGAGACAGAGACAGAGACAGAGACAGAGACGGAGACAGAGACAGAGACAGAGACAGAGACAGAGACAGAGACAGAGACAGAGACAGAGACAGAGACAGAGACAGAGACAGAGACAGAGACAGAGACGGAGACAGAGACAGAGACAGAGACAGAGACAGAGACAGAGACAGAGACAGAGACAGAAACGGAGACAGAGACGGAGACAAAGACAGAGACAGACACAGAGACAGAGACAGAGACAGAGGCAGAGGCAGAGACAGAGACAGAGACAGAGAGAGGGACAGAGACAGAGACAGAGACAGAGACAGAGATGGAGTCAGAGGCAGAGACAGAGACAGAGACAGAGATAGAGACAGAGACAGAGACAGAGACAGAGACAGAGCCAGGGACAGAGACGGTGACAGAGACAGAGGGAGAGACAGCGACAGAGACAGAGACAGAGACAGAGGCAGAGACAGAGACAGAGACAGAGACAGAGTCAGAGACAGAGACAGAGACAGAGACAGAGAAAGAGACAGAGACAGAGACAGAGACAGAGACGGAGACAGAGACAGAGACAGAGACAGAGACAGAGACAGAGACAGAGACTGAGACAGAGACAGAGACAGAGACAGAGACAGAGACGGAGACAGAGACAGAGACAGAGACAGAGACAGAGACAGAGACAGAGACAGAGACAGAGACAGAGACAGAGGCAGAGACAGAGACAGAGACAGAGAGAGAGACACAGACAGAGACAGAGACAGAGACGGAGGCGAAGACCGAGACAGAGACAGAGACAGAGACGGAGACGGAGACAGAGACAGAGGCAGAGTCTCAGACGGAGACAGGGACAGAGATAGAGACAGAGTCAGAGACAGAAACGGAGACAGAGACGGAGACAAAGACCGAGACGGAGACAGAGACGGAGACAGAGGCAGAGACAGAGACAGAGACAGAGACAGAGTCAGAGACAGAACCGGAGACAGAAACGGAGACAGAGACAGAGACAGAGACAGAGACAGAGACAGAGACAGAGACTGAGACAGAGACAGAGACGTAGAGTCATAGGCACGGAGGCAGAGATGCAGAGACAGAGACAAGGAGACAGAGACAGAGACAGAGACAGAGACAGAGACAGATACAGAGACAGAGACACAGAGACAGAGACGAAGACAGAGATAAAGACAGAGACAAAAACAGAGACAAGGAGACGGAGACACAGAGACAGAGACTCAGAGACAGAGGCACAGAGACACAGAGACAGAGACACAGAGACAGAGGCACAGAGACAGAGACACAGAGACACAGAGACACAGAGACACAGAGACACAGAGACACAGAGACAGAGACTCGGAGACAGGGACACAGAGACAGAGACACACAGACAGAGACACAGAGACAAAGACACAGGGACAAAGACACAGAGACACAGAGACAGAGACACAGAGACACAGACACAGAGGCAGAGACACAGAGACAGAGACAGAGACAGAGAGACAGAGACACAGAGACAGAGACATAGAGAACAGAGACACAGAGAAAGAGACACGGAGACAGAGACAAGGAGACAGAGACAAAGAGGCTGAGACAAAGGGACAGAGACAAAGAGACAGAGACAAAGAGACAGAGACAAAGATACAGAGACAAAGAGACAGAGACAAAGAGTCAGAGACAAAGACAGAGACAGAGACAGAGACACACAGAAAGAGACACACAGACTGAGGTACACAGACAGAGACAAAGACAGATACAAAAACAGAGACAAAGAGACGGAGACACAGAGACGGAGACACAGAGACAGAGGCACAGAGACAGAGACACAGAGACAGAGACACAGAGACAGAGACGCGGAGACAGAGACACAGAGACAGAGACACAGAGACAGAGACACAGAGTCTGAGACACACAGACAGAGACGAAGACAGAGATAAAGACAGATACAAAAACAGAGGCAGAGACACAGAGACAGAGGCACAGAGACAGAGACACAGAGACAGAGAGACAGAGACAGAGACGCAGAGAGAGAGGAACAGAGACAGAGACACAGAGACACAGAGACGCAGAGACACAGAGACACAGAGACAGAGACATAGAGAACAGAGACACAGAGACAGAGACACAGAGACAGAGACGCAGAGACAGAGACACAGAGACAGAGACACAGAGTCTGAGACACACAGACAGAGACACAGAGACAGAGACACAGAGACAGAGACACAGAGACAGAGACACAGAGACAGAGACACAGAGACAGAGACACAGAGACAGAGACACAGAGACAGAGACACAGAGACAGAGACACAGAGACAGAGACACAGAGACACAGAGACAGAGACATAGAGAACGGAGACACAGAGACAGACACACAGAGACAGAGACGCAGAGACAGAGACACAGAGACAGAGACACAGAGACAGAGACACAGGGACAGAGACACAGAGTCAGAGACACAGAGACAGAGACACAGAGACAGAGACGCAGAGACAGAGACACAGAGACAGAGACAGAGAGACAGAGACACAGAGACAGAGACACAGAGACAGAGACACAGAGACAGAGACACAGAGGCAGAGACACAGAGACAGAGACACAGAGACAGAGACACAGGGACAGTGACAGAGGGACAGAGACACACAGACAGAGACACAGATACGGAGACAGAGTCAGCGACAGAGACAAAGAGACAGAGAAGCAGAGACAGAGACACAGAGACAGAGACACAGGGAGAGAGACACACAGACAGAGAGACAGAGACGGAGACACAGATACAGAGACAGAGTCAGAGATACAAACGGAGACAGAGACAGAGACACAGAGACAGGGGCACAGAGACAGAGACACAGAGACAGAGACACAGAGACAGAGACGCAGAGACAGAGACACAGAGACAGAGACACAGAGTCTGTCACACACAGACAGAGACAGAGTCAGAGACAGAGACAAAGACAGAGACAGAGGCACAGAGACACAGAAACAGAGACACAGAAACCGAGACACAGAGACAGAGACAAAGACAGAGATAAAGACAGATACAAAAACAGAGACAGAGACACAGAGACAGAGGCACAGAGACAGAGACACAGAGACACAGAGGCACAGAGACACAGAGACAGAGACTCGGAGACAGGGACACAGAGACAGAGACACAGAGACAGAGACAGAGACAGAGAGACAGAGACACAGAGACAGAGACATAGAGAACAGAGACACAGAGACAGACACACAGAGACAGAGACGCAGAGACAGAGACACAGAGACAGATACACAGAGACAGAGACACAGAGACAGAGACACAGAGTCAGAGACACAGAGACAGAGACACAGAGACAGAGACGCAGAGACAGAGACACAGAGACAGAGACAGGGAGACAGAGACACAGAGACAGAGACACAGAGACAGAGACACAGGGACAGAGACAGAGGGACAGAGACACACAGACAGAGACACAGATACGGAGACAGAGTCAGCGACAGAGACAAAGAGACAGAGAAGCAGAGACAGAGACACAGGGAGAGAGACACACAGACAGAGACACAGAGACGGAGACACAGATACAGAGACAGAGTCAGAGATAGAAACGGAGACAGAGACAGAGACACAGAGACAGAGACACAGAGACAGAGACACAGAGACAGAGACACAGAGACAGAGACACAGAGACAGAGACACAGAGACAGAGACACAGAGACAGAGACACAGAGACAGAGACACAGAGACAGAGACACAGAGACAGAGACACAGAGACAGAGACACAGAGACAGAGACACAGAGACAGAGACACAGAGACAGAGACACAGAGACAGAGACACAGAGACAGAGACACAGAGACAGAGACACAGAGACAGAGACACAGAGACAGAGACACAGAGACAGAGACACAGAGACAGAGACACAGAGACAGAGACACAGAGACAGAGACACAGAGACAGAGACACAGAGACAGAGACACAGAGACAGAGACACAGAGACAGAGACACAGAGACAGGGACACAGAGACAGAGACACAGAGACAGAGACACAGAGACAGAGACACAGAGACAGAGACACAGAGACAGAGACACAGAGACAGAGACACAGAGACAGAGACACAGAGACAGAGACACAGAGACAGAGACACAGAGACAGAGACACAGAGACAGAGACACAGAGACAGAGACACAGAGACAGAGACACAGAGACAGAGACACAGAGACAGAGACACAGAGACAGAGACACAGAGACAGAGACACAGAGACAGAGACACAGAGACAGAGACACAGAGACAGAGACACAGAGACAGAGACACAGAGACAGAGACACAGAGACAGAGACACAGAGACAGAGACACAGAGACAGAGACACAGAGACAGAGACACAGAGACAGAGACACAGAGACAGAGACACAGAGACAGAGACACAGAGACAGAGACACAGAGACAGAGACACAGAGACAGAGACACAGAGACAGAGACACAGAGACAGAGACACAGAGACAGAGACACAGAGACAGAGACACAGAGACAGAGACACAGAGACAGAGACACAGAGACAGAGACACAGAGACAGAGACACAGAGACAGAGACACAGAGACAGAGACACAGAGACAGAGACAGAGTCAGAGACAGAGACAAAGACAGAGACAGGGGCACAGAGACACAGAAACAGAGACACAGAAATAGAGACACAGAAGCAGAGACACAGAGACAGAGACAAAGACAGAGATAAAGACAGATACAAAAACAGAGACAGAGACACAGAGACAGAGGCACAGAGACAGAGACACAGAGACACAGAGACACAGAGACAGAGACTCGGAGACAGGGACACAGAGACAGAGACACACAGACAGAGACACAGAGACAAAGACACAGGGACAAAGACACAGAGACAGAGACACAGAGACAGAGACACAGAGACAGAGACACAGAGACAGAGACACAGAGACAGAGACACAGGGACAGTGACAGAGGGACAGAGACACACAGACAGAGACACAGATACGGAGACAGAGTCAGCGACAGAGACAAAGAGACAGAGAAGCAGAGACAGAGACACAGAGACAGAGACACAGGGAGAGAGACACACAGACAGAGACACAGAGACGGAGACACAGATACAGAGACAGAGTCAGAGATACAAACGGAGACAGAGCCAGAGACACAGAGACACAGAGACACAGAGACACAGAGACAGAGACTCGGAGACAGGGACACAGAGACAGAGACACACAGACAGAGACACAGAGACAAAGACACAGGGACAAAGCCACAGAGACAGAGACACAGAGACAGAGACACAGAGACACTGACACAGAGACAGAGACACAGAGACAGAGACAGAGACAGAGAGACAGAGACACAGAGACAGAGACATAGAGAACAGAGACACAGAGACAGACACACAGAGACAGAGACGCAGAGACAGAGACACAGAGACAGAGACACAGAGACAGAGACACAGAGACAGAGACACAGAGTCAGAGACACAGAGACAGAGACACAGAGACAGAGACGCAGAGACAGAATCACATAGACAGAGACAGAGAGACAGAGACACAGAGACAGTGACAGAGGGACAGAGACACACAGACAGAGACACAGATACGGAGACAGAGTCAGCGACAGAGACAAAGAGACAGAGAAGCAGAGACAGAGACACAGGGAGAGAGACACACAGACAGAGACACAGAGACGGAGACACAGATACAGAGACAGAGTCAGAGATAGAAACGGAGACAGAGACAGAGACACAGAGACAGAGACACAGAGACAGAGACACAGAGACAGAGACACAGAGACAGAGACACAGAGACAGAGACACAGAGACAGAGACACAGAGTCAGAGACACAGAGACAGAGACACAGAGACAGAGACACAGAGACACAGAGACACAGAGACACAGAGACAGAGACACAGAGACAGAGACAAAGAGACAGAGACACAGAGACAGAGACACAGAGACAGAGACACAGAGACAGAGACACAGAGACAGAGACACAGAGACAGAGACACAGAGACAGAGACACAGAGACAGAGACACAGAGACAGAGACACAGAGACAGAGACACAGAGACAGAGACACAGAGACAGAGACACAGAGAGAGAGGCACAGAGACAGAGACACTGAGACAGAGACTCGGAGACAGAGACACAGAGACAGAGACACTGAGAGAGAGACACTGAGACAGAGAAACAGAGACAGAGACGAAGACAGAGATAAAGACAGAAACAAAAACAGAGACAAGGAGACGGAGACGCAGAGACAGGGACACAGGGACAGAGGCACAGAGACAGAGACACAGAGACACAGAGACACATAGACTCAGAGACAGAGACACAGAGACAGCGATACAGACACACAGACAGAGACAGAGACACAGAGACCGAGACAGAGTCAGAGACAGAGACAAAGACAGAAACACAGAGACACAGAGACACAGAGACACAGAGACACAGAGACACAGAGACAGAGATTCGGAGACAGGGACACAGAGACAGAGACACACAGACAGAGACACAGAGACAGAGACACAGATACAGTGACAGAGTCAGAGATTGAAACGGAGACAGAGGCAGGAACAGAGACAGAGACAGAGACAGAGTCAGAGATAGAAACGGAGACAGAGGCAGGGACAGAGACAGAGAGAGAGACAGAGACAGAGACAGAGACACAGAGACAGCGATACAGACACACAGACAGAGACAGAGACAGAGACAGAGACAGAGACAGAGACAGAGACGGAGACAGAAACAGAGACAGAGACAGAGACAGAGATATTGACAGAGAGAGAGACAGAGACAGTGACAGAGACAGAGACAGAGAAACAGACAGAGAAACAGACAGATACAGAGACAGAGGCGGAG
>CAMAOD020000059.1:145000-210000 GCA_945859595.2 Megachile willughbiella | reverse complement strand
CAGAGACAGAGACGGAGACAAAGACCGAGACAGAGACAGGGACACAGACAGAGACAGAGACAGAGACAGAGACAGCGTCAGAGACAGAGACAGAGACAGAGAAAGAGACAGATGCAGAGACCGAGACAGAGGCAGAGACAGAGACAGAGACAGAGACAGAGACAGCGACAGGCACAGGGAGAGGGACTGGCACAGAGACAGAGACAGAGACAGAGACAGAGACAGAGACAGAGACAGAGACAGAGACAGAGACAGAGACAGAGACAGAGACAGAGACAGAGACAGAGACAGAGACAGAGACAGAGAGAGAGACAGAGACAGAGACAGACACAGAGACAGAGACAGATACGGGCACAGAGACAGAGGGAGAGATAGCGACAGAGACAGAGACAGAGACAGAGACAGAGTCAGAGACAGAGACAGAGACAGAGACAGAGACAGAGACAGAGACAGAGACAGAGAAAGAGACAGAGACATAGACAGAGACAGAGACTGTGACAGAGACAGAGACAGAGGCGGAGACAGAGACAGAGACAGAGACAGAGACAGACACAGAGACAGAGACAGATACGGGGACAGAGACAGAGGGAGAGATAGCGACAGAGACAGAGACAGAGACGGAGACAGAGACAGAGACAGAGACAGAGACAGAGACAGAGACAGAGACAGAGACAGAGACAGAGACAGAGACAGAGACAGAGACAGAGACAGAGACAGAGACAGAGACAGAGACAGAGACAGAGACAGAGACAGAGACAGAGACAGAGACAGAGACAGAGACAGAGACAGAGACAGAGACTGAGACAGAGACAGAGACAGAGACAGAGACAGAGACAGAGACAGAGACAGAGACAGAAACAGCGACAGGCACAGGGAGAGGGACAGGGACAGAGACAGAAACAGAGACAGAGACAGATACGCGGACAGCGACAGAGGCAGAGACAGAGACAGAGAGAGAGACGGGGAGAGAGACAGATCCAGGGACAGAGACAGAGACAGAGCCAGAGGCAGAGACAGAGTCAGAGACAGAGACAGATACAGAGACAGAGACAGAGACAGAGACAGAGACAGAGACAGAGACAGACGCAGAGACAGAGACAGAGACAGTAACAGAGACAGAGACAGAAACGGAGACAGAGACGGAGAGAGAGACTGAGACAGAGACAGAGACATAGACGGAGACAAAGACCGAGACAGAGACAGAGACGGAGACAGAGGCAGAGACAGAGCCAGGGACAGAGACGGGTACAGAGACAGAGGGAGAGACAGCGACAGAGACAGAGAGAGAGACCGAGGAAGAGACAGAGGCAGAGGGAGAGACAGTGACACAGACAGAGACAGAGGGGCAGGAGACATGGTCGGAGGCACAGGGGCAGGAGACAAAGACGGAGACAAGGACGGAGACAGAGACAGAGACTGAGACAGAGACAGAGACAGAGACAGAGACAGAGACAGAGACAGAGACGGAGACAAAGACCGAGACAGAGGCAGAGACACAGACAAAGACAGAGACAGAGACAGAGACAGAGACAGAGACAGAGACAGAGACAGAGACAGAGACAGAGAGAGAGACAGAGACAGAGACAGAGACAGAGACAGAGACAGAGAAACAGACAGAGAAACAGACAGAGACAGAGACAGAGACGGAGACAGAGACAGAGACAGCGGCATAGACAGAGACAGGGACAGAGACTGCGACAGTGACAAGGAGAGGGACAGGGACAGAGCCAGAGACAGAGACAGAGACAGAGACGGAGACAAAGTCCGAGACAGAGGCAGAGACACAGACAGAGACAGAGACAGAGACAGGGGAAGAGACAGAGACAGAGACAGAGAAAGAGAAAGAGACAGAGGCAGAGACACTGACAGAGACAGAGACAGAGACAGAGACGGAGATAGAGACAGAGATAGAGACAGAGACAGAGACAGAGACGGAGACAGAGACGGAGACAGAGACTGAGACAGAGACAGAGACATAGACGGAGATAAAGACCGAGACAGAGACAGAGACGGAGACAGAGGCAGAGACAGAGCCAGGGACAGAGACGGGGACAGAGACAGAGGGAGAGACAGCGACAGAGACAGAGGCAGAGACCGAGGAAGACACAGAGACAGAGGGAGAGACAGTGACACAGACAGAGACAGAGGGGCAGGAGACATGGTCGGAGGCACAGGGGCAGGAGACAAAGACGGAGACAAAGACGGAGACAGAGACAGATACTGAGACAGAGACAGAGACAGAGACAGAGACGGAGACAAAGACCGAGACAGAGGCAGAGACACAGACAAAGACAGAGACAGAGACAGAGACAGAGACAGCGACAGAGACAGAGACAGAGACAGAGACGGAGACAAAGACCGAGACAGAGACAGAGACAGAGACACAGACAGAGACAGAGACAGAGACAGAGGCAGAGACAGAGACAGAGACAGAGAAACAGACAGAGGCAGAGACCGAGACAGAGACAGAGACAGAGACAGAGACAGAGACAGAGAGAGAGACAGAGACAGAGACAGAGACAGAGACAGAGAAACAGACAGAGAAACAGACAGAGACAGAGACAGAGACGGAGACAGAGACAGAGACAGCGGCATAGACAGAGACAGGGACAGAGACAGCGACAGTGACAGGGAGAGAGACAGGGACAGAGACAGAGACAGAGACAGAGACAGAGACAGAAGCAGAGAGAGAGACGGAGACAGAGACAGAGACAGAGGCAGAGACAGAGGCAGAAACAGAGACTGAGACAGAGACAGAGACAGAGACAGAGACAGAGACAGAGTCAGGGAGAGAGACAGAGACAGAGACTGAGACAGAGACAGAGACATAGACGGAGACAAAGACCGAGACAGAGACAGAGACGGAGACAGAGGCAGAGACAGAGCCAGGGACAGAGACGGGGACAGAGACAGAGGGAGAGACAGCGACAGAGACAGAGACAGAGACCGAGGAAGAGACAGAGACAGAGGGAGAGACAGTGACACAGACAGAGACAGAGGGGCAGGAGACATGGTCGGAGGCACAGGGGCAGGTGACAAAGACGGAGACAAGGACGGAGACAGATACAGAGACAGAGACAGAGACGGAGACAAAGACCGAGACAGAGGCAGAGACACAGACAAAGACAGAGACAGAGACAGAGACGGAGACAGCGACAGAGGCAGAGACAGAGACAGAGACGGAGACAAAGACCGAGACAGAGACAGAGACAGAGACACAGACAGAGACAGAGACAGAGACAGAGGCAGAGACAGAGACAGAGACAGAGACAGAGACAGAGACAGAGACAGAGACAGAGACAGAGACAGAGACAGAGACAGAGGCAGGGGCAGAGACAGAGACAGAGACAGAGACAGAGAGAGAGACAGAGACGTAGACAGAGACAGAGACAGAGACTGAGACAGAGACAGAGACAGAGACAGAGACAGAGACAGAGACAGAGACGGAGACAGAAGCAGAGACAGAGACAGAGACAGAGACAGAGACAGAGACAGAGACAGAGACAGACACAGAGACAGAGACAGAGACAGAGACAGAGACAGAGACAGAGACAGAGACAGAGACAGAGACAGAGACAGAGACAGAGGCAGAGACAGAGACAGAGACAGAGACAGAGACAGAGACAGAGACAGAGACAGAGACAGTGACAGAGAGAGAGACAGAGACAGAGACAGAGACAGAGGCAGAGAAACAGACAGAGAAACAGACAGATACAGAAACAGAGACGGAGACAGAGACAGAGACAGAGACAGAGACAGAGACAGAGACAGAGACAGAGACAGAGACAGAGACAGAGACAGAGACAGAGACAGAGACAGAGACAGAGACAGAGACAGAGACAGAGACAGAGACAGAGACAGAGACAGAGACAGAGACAGAGACAGAGACAGAGACAGAGACAGAGACAGAGACAGAGACAGAGACAGAGACAGAGACAGAGACAGAGACAGAGACAGTGACAGAGATGGAGACAGAGACAGAGACAGAGACAGAGGAATAGACAGAGACAGAGACAGAAACAGCGACAGGCACAGGGAGAGGGACAGGGACAGAGACAGAAACAGAGACAGAGACAGATACGCGGACAGCGACAGAGGCCGAGACAGAGACAGAGAGAGAGACGGAGAGAGAGACAGTTCCAGGGACAGAGACAGAGACAGAGGCAGAGACAGAGTCAGAGACAGAGACAGAGACAGAGACAGAGACAGAGACAGAGACAGAGACAGAGACAGAGACAGAGACAGAGACAGAGACAGAGACAGAGACAGAGACAGAGACAGAGACAGAGACAGAGACAGAGACAGAGACAGAGACAGAGACAGAGACAGAGACAGAGACAGAGACAGAGACAGAGACAGAGACAGAGACAGAGACAGAGACAGAGACAGAGACAGAGACAGAAACAGAGACAGAGACAGAGACAGAGACAGAGACAGAGACAGAGACAGAGACAGAGACAGAGACAGAGACAGAGACAGTGACAGAGAGAGAGACAGAGACAGAGACAGAGACAGAGACAGAGACAGAGACAGAGACAGAGACAGAGACAGTGACAGAGACGGAGACAGAGACAGAGACAGAGGAATAGACAGAGACAGAGACAGAAACAGCGACAGGCACAGGGAGAGGGACAGGGACAGAGACAGACACAGAGACAGAGACAGATACGGGGACAGAGACAGAGGGAGAGATAGCGACAGAGGCAGAGACAGAGACGGAGACAGAGACAGAGACAGAGACAGAGACAGAGACAGAGACAGAGACAGAGACAGAGACAGAGACAGAGACAGAGACAGAGACAGTGACAGAGACGGAGACAGAGACAGAGACAGAGGAATAGACAGAGACAGAGACAGAAACAGCGACAGGCACAGGGAGAGGGACAGGGACAGAGACAGAAACAGAGACAGAGACAGATACGCGGACAGCGACAGAGGCAGAGACAGAGACAGAGAGAGAGACGGAGAGAGAGACAGATCCAGGGACAGAGACAGAGACAGAGCCAGAGGCAGAGACAGAGTCAGAGACAGAGACAGATACAGAGACAGAGACAGAGACAGAGACAGAGACAGACACAGAGACAGAGACAGAGACAGAAACAGAGACAGAGACAGAAACGGAGACAGAGACAGAGACAGAGGCAGAAACAGAGACAGAGACAGAGACAGAGACAGAGACAGAGACAGAGCCAGGGACAGAGACGGGTACAGAGACAGAGGGAGAGACAGCGACAGACACAGAGAGAGAGACCGAGGAAGAGACAGAGACAGAGGGAGAGACAGTGACACAGACAGAGACAGAGGGGCAGGAGACATGGTCGGAGGCACAGGGGCAGGAGACAAAGACGGAGACAAAGACGGAGACAGAGACAGAGACTGAGACAGAGACAGAGACAGAGACAGAGACAGAGACGGAGACAAAGACCGAGACAGAGGCAGAGACACAGACAAAGACAGAGACAGAGACAGACACAGAGACAGCGACAGAGTCAGAGACAGAGACAGAGACAGAGACAGAGACAGAGGGAGAGACAGCGACAGAGACAGCGACAGAGACAGCGACAGAGACAGGAACAGAGACAGAGTCAGAGTCAGAGACAGAGACAGAGACAGAGACAGAGACAGAGACAGAGACAGAGGCAGAAACAGAGACAGACACAGAGACAGAGACAGAGACAGAGACAGAGACAGAGACAGAGAGAGAGACAGAGACAGAGACAGAGACAGAGACAGAGACAGAGACAGAGAAACAGACAGAGAAACAGACAGAGACAGAGACAGAGACGGAGACAGAGACAGAGACAGCGGCATAGACAGAGACAGGGACAGAGACAGCGACAGTGACAGGGAGAGGGACAGGGACAGAGCCAGAGACAGAGACAGTGACAGAGACAGAGACAGAGACAGAGACAGAGACAGAGACAGAGACAGAGAGAGGCAGAGACAGAGACAGAGACAGAGACAGTCAGAGAGACAGAGACAGAGACAGAGACAGAGGCAGAGACAGAGACAGAGACAGAGACAGAGACAGAGACAGAGACAGAGACAGAGACAGAGACAGAGACAGTGACAGAGAGAGAGACAGAGACAGAGACAGAGACAGAGGCAGAGAAACAGACAGAGAAACAGACAGATACAGAAACAGAGACGGAGACAGAGACAGAGACAGAGGCATAGACAGAGACAGGGACAGAGACAGCGACAGAGACAGAGACAGAGACAGAGACAGAGACAGAGACAGAGACAGAGACAGAGACAGAGACAGAGACAGAGACAGAGCAGAGACAGAGACAGAGACAGAGACAGAGACAGAGACAGAGACAGAGACAGAGACAGAGACAGAGACAGAGACAGAGACAGAGACAGAGACAGAGACAGTGACAGAGACGGAGACAGAGACAGAGACAGAGACAGAAACAGCGACAGGCACAGGGAGAGGGACATGGACAGAGACAGAAACAGAGACAGAGACAGATACGCGGACAGCGACAGAGGCCGAGACAGAGACAGAGAGAGAGACGGAGAGAGAGACAGTTCCAGGGACAGAGACAGAGACAGAGACAGAGGCAGAGACAGAGTCAGAGACTGAGACAGAGACAGAGACAGAGACAGAGACAGAGACAGAGACAGAGACAGAGACAGAGACAGAGACAGAGACAGGCACACGGAGAGGGACAGGGACAGAGACAGAGACAGAGACAGAGACAGAGACAGAGACAGAGACAGAGACAGAGACAGAGACAGAGACAGAGACAGAGACAGAGACAGAGGCAGAGACAGAGGAATAGACAGAGACAGAGGCAGAGACAGCGACAGGCACAGGGAGAGGGACAGGGACAGAGACAGAGACAGAGACAGAGACATTTACAGAGACAGAGACAGAGACAGAGACAGAGACAGAGACAGAGACAGAGACAGAGACAGAGACAGAGACAGAGACAGAGACAGAGACAGAGACAGAGACAGAGACAGAGACAGAGACAGAGACAGAGACAGAGACAGAGACAGAGACAGAGACAGAGACAGAGACAGAGACAGAAACAGAGACAGAGACAGATACGCGGACAGCGACAGAGGCCGAGACAGAGACAGAGAGAGAGACGGAGAGAGAGACAGTTCCAGGGACAGAGACAGAGACAGAGACAGAGGCAGAGACAGAGTCAGAGACAGAGACAGAGGCAGAGACAGAGGAATAGACAGAGACAGAGGCAGAGACAGCGACAGGCACAGGGAGAGGGACAGGGACAGAGACAGAGACAGAGACACAGACCGAGGAAGAGACAGAGACAGAGGGAGAGACAGTGACACAGACAGAGACAGAGGGGCAGGAGACATGGTCGGAGGCACAGGGGCAGGAGACAAAGACGGAGACAAAGACGGATACAGAGACAGAGACAGAGACATTTACAGAGACAGAGACATTTACAGAGACAGAGACAGAGACAGAGACAGAGACAGAGACAGAGACAGAGACAGAGACAGAGACAGAGACAGAGACAGAGACAGAGACAGAGACAGAGACAGAGACAGAGACAGAGACAGAGACAGAGACAGAGACAGAGACAGAGACAGAGACAGAGACAGAGACAGAGACAGAGACAGAGACAGAGACAGAGGCAGAGACAGAGGAATAGACAGAGACAGAGGCAGAGACAGCGACAGGCACAGGGAGAGGGACAGGGACAGAGACAGAGACAGAGACACAGACCGAGGAAGAGACAGAGACAGAGGGAGAGACAGTGACACAGACAGAGACAGAGGGGCAGGAGACATGGTCGGAGGCACAGGGGCAGGAGACAAAGACGGAGACAAAGACGGAGACAGAGACAGAGGCTGAGACAGTGACAGAGACAGAGACAGAGACGGAGACAAAGACCGAGACAGAGGCAGAGACACAGACAGAGACAGAGGCAGAGACAGAGACAGAGACAGCGACAGAGACAGAGACAGAGACAGAGACGGAGACAAAGACCGAGACAGAGGCATCGACACAGACAGAGGCAGAGACAGAGACAGAGAGAGAGACAGAGACAGAAACAGAGACAGAGACAGATACGGGGACAGAGACAGAGGGAGAAATAGCGACAGCGACAGAGACAGTGGCGGAGACAGAGAGAGAGACAGAGACAGAGACAGAGACAGCGACAGAGACAGAGACAGAGACAGAGAAGAAGACAGAAACACAGAGACACAGAGACACAGGGACAGAAACAGACACAGAAACAGCGACACACAGACACAGACACAGAGACAGAGACACAGATAGAGAGACAGAGTCAGAGATAGAAACGGAGACAGAGACAGAGACAGACAGAGACAGAGACATGGCAGAGACAGAAACAGAGACAGAGACCGAGGCAGAGTCAGAGACAGAGACAGAGACAGAGACAGAGACAGAGACAGAGACAGAGACAGAGACAGACACAGAGACAGAGGCACAGAGACAGAGACACAGAGACACAGAGACACAGAGACACAGAGACAGAGTCTCGGAGACAGAGACACAGAGACAGAGACACAGGGACAGAGACACAGAAACAGAGACACAGAGACAAAGACACAGAGACAGACACACACAGACTGAGGTACGCAGACAGAGACAAAGACAGATACAAAAACGGAGACAGAGAGACGGAGACACAGAGACAGAGACACAGAGACAGAGGCACAGAGACAGAGACACAGAGACACGGAGATACAGAGACAGAGACTCGGAGACAGAGACACAGAGACAGAGACACTGAGACAGAGACACTGAGACAGAGACACAGAGACAGAGACAGAGACAGAGACAGAGACAGCGGCATAGACAGAGACAGGGACAGAGACAGCGACAGTGACAGGGAGAGAGACAGGGACAGAGACAGAGACAGAGACAGAGACAGAGACAGAGACAGAGACAGAGACGGAGACAGAAGCAGAGACAGAGACAGAGACAGAGACAGAGACAGAGACAGAGACAGAGACAGACACAGAGACAGAGACAGAGACAGAGACAGAGACAGAGACAGAGACAGAAGCAGAGAGAGAGACGGAGACAGAGACAGAGACAGAGGCAGAGACAGAGGCAGAAACAGAGACAGAGACAGAGTCAGAGACAGAGACAGAGACAGAGACAGAGTCAGGGAGAGAGACAGAGACAGAGACTGAGACAGAGACAGAGACATAGACGGAGACAAAGACCGAGACAGAGACAGAGACGGAGACAGAGGCAGAGACAGAGCCAGGGACAGAGACGGGGACAGAGACAGAGGGAGAGACAGCGACAGAGACAGAGACAGAGACCGAGGAAGAGACAGAGACAGAGGGAGAGACAGTGACACAGACAGTGACAGAGGGGCAGGAGACATGGTCGGAGGCACAGGGGCAGGTGACAAAGACGGAGACAAAGACGGAGACAGATACAGAGACAGAGACAGAGACGGAGACAAAGACCGAGACAGAGGCAGAGACACAGACAAAGACAGAGACAGAGACAGAGACAGAGACGGAGACAGCGACAGAGGCAGAGACAGAGACAGAGACGGAGACAAAGACCGAGACAGAGACAGAGACAGAGACACAGACAGAGACAGAGACAGAGACAGAGACAGAGGCAGAGACAGAGACAGAGACAGAGACAGAGACAGAGACAGAGACAGAGACAGAGACAGAGACAGAGACAGAGACAGAGGCAGGGGCAGAGACAGAGACAGAGACAGAGACAGAGAGAGAGACAGAGACGTAGACAGAGACAGAGACAGAGACTGAGGCAGAGAGAGAGACAGAGACAGAGACAGAGACAGAGACAGAGACAGAGACGGAGACAGAAGCAGAGACAGAGACAGAGACAGAGACAGAGACAGAGACAGAGACAGAGACAGAGACAGACACAGAGACAGAGACAGGGACAGAGGCAGCGACAGTGACAGAGACAGAGACAGAGACAGAGACAGAGACAGAGACAGAGACAGAGACAGAGACAGAGACAGAGACAGAGACAGAGACAGAGACAGAGACAGAGACAGAGACAGAGACAGAGACAGAGACAGAGACAGAGACAGAGACAGAGACAGAGACAGAGACAGAGCAGAGACAGAGACAGAGACAGAGACAGAAACAGAGACAGAGACAGAAACGGAGACAGAGACGGAGACAGAGACTGAGACAGAGACAGAGACATAGACGGAGACAAAGACCGAGACAGAGACAGAGACGGAGACAGAGGCAGAGACAGGGACAGAGACAGAAACGGAGACAGAGACGGAGAGAGAGACTGAGACAGAGACAGAGACATAGACGGAGACAAAGACCGAGACAGAGACAGAGACGGAGACAGAGGCAGAGACAGAGTCAGAGACAGAGACAGAGACAGAGACAGAGGCAGAGACAGAGGAATAGACAGAGCCAGAGGCAGAGACAGCGACAGGCACAGGGAGAGGGACAGGGACAGAGACAGAGACAGAGACAGAGACAGAGACAGACACAGAGACAGAGACAGAGACAGAGACAGAGACAGAGACAGAGACAGAGACAGAGACAGAGACAGAGACAGAGACAGAGACAGAGACAGAGACAGAGACAGAGACGGAGACAGAGGCAGAGACAGAGACAGAGACAGAGACAGAGACAGAGACAGAGACAGAGACAGAGACAGAGACAGAGGCAGAGACAGAGCAGAGACAGAGACAGAGACAGAGACAGAAACAGAGACAGAGACAGAAACGGAGACAGAGACGGAGACAGAGACTGAGACAGAGACAGAGACATAGACGGAGACAAAGACCGAGACAGAGACAGAGACGGAGACAGAGGCAGAGACAGGGACAGAGACAGAAACGGAGACAGAGACGGAGAGAGAGACTGAGACAGAGACAGAGACATAGACGGAGACAAAGACCGAGACAGAGACAGAGACGGAGACAGAGGCAGAGACAGAGTCAGAGACAGAGACAGAGACAGAGACAGAGGCAGAGACAGAGGAATAGACAGAGCCAGAGGCAGAGACAGCGACAGGCACAGGGAGAGGGACAGGGACAGAGACAGAGACAGAGACAGAGACAGAGACAGACACAGAGACAGAGACAGAGACAGAGACAGAGACAGAGACAGAGACAGAGACAGAGACAGAGACAGAGACAGAGACAGAGACAGAGACAGACACAGAGACAGAGACAGAGACAGAGACAGAGACAGAGACAGAGACAGAGACAGAGACAGAGACAGAGGCAGAGACAGAGACAGAGACAGAGACAGAGACAGAGGCAGAGAAACAGACAGAGAAACAGACAGATACAGAAACAGAGACGGAGACAGAGACAGAGACAGAGACAGAGACAGAGACAGAGACAGAGACAGAGACAGAGACAGAGACAGAGACAGAGACAGAGACAGAGACAGAGACAGAGACAGAGACAGAGACAGAGACAGAGACAGAGACAGAGACAGAGACAGAGACAGAGACAGAGACAGAGACAGAGACAGAGACAGAGACAGAGACAGAGACAGAGGCAGAGACAGAGACAGAGATAGAGACAGAGACAGAGACAGAGACAGAGACAGTGACAGAGAGAGAGACAGAGACAGAGACAGAGACAGAGGCAGAGAAACAGACAGAGAAACAGACAGATACAGAAACAGAGACGGAGACAGAGACAGAGACAGAGGCATAGACAGAGACAGGGACAGAGACAGCGACAGTGACAGAGACAGAGACAGAGACAGAGACAGAGACAGAGACAGAGACAGAGACAGAGACAGAGACAGAGACAGAGACAGAGACAGAGACAGAGACAGAGACAGAGACAGAGACAGAGACAGAGACAGTGACAGAGACGGAGACAGAGACAGAGACAGAGACAGAGGAATAGACAGAGACAGAGACAGAAACAGCGACAGGCACAGGGAGAGGGACAGGGACAGAGACAGAAACAGAGACAGAGACAGATACGCGGACAGCGACAGAGGCCGAGACAGAGACAGAGAGAGAGACGGAGAGAGAGACAGTTCCAGGGACAGAGACAGAGACAGAGACAGAGGCAGAGACAGAGTCAGAGACAGAGACAGAGACAGAGACAGAGACAGAGACAGAGACAGAGACAGAGACAGAGACAGAGACAGAGACAGAGACAGAGACAGAGACAGAGACAGAGACAGAGACAGAGACAGAGACAGAGACAGAGCAGAGACAGAGACAGAGACAGAGACGGAAACAGAGACAGAGACAGAAACGGAGACAGAGACGGAGACAGAGACTGAGACAGAGACAGAGACATAGACGGAGACAAAGACCGAGACAGAGACAGAGACGGAGACAGAGGCAGAGACAGAGACAGAGACAGAGACAGAGAAAGAGACAGAGGCAGAGACCGAGACAGAGGCAGAGACAGAGGCAGCGACAGGCACAGGGAGAGGGACAGGGACAGAGACAGAGACAGAGACAGAGACAGAGGAATAGACAGAGACAGCGACAGGCACACGGAGAGGGACAGGGACAGAGACAGAGACAGAGACAGAGACAGAGACAGAGACAGAGACAGAGACAGAGACAGAGACAGAGACAGAGACAGAGGCAGAGACAGAGGAATAGACAGAGACAGAGGCAGAGACAGCGACAGGCACAGGGAGAGGGACAGGGACAGAGACAGAGACAGAGACAGAGACAGACACAGAGACAGAGACAGAGACAGAGACAGAGACAGAGACAGAGACAGAGACAGAGACAGAGACAGAGACAGAGACAGAGACAGAGACAGAGACAGAGACAGAGACAGAGACAGAGACAGAGACAGAGACAGAGACAGAGACAGAGACAGAGACAGAGACAGAGACAGAGACAGAGACAGAGACAAAGACAGAGACAGAGACAGAAACAGAGACAGAGACAGAGACAGAGACAGAGACAGAGACAGAGACAGAGACAGAGACAGAGACAGTGACAGAGAGAGAGACAGAGACAGAGACAGAGACAGAGACAGAGACAGAGACAGAGACAGAGACAGTGACAGAGACGGAGACAGAGACAGAGACAGAGGAATAGACAGAGACAGAGACAGAAACAGCGACAGGCACAGGGAGAGGGACAGGGACAGAGACAGACACAGAGACAGAGACAGATACGGGGACAGAGACAGAGGGAGAGATAGCGACAGAGACAGAGACAGAGACGGAGACAGAGACAGAGACAGAGACAGAGACAGAGACAGAGACAGAGACAGAGACAGAGACAGAGACAGAGACAGAGACAGAGACAGAGACAGAGACAGAGACAGAGACAGAGACAGAGACAGAGACAGAGACAGAGACAGAGACAGAGACTGAGACAGAGACAGAGACAGAGACAGAGGCAGAGACAGAGACAGAGACAGAGACAGAGACAGAGACAGTGACAGAGACGGAGACAGAGACAGAGACAGAGACAGAGACAGAGACAGAGGCAGAGACAGAGACAGAGACAGAGACAGAGACAGAGACAGAGACAGAGACAGAGACAGTGACAGAGAGAGAGACAGAGACAGAGACAGAGACAGAGACAGAGACAGAGACAGAGACAGAGACAGAGACAGAGACAGAGACAGAGGCAGAGACAGAGACAGAGACAGAGACAGTGACAGAGAGAGAGACAGAGACAGAGACAGAGACAGAGGCAGAGAAACAGACAGAGAAACAGACAGATACAGAAACAGAGACGGAGACAGAGACAGAGACAGAGGCATAGACAGAGACAGGGACAGAGACAGCGACAGTGACAGAGACAGAGACAGAGACAGAGACAGAGACAGAGACAGAGACAGAGACAGAGACAGAGACAGAGACAGAGACAGAGACAGAGACAGAGACAGAGACAGAGACAGAGACAGAGACAGAGACAGTGACAGAGACGGAGACAGAGACAGAGACAGAGACAGAGGAATAGACAGAGACAGAGACAGAAACAGCGACAGGCACAGGGAGAGGGACAGGGACAGAGACAGAAACAGAGACAGAGACAGATACGCGGACAGCGACAGAGGCCGAGACAGAGACAGAGAGAGAGACGGAGAGAGAGACAGTTCCAGGGACAGAGACAGAGACAGAGACAGAGGCAGAGACAGAGTCAGAGACAGAGACAGAGACAGAGACAGAGACAGAGACAGAGACAGAGACAGAGACAGAGACAGAGACAGAGACAGAGACAGAGACAGAGACAGAGACAGAGCAGAGACAGAGACAGAGACAGAGACGGAAGCAGAGACAGAGACAGAAACGGAGACAGAGACGGAGACAGAGACTGAGACAGAGACAGAGACATAGACGGAGACAAAGACCGAGACAGAGACAGAGACGGAGACAGAGGCAGAGACAGAGACAGAGACAGAGACAGAGAAAGAGACAGAGGCAGAGACCGAGACAGAGGCAGAGACAGAGGCAGCGACAGGCACAGGGAGAGGGACAGGGACAGAGACAGAGACAGAGACAGAGACAGAGGAATAGACAGAGACAGCGACAGGCACACGGAGAGGGACAGGGACAGAGACAGAGACAGAGACAGAGACAGAGACAGAGACAGAGACAGAGACAGAGACAGAGACAGAGACAGAGACAGAGACAGAGACAGAGGCAGAGACAGAGGAATAGACAGAGACAGAGGCAGAGACAGCGACAGGCACAGGGAGAGGGACAGGGACAGAGACAGAGACAGAGACAGATACAGACACAGAGACAGAGACAGAGACAGAGACAGAGACAGAGACAGAGACAGAGACAGAGACAGAGACAGAGACAGAGACAGAGACAGAGACAGAGACAGAGACAGAGACAGAGACAGAGACAGAGACAGAGACAGAGACAGAGACAGAGACAGAGACAGAGACAGAGACAGAGACAAAGACAGAGACAGAGACAGAAACAGAGACAGAGACAGAGACAGAGACAGAGACAGAGACAGAGACAGAGACAGAGACAGAGACAGAGACAGTGACAGAGAGAGAGACAGAGACAGAGACAGAGACAGAGACAGAGACAGAGACAGAGACAGTGACAGAGACGGAGACAGAGACAGAGACAGAGGAATAGACAGAGACAGAGACAGAAACAGCGACAGGCACAGGGAGAGGGACAGGGACAGAGACAGACACAGAGACAGAGACAGATACGGGGACAGAGACAGAGGGAGAGATAGCGACAGAGACAGAGACAGAGACGGAGACAGAGACAGAGACAGAGACAGAGACAGAGACAGAGACAGAGACAGAGACAGAGACAGAGACAGAGACAGAGACAGAGACAGAGACAGAGACAGAGACAGAGACAGAGACAGAGACAGAGACAGAGACTGAGACAGAGACAGAGACAGAGACAGAGACAGAGACAGAGACAGAGACAGAGACAGAGACAGTGACAGAGACGGAGACAGAGACAGAGACAGAGGAATAGACAGAGACAGAGACAGAAACAGCGACAGGCACAGGGAGAGGGACAGGGACAGAGACAGAAACAGAGACAGAGACAGATACGCGGACAGCGACAGAGGCAGAGACAGAGACAGAGAGAGAGACGGAGAGAGAGACAGATCCAGGGACAGAGACAGAGACAGAGCCAGAGGCAGAGACAGAGTCAGAGACAGAGACAGATACAGAGACAGAGACAGAGACAGAGACAGAGACAGACACAGAGACAGAGACAGAGACAGAAACAGAGACAGAGACAGAAACGGAGACAGAGACAGAGACAGAGGCAGAAACAGAGACAGAGACAGAGACAGAGACAGAGACAGAGACAGAGACAGAGACATAGCCAGGGACAGAGACGGGTACAGAGACAGAGGGAGAGACAGCGACAGAGACAGAGAGAGAGACCGAGGAAGAGACAGAGACAGAGGGAGAGACAGTGACACAGACAGAGACAGAGGGGCAGGAGACATGGTCGGAGGCACAGGGGCAGGAGACAAAGACGGAGACAAAGACGGAGACAGAGACAGAGACTGAGACAGAGACAGAGACAGAGACAGAGACAGAGACGGAGACAAAGACCGAGACAGAGGCAGAGACACAGACAAAGACAGAGACAGAGACAGACACAGAGACAGCGACAGAGTCAGAGACAGAGACAGAGACAGAGACAGAGACAGAGACAGAGGGAGAGACAGCGACAGAGACAGCGACAGAGACAGCGACAGAGACAGAAACAGAGACAGAGTCAGAGTCAGAGACAGAGACAGAGACAGAGACAGAGACAGAGACAGAGGCAGAAACAGAGACAGAGACAGAGACAGAGACAGAGACAGAGACAGAGACAGAGACAGAGAGAGAGACAGAGACAGAGACAGAGACAGAGACAGAGACAGAGAAACAGACAGAGACAGAGACAGAGACGGAGACAGAGACAGAGACAGCGGCATAGACAGAGACAGGGACAGAGACAGCGACAGTGACAGGGAGAGGGACAGGGACAGAGCCAGAGACAGAGACAGAGACAGAGACAGAGACAGAGACAGAGACAGAGACAGAGACAGAGACAGAGGCAGAGACAGAGACAGAGACAGAGACAGTCAGAGAGACAGAGACAGAGACAGAGACAGAGGCAGAGACAGAGACAGAGACAGAGACAGAGACAGAGACAGAGACAGAGACAGAGACAGTGACAGAGAGAGAGACAGAGACAGAGACAGAGACAGAGGCAGAGAAACAGACAGAGAAACAGACAGATACAGAAACAGAGACGGAGACAGAGACAGAGACAGAGGCATAGACAGAGACAGGGACAGAGATAGCGACAGAGACAGAGACAGAGACAGAGACAGAGACAGAGACAAAGACAGAGACAGAGACAGAGACAGAGACAGAGACAGAGACAGAGACAGAGACAGAGACAGAGCAGAGACAGAGACAGAGACAGAGACAGAGACAGAGACAGAGACAGAGACAGAGACAGAGACAGAGACAGAGACAGAGACAGAGACAGAGACAGAGACAGAGACAGTGACAGAGACGGAGACAGAGACAGAGACAGAGACAGAAACAGCGACAGGCACAGGGAGAGGGACAGGGACAGAGACAGAAACAGAGACAGAGACAGATACGCGGACAGCGACAGAGGCCGAGACAGAGACAGAGAGACAGACGGAGAGAGAGACAGTTCCAGGGACAGAGACAGAGACAGAGACGGAGGCAGAGACAGAGTCAGAGACAGAGACAGAGACAGAGACAGAGACAGAGACAGAGACAGAGACAGAGACAGAGACAGGCACACGGAGAGGGACAGGGACAGAGACAGAGACAGAGACAGAGACAGAGACAGAGACAGAGACAGAGACAGAGACAGAGACAGAGGCAGAGACAGAGGAATAGACAGAGACAGAGGCAGAGACAGCGACAGGCACAGGGAGAGGGACAGGGACAGAGACAGAGACAGAGACAGAGACATTTACAGAGACATTTACAGAGACAGAGACAGAGACAGAGACAGAGACAGAGACAGAGACAGAGACAGAGACAGAGACAGAGACAGAGGCAGAGACAGAGGAATAGACAGAGACAGAGGCAGAGACAGCGACAGGCACAGGGAGAGGGACAGGGACAGAGACAGAGACAGAGACAGAGACATTTACAGAGACAGAGACAGAGACAGAGACAGAGACAGAGACAGAGACAGAGACAGAGACAGAGACAGAGACAGAGACAGAGACAGAGACAGAGACAGAGACAGAGACAGAGACAGAGACAGAGACAGAGACAGAGACAGAGACAGAGACAGAGACAGAGACAGAGGCAGAGACAGAGGAATAGACAGAGACAGAGGCAGAGACAGCGACAGGCACAGGGAGAGGGACAGGGACAGAGACAGAGACAGAGACACAGACCGAGGAAGAGACAGAGACAGAGGGAGAGACAGTGACACAGACAGAGACAGAGGGGCAGGAGACATGGTCAGAGGCACAGGGGCAGGAGACAAAGACGGAGACAAAGACGGAGACAGAGACAGAGGCTGAGACAGTGACAGAGACAGAGACAGAGACGGAGACAAAGACCGAGACAGAGGCAGAGACACAGACAGAGACAGAGGCAGAGACAGAGACAGAGACAGCGACAGAGACAGAGACAGAGACAGAGACGGAGACAAAGACCGAGACAGAGGCAGAGACACAGACAGAGGCAGAGACAGAGACAGAGAGAGAGACAGAGACAGAAACAGAGACAGAGACAGATACGGGGACAGAGACAGAGGGAGAGATAGCGACAGCGACAGAGACAGTGGCGGAGACAGAGGCAGAGACAGAGACAGAGACAGAGACAGAGACAGAGACAGAGACAGAGACAGAGACAGAGAAGAATACAGAAACACAGAGACACAGAGACACAGGGACAGAAACAGACACAGAAACAGCGACACACAGACACAGACACAGAGACAGAGACACAGATAGAGAGACAGAGTCAGAGATAGAAACGGAGACAGAGACAGAGACAGACAGAGACAGAGACATGGCAGAGACAGAAACAGAGACAGAGACCGAGGCAGAGTCAGAGACAGAGACAGAGACAGAGACAGAGACAGAGACAGAGACAGAGACAGAGACAGACACAGAGACAGAGGCACAGATACAGAGACACAGAGACACAGAGACACAGAGACACAGAGACAGAGTCTCGGAGACAGAGACACAGAGACAGAGACACAGGGACAGAGACACAGAAACAGAGACACAGAGACAAAGACACAGAGACAGACACACACAGACTGAGGTACGCAGACAAAGACAAAGACAGATACAAAAACGGAGACAGAGAGACGGAGACACAGAGACAGAGACACAGAGACAGAGGCACAGAGACAGAGACACAGAGACACGGAGATACAGAGACAGAGACTCGGAGACAGAGACACAGAGACAGAGACACTGAGACAGAGACACTGAGACAGAGACACAGAGACAGAGACAGAGACAGAGACAGAGACAGCGGCATAGACAGAGACAGGGACAGAGACAGCGACAGTGACAGGGAGAGAGACAGGGACAGAGACAGAGACAGAGACAGAGACAGACACAGAGACAGAGACAGAGACAGAGACAGAGACAGAGACAGAGACAGAGACAGAGACAGAGACAGAGACAGAGACAGAGACAGAGACAGAGACAGAGACAGAGACAGAGACAGAGACAGAGACAGAGACAGAGACAGAGACAGAGACGGAGACAAAGACCGAGACAGAGGCAGAGACACAGACAAAGACAGAGACAGAGACAGACACAGAGACAGCGACAGAGTCAGAGACAGAGACAGAGACAGAGACAGAGACAGAGACGGAGACAGAGACAGAGACAGAGACAGAGACAGAGACAGAGACAGAGACAGAGGCAGAGACAGAGGAATAGACAGAGACAGAGGCAGAGACAGCGACAGGCACAGGGAGAGGGACAGGGACAGAGACAGAGACAGAGACACAGACCGAGGAAGAGACAGAGACAGAGGGAGAGACAGTGACACAGACAGAGACAGAGGGGCAGGAGACATGGTCAGAGGCACAGGGGCAGGAGACAAAGACGGAGACAAAGACGGAGACAGAGACAGAGGCTGAGACAGTGACGGAGACAGAGACAGAGACGGAGACAAAGACCGAGACAGAGGCAGAGACACAGACAGAGACAGAGGCAGAGACAGAGACAGAGACAGCGACAGAGACAGAGACAGAGACAGAGACGGAGACAAAGACCGAGACAGAGGCAGAGACACAGACAGAGGCAGAGACAGAGACAGAGAGAGAGACAGAGACAGAAACAGAGACAGAGACAGATACGGGGACAGAGACAGAGGGAGAGATAGCGAAAGCGACAGAGACAGTGGCGGAGACAGAGACAGAGAGAGAGACAGAGACAGAGACAGAGACAGAGACAGAGACAGAGACAGAGACAGAGAAGAAGACAGAAACACAGAGACACAGAGACAGAGAAGAAGACAGAAACACAGAGACACAGAGACACAGGGACAGAAACAGACACAGAAACAGCGACACACAGACACAGACACAGAGACAGAGACACAGATAGAGAGACAGAGTCAGAGATAGAAACGGAGACAGAGACAGAGACAGACAGAGACAGAGACATGGCAGAGACAGAAACAGAGACAGAGACCGAGGCAGAGTCAGAGACAGAGACAGAGACAGAGACAGAGACAGAGACAGAGACAGAGACAGAGACAGACACAGAGACAGAGGCACAGAGACAGAGACACAGAGACACAGAGACACAGAGACACAGAGACAGAGTCTCGGAGACAGAGACACAGAGACAGAGACACAGGGACAGAGACACAGAAACAGAGACACAGAGACAAAGACACAGAGACAGACACACACAGACTGAGGTACGCAGACAAAGACAAAGACAGATACAAAAACGGAGACAGAGAGACGGAGACACAGAGACAGAGACACAGAGACAGAGGCACAGAGACAGAGACACAGAGACACGGAGATACAGAGACAGAGACTCGGAGACAGAGACACAGAGACAGAGACACTGAGACAGAGACACTGAGACAGAGACACAGAGACAGAGACAGAGACAGAGACAGAGACAGCGGCATAGACAGAGACAGGGACAGAGACAGCGACAGTGACAGGGAGAGAGACAGGGACAGAGACAGAGACAGAGACAGAGACAGACACAGAGACAGAGACAGAGACAGAGGGAGAGATAGCGACAGAGACAGAGACAGAGGCGGAGACAGAGACAGAGACAGAGACAGAGACAGAGGCAGAGACAGAGACAGAGACAGAGACAGAGACAGAGACAGAGACAGAGACAGAGACAGAGACAGAGACAGAGACAGAGACAGAGACAGAGACAGAGACAGAGACAGAGACAGAGACAGAGGCAGGGACAGAGACTCAGACCGAGGAAGAGACAGAGACAAAGACAGAGGGAGAGACAGAGAGACAGACAGAGACAGAGGGGCAGGAGACATGGTCGGAGGCAGAGGGGCAGGGGACAAAGACGGAGACAAGGACGGAGACAGAGACAGAGACTGAGACAGAGACAGGGACAGAGACAGAGACAGAGACAGAGACAGAGACAGTGACAGAGACAGAGACAGAGACAGAGACAGAGACAGAGACAGAGACAGAGACAGAGACAGAGACAGAGACAGAGACAGAGACAGAGGCGGAGACGGAGATAGAGGCAGAGACAGGGACAGAGACAGAGACAGAGACAGAGACAGAGACAGAGACAGAGACAGAGACAGAGACAGGGACAGAGACAGAGATAAAGACAGAAACAAAAACGGAGACAAGGAGACGGAGACACAGAGACAGAGGCACAGAGACAGAGACACAGAGACACAGAGACACAGAGACACTGAGACAGAGACACTGAGACAGAGACACTGAGACAGAGACACAGAGACAGAGACGAAGACAGAGATAAAGACAGAGGCAAAAACAGAGACAAGGAGACGGAGACACAGAGACAGAGACACAGAGACAGAGGCACAGAGGCAGAGACAGATACACCGAGACATAGACTCAGAGACAGAGACACAGAGACAGCGATACAGACACACAGACAGAGACAGAGACACAGAGACAGAGACAGAGTCAGAGACAGAGACAGAGACAGAGACAGAGACAGAGACAGAGACAGAGACAGAGACAGAGACAGAGACAGAGACAGAGACAGAGACAGAGACAGAGACAGAGACAGAGACAGAGACAGAGACAGAGACAGAGACAGAGACAGAGACAGAGACAGAGACAGAGACAGAGACAAAGACCGAGACAGACGCAGGGACTGAGACAGAGGCAGAGACAGCGACAGAGACAGAGATAGAGACAGGGCAGAGACAGAGGCAGAGACAGAGACAGAGACAGAGACAGAGACAGAGACAGAGACAGAGACAGAGACAGAGGCAGAGACAGAGACAGAGACAGAGACAGAGACAGAGACAGAGACAGAGACAGAGACAGAGACAGAGACAGAGACAGAGACAGAGACAGAGACGGAGGCAGAGACAGAGACAGAGACAGAGGCAGGGACAGAGACTCAGACCGAGGAAGAGACAGAGACAAAGACAGAGGGAGAGACAGAGAGACAGACAGAGACAGAGGGGCAGGAGACATGGTCGGAGGCAGAGGGGCAGGGGACAAAGACGGAGACAAGGACGGAGACAGAGACAGAGACTGAGACAGAGACAGGGACAGAGACAGAGACAGAGACAGAGACAGAGACAGAGACAGAGACAGAGACAGAGACAGAGACAGAGACAGAGACAGAGACAGAGACAGAGGCGGAGACGGAGATAGAGGCAGAGACAGGGACAGAGACAGAGACAGAGACAGAGACAGAGACAGAGACAGAGACAGAGACAGAGACAGAGACAGAGACAGAGACAGAGACAGAGACAGAGACAGAGACAGAGACAGAGACAGAGACAGAGACAGAGACAGAGACAGAGACAGAGACAGAGACAGAGACAGAGACGGAGGCAGAGACAGAGACAGAGACAGAGGCAGGGACAGAGACTCAGACCGAGGAAGAGACAGAGACAAAGACAGAGGGAGAGACAGAGAGACAGACAGAGACAGAGGGGCAGGAGACATGGTCGGAGGCAGAGGGGCAGGGGACAAAGACGGAGACAAGGACGGAGACAGAGACAGAGACTGAGACAGAGACAGGGACAGAGACAGAGACAGAGACAGAGACAGAGACAGTGACAGAGACAGAGACAGAGACAGAGACAGAGACAGAGACAGAGACAGAGACAGAGACAGAGGCGGAGACGGAGATAGAGGCAGAGACAGAGACAGAGACGGAGACAGAGGCAGAGACAGAGCCAGGGACGGAGACGGAGATAGAGGCAGAGAAAGAGACAGAGACAGAGACGGAGACAGAGGCAGAGACAAAGACCGAGACAGACGCAGGGACTGAGACAGAGGCAGAGACAGCGACAGAGACAGAGATACATACAGGGCAGAGACAGAGGCAGAGACAGAGACAGAGACAGAGACAGAGACAGAGACAGAGACAGAGACAGAGGGAGAGACAGAGAGACAGACAGAGACAGAGGGGCAGGAGACATGGTCGGTGGCAGATGGGCAGGGGACAGAGAAGGAGACAAGGACGGAGACAAAGACGGAGACAGAGACAGAGACTGAGACAGAGACAGGGACAGAGACAGAGGCAGAGACAGACACAGAGACGGAGGCAGAGACAGAGACAGAGACAGAGACGGAGACAGAGGCAGAGACAGACACAGAGACGGAGGCAGAGACAGAGACAGAGACAGAGACAGAGACAGAGACAGAGACAGAGACAGAGACAGAGACGGAGACAGAGACAGAGACAGAGGCAGAGACAGAGACAGAGACAGAGACAGAGACAGAGACAGAGAAAGAGACACAGAGACGGAGACACAGAGACAGAGATGCAGAGACAGAGACAGAGAGACAGAGACAGAGACAGAGACAGAGACAGAGACAGAGACAGAGACAGAGACAGAGACAGAGACAGAGACGGAGACAGAGACAGAGACAGAGACAGAGACAGAGACAGAGACTGAGACAGAGACAGAGACAGAGACAGAGACGGAGACGGAGATAGAGGCAGAGACAGAGACAGATACGGAGACAGAGGCAGAGACAGAGCCAGGGACGGAGACGGAGATAGAGGCAGAGACAGAGACAGAGACGGAGACAGAGACAGAGACAGAGACAGAGACGGAGACGGAGACAAGGACCCAGACAGAGGCAGAGACAGCGACAGAGACAGAGATAGAGACAGGGCAGAGACAGAGGCAGAGACAGAGACAGAGACAGAGACAGAGACAGAGACAGAGACAGAGACAGAGACAGAGACAGAGACAGAGACAGAGACAGAGACAGAGACAGAGACAGAGACAGAGACAGAGACAGAGACAGAGACAGAGACAGAGACAGAGACAGAGACAGAGACAGAGACAGAGACAGAGACAGAGACAGAGACAGAGACAGAGACAGAGACAGAGACAGAGACAGAGACAGAGACAGAGACAGAGACAGAGACAGAGACGGAGGCAGAGACAGAGACAGAGACAGAGGCAGGGACAGAGACTCAGACCGAGGAAGAGACAGAGACAAAGACAGAGGGAGAGACAGAGAGACAGACAGAGACAGAGGGGCAGGAGACATGGTCGGAGGCAGAGGGGCAGGGGACAAAGACGGAGACAAGGACGGAGACAGAGACAGAGACTGAGACAGAGACAGGGACGGAGACAGAGACAGAGACAGAGACAGAGACAGTGACAGAGACAGAGACAGAGACAGAGACAGAGACAGAGACAGAGACAGAGACAGAGACAGAGACAGAGACAGAGACAGAGGCGGAGACGGAGATAGAGGCAGAGACAGAGACAGAGACGGAGACAGAGGCAGAGACAGAGCCAGGGACGGAGACGGAGATAGAGGCAGAGAAAGAGACAGAGACAGAGACGGAGACAGAGGCAGAGACAAAGACCGAGACAGACGCAGGGACTGAGACAGAGGCAGAGACAGCGAAAGAGACAGAGATACATACAGGGCAGAGACAGAGGCAGAGACAGAGACAGAGACAGAGACAGAGACAGAGACAGGGACAGAGACAGCGACAGTGACAGGGAGAGAGACAGGGACAGAGACAGAGACAGAGACAGAGACAGAGACAGAGACAGAGACAGAGGCAGAGACAGCGACGGAGACAGAGACAGAGACAGAGACAGAGGCAGAGACAGAGGCAGAAACAGAGACAGAGACAGAGACAGAGACAGAGACAGAGACAGAGACAGAGACAGAGACAGAGACAGAGAGAGAGACAGAGACAGAGACTGAGACAGAGACAGAGACATAGACGGAGACAAAGACCGAGACAGAGACAGACACGGAGACAGAGGCAGAGACAGAGCCAGGGACAGAGACGGGGACAGGGACAGAGGTAGAGACAGCGACAGAGACAGAGACAGATACCGAGGAAGAGACCGAGACAGAGGGAGAGACGGTGACACAGACAGAGACAGAGGGGCAGGAGACATGGTCGGAGGCTCAGGGGCAGGTGACAAAGACGGAGACAAAGACGGAGACAGAGACAGAGACTGAGACAGAGACAGAGACAGAGACAGAGACGGAGACAAAGACCGAGACAGAGGCAGAGACACAGACAAAGACAGAGACAGAGACAGAGGCGGAGACAGAGGCAGAGACAGAGACAGAGACAGAGACAGAGACAGAGACAGAGACAGAGACAGAGACAGCGACAGAGACAGAGACAGAGAAGAAGACAGAAACACAGAGACACAGAGACACAGGGACAGAAACAGACACAGAAACAGCGACACACAGACACAGACACAGAGACAGAGACACAGATAGAGAGACAGAGTCAGAGATAGAAACGGAGACAGAGACAGAGACAGACAGAGACAGAGACATGGCAGAGACAGAAACAGAGACAGAGACCGAGGCAGAGACAGGGACAGAGACAGAGACAGAGACAGAGACAGAGACAGAGACAGAGACAGAGACAGAGACAGAGACAGAGACAGAGACAGGGACAGAGACAGAGATAAAGACAGAAACAAAAACGGAGACAGGGAGACGGAGACACAGAGACAGAGGCACAGAGACAGAGACACAGAGACACAGAGACACAGAGACACTGAGACAGAGACACTGAGACAGAGACACAGAGACAGAGACGAAGACAGAGATAAAGACAGAGACAAAAACAGAGACAAGGAGACGGAGACACGGAGACAGAGACACAGAGACAGAGGCACAGAGGCAGAGACAGATACACCGAGACATAGACTCAGAGACAGAGACACAGAGACAGCGATACAGACACACAGACAGAGACAGAGACACAGAGACAGAGACAGAGTCAGAGACAGAGACAGAGACAGAGACAGAGACAGAGACAGAGACAGAGACAGAGACAGAAACAGAGACAGAGACAGAGACAGAGACAGAAACAGAGACAGAGACAGAGACAGAGACAGAGACAGAGACAGAGACAGAGACAGAGACCGAGACGGAGACAGAGACAGAGACAGAGACAGAGACAGAGACAAAGACCGAGACAGACGCAGGGACTGAGACAGAGGCAGAGACAGCGACAGAGACAGAGATAGAGACAGGGCAGAGACAGAGGCAGAGACAGAGACAGAGACAGAGACAGAGACAGAGACAGAGACAGAGACAGAGACAGAGACAGAGGCAGAGACAGAGACAGAGACAGAGACAGTGACAGAGACAGAGACAGAGACAGAGACAGAGACAGAGACAGAGACAGAGACAGAGACAGAGACAGAGACGGAGGCAGAGACAGAGACAGAGACAGAGGCAGGGACAGAGACTCAGACCGAGGAAGAGACAGAGACAAAGACAGAGGGAGAGACAGAGAGACAGACAGAGACAGAGGGGCAGGAGACATTGTCGGAGGCAGAGGGGCAGGGGACAAAGACGGAGACAAGGACGGAGACAGAGACAGAGACAGAGACTGAGACAGAGACAGAGACAGAGACAGAGACAGAGACAGAGACAGAGACAGAGACAGAGACAGAGACAGAGGCAGAGAAACAGACAGAGAAACAGACTGATACAGAAACAGAGACGGAGACTGAGACAGAGACAGAGGCATAGACAGAGACAGGGACAGAGACAGCGACAGTGACAGAGACAGAGACAGAGACAGAGACAGAGACAGAGACAGAGACAGAGACAGAGACAGAGACAGAGACAGAGAGAGAGACAGAGACAGAGCAGAGACAGAGACAGAGACAGAGACAGAAACAGAGACAGAGACAGAAACGGAGACAGAGACGGAGACAGAGACTGAGACAGAGACAGAGACATAGACGGAGACAAAGACCGAGACAGAGACAGAGACGGAGACAGAGGCAGAGACAGAGACAGAGACAGAGACAGAGAAAGAGACAGAGGCAGAGACCGAGACAGAGGCAGAGACAGAGACAGCGACAGGCACAGGGAGAGGGACAGGGACAGAGACAGAGACAGAGACAGAGACAGAGGAATAGACAGAGACAGCGACAGGCACACGGAGAGGGACAGGGACAGAGACAGAGACAGAGACAGAGACAGAGACAGAGACAGAGACAGAGACAGAGACAGAGACAGAGACAGAGACAGAGACAGAGACAGAGACAGAGACAGAGACAGAGACAGAGACAGAGACAGAGGCAGAGACAGAGGAATAGACAGAGACAGAGGCAGAGACAGCGACAGGCACAGGGAGAGGGACAGGGACAGAAACAGAGACAGAGACAGAGACAGACACAGAGACAGAGACAGAGACAGAGACAGAGACAGAGACAGAGACAGAGACAGAGACAGAGACAGAGACAGAGACAGAGACAGAGGCAGAGACAGAGACAGAGACAGAGACAGAGACAGAGACAGAGACAGAGACAGAGGCAGAGACAGAGACAGAGACAGAGACAGAGACAGAGACAGAGACAGAGACAGAGACAGTGACAGAGAGAGAGACAGAGACAGAGACAGAGACAGAGGCAGAGAAACAGACAGAGAAACAGACAGATACAGAAACAGAGACGGAGACAGAGACAGAGACAGAGGCATAGACAGAGACAGGGACAGAGACAGCGACAGTGACAGAGACAGAGACAGAGACAGAGACAGAGACAGAGACAGAGACAGAGACAGAGACAGAGACAGAGACAGAGACAGAGACAGTGACAGAGACGGAGACAGAGACAGAGACAGAGACAGAAACAGCGACAGGCACAGGGAGAGGGACAGGGACAGAGACAGAAACAGAGACAGAGACAGATACGCGGACAGCGACAGAGGCCGAGACAGAGACAGAGAGAGAGACGGAGAGAGAGACAGTTCCAGGGACAGAGACAGAGACAGAGACAGAGGCAGAGACAGAGTCAGAGACAGAGACAGAGACAGAGACAGAGACAGAGACAGAGGAATAGACAGAGACAGCGACAGGCACACGGAGAGGGACAGGGACAGAGACAGAGACAGAGACAGAGACAGAGACAGAGACAGAGACAGAGACAGAGACAGAGACAGAGGCAGAGACAGAGGAATAGACAGAGACAGAGGCAGAGACAGCGACAGGCACAGGGAGAGGGACAGGGACAGAGACAGAGACAGAGACAGAGACAGAGACAGAGACAGAGACAGAGACAGAGACAGAGACAGAGACAGAGACAGAGACAGAGACAGAGGCAGAGACAGAGGAATAGACAGAGACAGAGGCAGAGACAGAGACAGAGACAGAGACAGAGACAGAGACAGAGACAGAGACAGAGGCAGAGACAGAGGAATAGACAGAGACAGAGGCAGAGACAGCGACAGGCACAGGGAGAGGGACAGGGACAGAGACAGAGACAGAGACAGAGACAGACACAGAGACAGAGACAGAGACAGAGACAGAGACAGAGACAGAGACAGAGACAGAGACAGAGACAGAGACAGAGACAGAGACAGAGACAGAGACAGAGACAGAGACAGAGACAGAGACAGAGACAGAGACAGAGACAGAGACAGAGACAGAGACAGAGACAGAGACAGAGACAGAGACAGAGACAGAGACAGAGACAGAAACAGAGACAGAGACAGAGACAGAGACAGAGACAGAGACAGAGACAGAGACAGAGACAGTGACAGAGAGAGAGACAGAGACAGAGACAGAGACAGAGACAGAGACAGAGACAGAGACAGTGACAGAGACGGAGACAGAGACAGAGACAGAGGCAGAGACAGAGCCAGGGACAGAGACGGGTACAGAGACAGAGGGAGAGACAGCGACAGAGACAGGGAGAGAGACCGAGGAAGAGACAGAGACAGAGGGAGAGACAGTGACACAGACAGAGACAGAGGGGCAGGAGACATGGTCGGAGGCACAGGGGCAGGAGACAAAGACGGAGACAAAGACGGAGACAGAGACAGAGACTGAGACAGAGACAGAGACAGAGACAGAGACAGAGACGGAGACAAAGACCGAGACAGAGGCAGAGACACAGACAAAGACAGAGACAGAGACAGACACAGAGACAGCGACAGAGTCAGAGACAGAGACAGAGACAGAGACAGAGACAGAGACAGAGGGAGAGACAGCGACAGAGACAGCGGCATATACAGAGACAGGGACAGAGACAGCGACAGTGACAGGGAGAGGGACAGGGACAGAGCCAGAGACAGAGACAGAGACAGAGACAGAGACAGAGACAGAGACAGAGACAGAGACGGAGACAGAGACAGAGGCAGAGACAGAGACAGAGACAGAGACAGTCACAGAGACAGAGACAGAGACAGAGACAGAGGCAGAGACAGACACAGAGACAGAGACAGAGACAGAGACAGAGACAGAGACAGAGACAGAGACAGAGACAGAGACAGAGACAGAGACAGAGACAGAGACAGAGACAGAGACAGAGACAGAGACAGAGACAGAGACAGAGACAGAGACAGAGACAGAGACAGAGACAGAGACAGAGACAGAGACAGAGACAGAGACAGAGACAGAGACAGAGACAGTGACCGAGACGGAGACAGAGACAGAGACAGAGACAAAGACCGAGACAGACGCAGGGACTGAGACAGAGGCAGAGACAGCGACAGAGACAGAGATAGAGACAGGGCAGAGACAGAGGCAGAGACAGAGACAGAGACAGAGACAGAGACAGAGACAGAGACAGAGACAGAGACGGAGACAAAGACCGAGACAGAGGCAGAGACACAGACAAAGACAGAGACAGAGACAGAGACAGAGACGGAGACAGCGACAGAGTCAGAGACAGAGACAGAGACGGAGACAAAGGCCGAGACAGAGACAGAGACACAGACAGAGACAGAGACAGAGACAGAGGCAGAGACATAGACAGAGACAGAGACAGAGACAGAGAAAGAGACAGAGGCAGAGACCGAGACAGAGGCAGAGACAGGGACAGAGACAGAGACAGAGACAGAGACAGAGACAGAGACAGAGACAGAGACAGAGACAGAGACAGAGACAGAGACAGAGACAGAGACAGAGACAGAGACAGCGACAGAGACAGAGACAGAGACAGAGACGGAGACAAAGACAGAGACAGAGACAGAGACGGAGACAAAGACCGAGACAGAGACAGAGACACAGACAGAGACAGAGACAGAGACAGAGGCAGAGACAGAGACAGAGACAGAGAAAGAGACAGAGGCAGAGACCGAGACAGAGGCAGAGACACAGACAGAGACAGAGACAGTGACAGAGACAGAGACAGAGACAGAGACAGAGACAGAGACGGAGACGGAGTCAGAGACAGAGACAAAGACCGAGACAGAGGCAGAGACACAGACAGAGGCAGAGACAGAGACAGAGAGAGAGACAGAGACAGAAACAGAGACAGAGACAGATACGGGGACAGAGACAGAGGGAGAGATAGCGACAGAGACAGAGGCGGAGACAGAGACAGAGACAGAGACAGAGACAGAGGCAGAGACAGAGACAGAGACAGAGACAGAGACAGAGACAGAGACAGAGACAGAGACAGAGACAGAGACAGAGACAGAGACAGAGACAGAGACAGAGACATAGACGGAGGCAGAGACAGAGACAGAGACAGAGGCAGGGACAGAGACTCAGACCGAGGAAGAGACAGAGACAAAGACAGAGGGAGAGACAGAGAGACAGACAGAGACAGAGGGGCAGGAGACATGGTCGGAGGCAGAGGGGCAGGGGACAAAGACGGAGACAAGGACGGAAACAGAGACAGAGACTGAGACAGAGACAGGGACAGAGACAGAGACAGAGACGGAGACAGAGACAGTGACAGAGACAGAGACAGAGACAGAGACAGAGACAGAGACAGAGACAGAGACAGAGACAGAGACAGAGACAGAGACAGAGGCGGAGACGGAGATAGAGGCAGAGACAGGGACAGAGACAGAGACAGAGACAGAGACAGAGACAGAGACAGAGACAGAGACAGAGACAGGGACAGAGACAGAGATAAAGACAGAAACAAAAACGGAGACAAGGAGACGGAGACACAGAGACAGAGGCACAGAGACAGAGACACAGAGACACAGAGACACAGAGACACTGAGACAGAGACACTGAGACAGAGACACAGAGACAGAGACGAAGACAGAGATAAAGACAGAGGCAAAAACAGAGACAAGGAGACGGAGACACAGAGACAGAGACACAGAGACAGAGGCACAGAGGCAGAGACAGATACACCGAGACATAGACTCAGAGACAGAGACACAGAGACAGCGATACAGACACACAGACAGAGACAGAGACACAGAGACAGAGACAGAGTCAGAGACAGAGACAGAGACAGAGACAGAGACAGAGACAGAGACAGAGACAGAGACAGAAACAGAGACAGAGACAGAGACAGGGACAGAGACAGAGACAGAGACAGAGACAGAGACAGAGACAGAGACAGAGACAGAGACAGAGACAGAGACAGAGACAAAGACCGAGACAGACGCAGGGACTGAGACAGAGGCAGAGACAGCGACAGAGACAGAGATAGAGACAGGGCAGAGACAGAGGCAGAGACAGAGACAGAGACAGAGACAGAGACAGAGACAGAGACAGAGACAGAGGCAGAGACAGAGACAGAGACAGAGACAGAGACAGAGACAGAGACAGAGACAGAGACAGAGACAGAGACAGAGACAGAGACAGAGACAGAGACAGAGACAGAGACAGAGACAGAGGCAGAGACAGAGACAGAGACAGAGACAGAGACAGAGACAGAGACAGAGACAGAGACAGAGACAGAGACAGAGACAGAGACAGAGACAGAGACAGAGACAGAGACAGAGACAGAGACAGAGACAGAGACAGAGACAGAGACGGAGACAGAGACAGAGACAGAGACAAAGACCGAGACAGACGCAGCGACTGAGACAGAGGCAGAGACAGCGACAGAGACAGAGATAGAGACAGGGCAGAGACAGAGGCAGAGACAGAGACAGAGACAGAGACAGAGACAGAGACAGAGACAGAGACAGAGACAGAGACAGAGACAGAGACAGAGACAGAGAAAGAGACGGAGACAGAGACAGAGACAGAGACAGAGACAGAGACAGAGACAGAGACAGAGACAGAGACAGAGACAGAGACAGAGACGGAGGCAGAGACAGAGACAGAGACAGAGGCAGGGACAGAGACTCAGACCGAGGAAGAGACAGAGACAAAGACAGAGGGAGAGACAGAGAGACAGACAGAGACAGAGGGGCAGGAGACATGGTCGGAGGCAGAGGGGCAGGGGACAAAGACGGAGACAAGGACGGAGACAGAGACAGAGACTGAGACAGAGACAGGGACAGAGACAGAGACAGAGACAGAGACAGAGACAGAGATAGAGACAGGGCAGAGACAGAGGCAGAGAGAGAGACAGAGACAGAGACAGAGACAGAGACAGAGACAGAGACAGAGGCAGAGACAGAGGCAGAGACAGAGACAGAGACAGAGACAGAGACAGAGACAGAGACAGAGACAGAGACAGAGACAGAGACAGAGACGGAGACAGAGACAGAGACAGAGACAAAGACCGAGACAGACGCAGCGACTGAGACAGAGGCAGAGACAGCGACAGAGACAGAGATAGAGACAGGGCAGAGACAGAGGCAGAGACAGAGACAGAGACAGAGACAGAGACAGAGACAGAGACAGAGACAGAGACAGAGACAGAGACAGAGACAGAGACAGAGACAGAGACAGAGACAGAGACAGAGACAGAGACAGAGACAGAGACAGAGACAGAGACAGAGACAGAGACAGAGACAGAGACAGAGACAGAGACGGAGACAGAGACAGAGACAGAGACAAAGACCGAGACAGACGCAGCGACTGAGACAGAGGCAGAGACAGCGACAGAGACAGAGATAGAGACAGGGCAGAGACAGAGGCAGAGACAGAGACAGAGACAGAGACAGAGACAGAGACAGAGACAGAGACAGAGACAGAGACAGAGACAGAGACAGAGACGGAGACAGAGACAGAGACAGAGACAGAGACGGAGACAGAGACAGAGACAGAGACAGAGACAGAGACAGAGACAGAGACAGAGACAGAGACAGAGACAGAGACAGAGACAGAGACGGAGGCAGAGACAGAGACAGAGACAGAGGCAGGGACAGAGACTCAGACCGAGGAAGAGACAGAGACAAAGACAGAGGGAGAGACAGAGAGACAGACAGAGACAGAGGGGCAGGAGACATGGTCGGAGGCAGAGGGGCAGGGGACAAAGACGGAGACAAGGACGGAGACAGAGACAGAGACTGAGACAGAGACAGGGACAGAGACAGAGACAGAGACAGAGACAGAGACAGAGATAGAGACAGGGCAGAGACAGAGGCAGAGACAGAGACAGAGACAGAGACAGAGACAGAGACAGAGACAGAGACAGAGGCAGAGACAGAGGCAGAGACAGAGACAGAGACAGAGACAGAGACAGAGACAGAGACAGAGACAGAGACAGAGACAGAGACAGAGACAGAGACAGAGACGGAGACAGAGACAGAGACAGAGACAAAGACCGAGACAGACGCAGCGACTGAGACAGAGGCAGAGACAGCGACAGAGACAGAGATAGAGACAGGGCAGAGACAGAGGCAGAGACAGAGACAGAGACAGAGACAGAGACAGAGACAGAGACAGAGACAGAGACAGAGACAGAGACAGAGACAGAGACAGAGACAGAGACAGAGACAGAGACAGAGACAGAGACAGAGACAGAGACAGAGACAGAGACAGAGACAGAGACGGAGGCAGAGACAGAGACAGAGACAGAGGCAGGGACAGAGACTCAGACCGAGGAAGAGACAGAGACAAAGACAGAGGGAGAGACAGAGAGACAGACAGAGACAGAGGGGCAGGAGACATGGTCGGAGGCAGAGGGGCAGGGGACAAAGACGGAGACAAGGACGGAGACAGAGACAGAGACTGAGACAGAGACAGGGACAGAGACAGAGACAGAGACAGAGACAGAGACAGTGACAGAGACAGAGACAGAGACAGAGACAGAGACAGAGACAGAGACAGAGACAGAGACAGAGACAGAGACAGAGACAGAGACAGAGGCGGAGACGGAGATAGAGGCAGAGACAGAGACAGAGACGGAGACAGAGGCAGAGACAGAGCCAGGGACGGAGACGGAGATAGAGGCAGAGAAAGAGACAGAGACAGAGACGGAGACAGAGGCAGAGACAAAGACCGAGACAGACGCAGGGACTGAGACAGAGGCAGAGACAGCGACAGAGACAGAGATACATACAGGGCAGAGACAGAGGCAGAGACAGAGACAGAGACAGAGACAGAGACAGAGACAGAGACAGAGACAGAGGGAGAGACAGAGAGACAGACAGAGACAGAGGGGCAGGAGACATGGTCGGTGGCAGATGGGCAGGGGACAGAGAAGGAGACAAGGACGGAGACAAAGACGGAGACAGAGACAGAGACTGAGACAGAGACAGGGACAGAGACAGAGGCAGAGACAGACACAGAGACGGAGGCAGAGACAGAGACAGAGACAGAGACGGAGACAGAGGCAGAGACAGACACAGAGACGGAGGCAGAGACAGAGACAGAGACAGAGACAGAGACAGAGACAGAGACAGAGACAGAGACAGAGACAGAGACAGAGACAGAGACAGAGACAGAGGCGGAGACGGAGATAGAGGCAGAGACAGAGACAGAGACGGAGACAGAGGCAGAGACAGAGCCAGGGACGGAGACGGAGATAGAGGCAGAGAAAGAGACAGAGACAGAGACGGAGACAGAGGCAGAGACAAAGACCGAGACAGACGCAGGGACTGAGACAGAGGCAGAGACAGCGACAGAGACAGAGATACATACAGGGCAGAGACAGAGGCAGAGACAGAGACAGAGACAGAGACAGAGACAGAGACAGAGACAGAGACAGAGACAGAGACAGAGACAGCGACAGAGACAGAGACAGAGAAGAAGACAGAAACACAGAGACACAGAGACACAGGGACAGAAACAGACACAGAAACAGCGACACACAGACACAGACACAGAGACAGAGACACAGATAGAGAGACAGAGTCAGAGATAGAAACGGAGACAGAGACAGAGACAGACAGAGACAGAGACATGGCAGAGACAGAAACAGAGACAGAGACCGAGGCAGAGACAGGGACAGAGACAGAGACAGAGACAGAGACAGAGACAGAGACAGAGACAGAGACAGAGACAGGGACAGAGACAGAGATAAAGACAGAAACAAAAACGGAGACAAGGAGACGGAGACACAGAGACAGAGGCACAGAGACAGAGACACAGAGACACAGAGACACAGAGACACTGAGACAGAGACACTGAGACAGAGACACAGAGACAGAGACGAAGACAGAGATAAAGACAGAGACAAAAACAGAGACAAGGAGACGGAGACACGGAGACAGAGACACAGAGACAGAGGCACAGAGGCAGAGACAGATACACCGAGACATAGACTCAGAGACAGAGACACAGAGACAGCGATACAGACACAGAGACAGAGACAGAGACACAGAGACAGAGACAGAGTCAGAGACAGAGACAGAGACAGAGACAGAGACAGAGACAGAGACAGAGACAGAGACAGAGACAGAGACAGAGACAGAGACAGAGACAGAGACAGAGACAGAGACAGAGACAGAGACAGAGACAGAGACCGAGACGGAGACAGAGACAGAGACAGAGACAGAGACAGAGACAAAGACCGAGACAGACGCAGGGACTGAGACAGAGGCAGAGACAGCGACAGAGACAGAGATAGAGACAGGGCAGAGACAGAGGCAGAGACAGAGACAGAGACAGAGACAGAGACAGAGACAGAGACAGAGACAGAGACAGAGACAGAGGCAGAGACAGAGACAGAGACAGAGACAGAGACAGAGACAGAGACAGAGACAGAGACAGAGACAGAGACAGAGACAGAGACAGAGACACAGACAGAGACGGAGGCAGAGACAGAGACAGAGACAGAGGCAGGGACAGAGACTCAGACCGAGGAAGAGACAGAGACAAAGACAGAGGGAGAGACAGAGAGACAGACAGAGACAGAGGGGCAGGAGACATTGTCGGAGGCAGAGGGGCAGGGGACAAAGACGGAGACAAGGACGGAGACAGAGACAGAGACTGAGACAGAGACAGGGACAGAGACAGAGACAGAGACAGAGACAGAGACAGAGACAGTGACAGAGACAGAGACAGAGACAGAGACAGAGACAGAGACAGAGACAGAGACAGAGACAGAGACAGAGACAGAGACAGAGACAGAGGCGGAGACGGAGATAGAGGCAGAGACAGGGACAGAGACAGAGACAGAGACAGAGACAGAGACAGAGACAGAGACAGAGACAGAGACAGAGACAGAGACAGAGACAGAGACAGAGACAGAGACAGGGACAGAGACAGAGATAAAGACAGAAACAAAAACGGAGACAAGGAGACGGAGACACAGAGACAGAGGCACAGAGACAGAGACACAGAGACACAGAGACACAGAGACACTGAGACAGAGACACTGAGACAGAGACACAGAGACAGAGACGAAGACAGAGATAAAGACAGAGACAAAAACAGAGACAAGGAGACGGAGACACAGAGACAGAGACACAGAGACAGAGGCACAGAGGCAGAGACAGATACACCGAGACATAGACTCAGAGACAGAGACACAGAGACAGCGATACAGACACACAGACAGAGACAGAGACACAGAGACAGAGACAGAGTCAGAGACAGAGACAGAGACAGAGACAGAGACAGAGACAGAGACAGAGACAGAGACAGAGACAGAGACAGAGACAGAGACAGAGACAGAGACAGAGACAGAGACAGAGACAGAGACAGAGACAGAGACAGAGACAGAGACAGAGACAGAGACAGAGACAGAGACAGAGACAGAGACAGAGACAGAGACAGAGACAGAGACAGAGACAGAGACAGAGACAGAGACGGAGACAGAGACAGAGACCGAGACGGAGACAGAGACAGAGACAGAGACAAAGACCGAGACAGACGCAGGGACTGAGACAGAGGCAGAGACAGCGACAGAGACAGAGATAGAGACAGAGACGGAGACGGAGACAAGGACCCAGACAGACGCAGGGACTGAGACAGAGGCAGAGACAGCGACAGAGACAGAGATAGAGACAGAGACAGAGACAGAGACAGGGACAGAGACAGAGACAGAGACAGAGACGGAGGCAGAGACAGAGGCAGGGACAGAGACACAGACCGAGGAAGAGACAGTGACAAAGACAGAGGGAGAGACAGAGAGACAGACAGTGACAGAGGGGCAGGAGACATGGTCGGAGGCAGAGGGGCAGGGGACAGAGACGGAGACAAGGACGGAGACAAAGACGGAGACAGAGACAGATACTGAGACAGTGACAGGGACAGAGACAGAGACAGGGACAGAGACAGAGACAGAGACAGAGACAGAGACCGAGACAGAGACAGAGACAGAGACAGAGACAGAGGAAGAGACAGAGACAGAGACAGAGACAGAGGCAGAGACACACAGACGGAGACACAGAGACAGAGATGCAGAGACAGAGACACAGAGACAGAGACAGAGACGGAGACAAAGACCGAGACAGACGCAGGGACTGAGACAGAGGCAGACACAGCGACAGAGATAGAGATAGAGACAGGGCAGTGACAGAAGCAGAGACACAGACAGAGACAGAGACAGAGACAGAGACAGAGACAGAGACAGAGACAGAGACAGAGACAGAGACAGAGACAGAGACAGAGACAGAGACAGAGACAGAGACACAGACAAAGACAGAGACAGAGACGGAGACAGAGACAGAGACAGAGGAATAGACAGAGACAGAGACAGAAACAGCGACAGGCACAGGGAGGGGGACAGGGACAGAGACAGAGACAGAGACAGAGACAGAGACAGAGACAGAGACAGAGACAGAGACAGAGACAGAGACAGAGACAGAGGCAGAGACAGAGACAGAGACAGAGACAGAGACAGAGACAGAGACAGAGACAGAGACAGAGACAGAGACAGAGACAGAGACAGAGACAGAGACAGAGACAGAGACAGAGACAGAGACAGACACAGAGACAGAGACAGAGACAGAGACAGAGACAGAGACGGAGACAGAGACAGAGACGGAGACAGAGACAGAGACAGAGACAGAGGCAGAGACAGAGGAATAGACAGAGACAGAGGCAGAGACAGCGACAGGCACAGGGAGAGGGACAGGGACAGAGACAGAGACAGAGACAGAGACAGAGACAGAGACAGAGACAGAGACAGAGACAGAGACAGAGACAGAGACAGAGACAGAGACAGAGACAGAGACAGAGACAGAGACAGAGACAGAGACAGAGACAGAGACAGAGACAGAGACAGAGACAGAGACAGAGACAGAGACAGAGACAGAGACAGAGACAGAGACAGAGACAGAGACAGAAACAGAGACAGAGACACAGACCGAGGAAGAGACAGAGACAGAGGGAGAGACAGTGACACAGACAGAGACAGAGGGGCAGGAGACATGGTCGGAGGCACAGGGGCAGGAGACAAAGACGGAGACAAAGACGGAGACAGAGACAGAGACTGAGACAGTGACAGAGACAGAGACAGAGACGGAGACAAAGACCGAGACAGAGGCAGAGACACAGACAGAGACAGAGGCAGAGACAGAGACAGAGACAGCGACAGAGACAGAGACAGAGACAGAGACGGAGACAGAGACAGAGACAGAGACAGAGACAGAGACAGAGACAGAGACAGACACAGAGACAGAGACAGAGACGGAGACAAAGACCGAGACAGAGGCAGAGACACAGACAGAGGCAGAGACAGAGACAGAGAGAGAGACAGAGACAGAGACAGAGACAGAGACAGAGACAGAGACAGAGACAGAGACAGAGACAGAGACAGAGACAGAGACAGAGACAGAGACAGAGACAGAGACAGAGACAGAGACAGAGACAGAGACAGAGACAGAGACAGAGACAGAGACAGAGACAGAGACAGAGACAGAGACAGAGACAGAGACAGAGACAGAGACAGAGACAGAGACAGAGACGGAGACAGAGACAGAGACCGAGACGGAGACAGAGACAGAGACAGAGACAAAGACCGAGACAGACGCAGGGACTGAGACAGAGGCAGAGACAGCGACAGAGACAGAGATAGAGACAGAGACGGAGACGGAGACAAGGACCCAGACAGACGCAGGGACTGAGACAGAGGCAGAGACAGCGACAGAGACAGAGATAGAGACAGAGACAGAGACAGAGACAGGGACAGAGACAGAGACAGAGACAGAGACGGAGGCAGAGACAGAGGCAGGGACAGAGACACAGACCGAGGAAGAGACAGTGACAAAGACAGAGGGAGAGACAGAGAGACAGACAGTGACAGAGGGGCTGGAGACATGGTCGGAGGCAGAGGGGCAGGGGACAAAGACGGAGACAAGGACGGAGACAAAGACGGAGACAGAGACAGATACTGAGACAGTGACAGGGACAGAGACAGAGACAGGGACAGAGACAGAGACAGAGACAGAGACAGAGACCGAGACAGAGACAGAGACAGAGACAGAGACAGAGGAAGAGACAGAGACAGAGACAGAGACAGAGGCAGAGACACACAGACGGAGACACAGAGACAGAGATGCAGAGACAGAGACACAGAGACAGAGACAGAGACGGAGACAAAGACCGAGACAGACGCAGGGACTGAGACAGAGGCAGACACAGCGACAGAGATAGAGATAGAGACAGGGCAGTGACAGAAGCAGAGACACAGACAGAGACAGAGACAGAGACAGAGACAGAGACAGAGACAGAGACAGAGACAGAGACAGAGACAGAGACAGAGACAGAGACAGAGACAGAGACAGAGACAGAGACACAGACAAAGACAGAGACAGAGACGGAGACAGAGACAGAGACAGAGGAATAGACAGAGACAGAGACAGAAACAGCGACAGGCACAGGGAGAGGGACAGGGACAGAGACAGAGACAGAGACAGAGACAGAGACAGAGACAGAGACAGAGACAGAGACAGAGACAGAGGCAGAGACAGAGACAGAGACAGAGACAGAGACAGAGACAGAGACAGAGACAGAGACAGAGACAGAGACAGAGACAGAGACAGAGACAGAGACAGAGACAGAGACAGAGACAGACACAGAGACAGAGACAGAGACAGAGACAGAGACAGAGACGGAGACAGAGACAGAGACGGAGACAGAGACAGAGACAGAGACAGAGGCAGAGACAGAGGAATAGACAGAGACAGAGGCAGAGACAGCGACAGGCACAGGGAGAGGGACAGGGACAGAGACAGAGACAGAGACAGAGACAGAGACAGAGACAGAGACAGAGACAGAGACAGAGACAGAGACAGAGACAGAGACAGAGACAGAGACAGAGACAGAGACAGAGACAGAGACAGAGACAGAGACAGAGACAGAGACAGAGACAGAGACAGAGACAGAGACAGAGACAGAGACAGAGACAGAGACAGAGACAGAGACAGAGACAAAGACCGAGACAGACGCAGGGACTGAGACAGAGGCAGAGACAGCGACAGAGACAGAGATAGAGACAGGGCAGAGACAGAGGCAGAGACAGAGACAGAGACAGAGACAGAGACAGAGACAGAGACAGAGACAGAGACAGAGGCAGAGACAGAGACAGAGACAGAGACAGAGACAGAGACAGAGACAGAGACAGAGACAGAGACAGAGACAGCGACAGAGACAGAGACAGAGACAGAGACAGAGACAAAGACCGAGACAGACGCAGGGACTGAGACAGAGGCAGAGACAGCGACAGAGACAGAGATAGAGACAGGGCAGAGACAGAGGCAGAGACAGAGACAGAGACAGAGACAGAGACAGAGACAGAGACAGAGACAGAGACAGAGGCAGAGACAGAGACAGAGACAGAGACAGAGACAGAGACAGAGACAGAGACAGAGACAGAGACAGAGACAGAGACAGAGACAGAGACAGAGACGGAGGCAGAGACAGAGGCAGAGACAGAGGCAGGGACAGAGACTCAGACCGAGGAAGAGACAGAGACAAAGACAGAGGGAGAGACAGAGAGACAGACAGAGACAGAGGGGCAGGAGACATGGTCGGAGGCAGAGGGGCAGGGGACAGAGACAGAGACAGAGACAGAGACAGAGACAGAGACAGAGACAGAGACAGAGACAGAGACAGAGACAGAGACAGAGACAGAGACAGAGACAGAGACAGAGACAGAGACAGAGACAGAGACAGAGACAGAGACAGAGACAGAGACAGAGACAGAGACAGAGACAGAGACAGAGACAGAGACAGAGACAGAGACAGAGACAGAGACAGAGACAGAGACAGAGACAGAGACAGAGACGGAGACAGAGACAGAGACAGAGACAAAGACCGAGACAGACGCAGCGACTGAGACAGAGGCAGAGACAGCGACAGAGACAGAGATAGAGACAGGGCAGAGACAGAGGCAGAGACAGAGACAGAGACAGAGACGGAGACAGAGACAGAGACAGAGACAGAGACAGAGACAGAGACAGAGACAGAGACAGAGACAGAGACAGAGACAGAGACAGAGACAGAGACAGAGACAGAGACAGAGACAGAGACAGAGACAGAGACAGAGACAGAGACAGAGACAGAGACAGAGACAGAGACAGAGACAGAGACAGAGACAGAGACGGAGGCAGAGACAGAGACAGAGACAGAGGCAGGGACAGAGACTCAGACCGAGGAAGAGACAGAGACAAAGACAGAGGGAGAGACAGAGAGACAGACAGAGACAGAGGGGCAGGAGACATGGTCGGAGGCAGAGGGGCAGGGGACAAAGACGGAGACAAGGACGGAGACAGAGACAGAGACTGAGACAGAGACAGGGACAGAGACAGAGACAGAGACAGAGACAGAGACAGTGACAGAGACAGAGACAGAGACAGAGACAGAGACAGAGACAGAGACAGAGACAGAGACAGAGACAGAGGCGGAGACGGAGATAGAGGCAGAGACAGAGACAGAGACGGAGACAGAGGCAGAGACAGAGCCAGGGACGGAGACGGAGATAGAGGCAGAGAAAGAGACAGAGACAGAGACGGAGACAGAGGCAGAGACAAAGACCGAGACAGACGCAGGGACTGAGACAGAGGCAGAGACAGCGACAGAGACAGAGATACATACAGGGCAGAGACAGAGGCAGAGACAGAGACAGAGACAGAGACAGAGACAGAGACAGAGACAGAGACAGAGACAGAGGGAGAGACAGAGAGACAGACAGAGACAGAGGGGCAGGAGACATGGTCGGTGGCAGATGGGCAGGGGACAGAGAAGGAGACAAGGACGGAGACAAAGACGGAGACAGAGACAGAGACTGAGACAGAGACAGGGACAGAGACAGAGGCAGAGACAGACACAGAGACGGAGGCAGAGACAGAGACAGAGACAGAGACGGAGACAGAGGCAGAGACAGACACAGAGACGGAGGCAGAGACAGAGACAGAGACAGAGACAGAGACAGAGACAGAGACAGAGACAGAGACGGAGACAGAGACAGAGACAGAGGCAGAGACAGAGACAGAGACAGAGACAGAGACAGAGACAGAGACAGAGAAAGAGACACAGAGACGGAGACACAGAGACAGAGATGCAGAGACAGAGACAGAGAGACAGAGACAGAGACAGAGACAGAGACAGAGACAGAGACAGAGACAGAGACAGAGACAGAGACAGAGACGGAGACAGAGACAGAGACAGAGACAGAGACAGAGACAGAGACAGAGACTGAGACAGAGACAGAGACAGAGACGGAGACGGAGATAGAGGCAGAGACAGAGACAGATACGGAGACAGAGGCAGAGACAGAGCCAGGGACGGAGACGGAGATAGAGGCAGAGACAGAGACAGAGACGGAGACAGAGACAGAGACAGAGACAGAGACGGAGACGGAGACAAGGACCCAGACAGAGGCAGAGACAGCGACAGAGACAGAGATAGAGACAGGGCAGAGACAGAGGCAGAGACAGAGACAGAGACAGAGACAGAGACAGAGACAGAGACAGAGACAGAGACAGAGACAGAGACAGAGACAGAGACAGAGACAGAGACAGAGACAGAGACAGAGACAGAGACAGAGACAGAGACAGAGACAGAGACAGAGACAGAGACAGAGACAGAGACAGAGACAGAGACAGAGACAGAGACAGAGACAGAGACGGAGGCAGAGACAGAGACAGAGACAGAGGCAGGGACAGAGACTCAGACCGAGGAAGAGACAGAGACAAAGACAGAGGGAGAGACAGAGAGACAGACAGAGACAGAGGGGCAGGAGACATGGTCGGAGGCAGAGGGGCAGGGGACAAAGACGGAGACAAGGACGGAGACAGAGACAGAGACTGAGACAGAGACAGGGACGGAGACAGAGACAGAGACAGAGACAGAGACAGTGACAGAGACAGAGACAGAGACAGAGACAGAGACAGAGACAGAGACAGAGACAGAGACAGAGACAGAGACAGAGGCGGAGACGGAGATAGAGGCAGAGACAGAGACAGAGACGGAGACAGAGGCAGAGACAGAGCCAGGGACGGAGACGGAGATAGAGGCAGAGAAAGAGACAGAGACAGAGACGGAGACAGAGGCAGAGACAAAGACCGAGACAGACGCAGGGACTGAGACAGAGGCAGAGACAGCGACAGAGACAGAGATACATACAGGGCAGAGACAGAGGCAGAGACAGAGACAGAGACAGAGACAGAGACAGAGACAGGGACAGAGACAGCGACAGTGACAGGGAGAGAGACAGGGACAGAGACAGAGACAGAGACAGAGACAGAGACAGAGACAGAGGCAGAGACAGCGACGGAGACAGAGACAGAGACAGAGACAGAGGCGGAGACAGAGACAGAGACAGAGGCAGAGACAGAGACAGAGACAGAGACAGAGACAGAGACAGAGAAAGAGACACAGAGACGGAGACACAGAGACAGAGATGCAGAGACAGAGACAGAGAGACAGAGACAGAGACAGAGACAGAGACAGAGACAGAGACAGAGACAGAGACAGAGACAGAGACGGAGACAGAGACAGAGACAGAGACAGAGACTGAGACAGAGACAGAGACAGAGACGGAGACGGAGATAGAGGCAGAGACAGAGACAGATACGGAGACAGAGGCAGAGACAGAGCCAGGGACGGAGACGGAGATAGAGGCAGAGACAGAGACAGAGACGGAGACAGAGACAGAGACAGAGACAGAGACGGAGACGGAGACAAGGACCCAGACAGAGGCAGAGACAGCGACAGAGACAGAGATAGAGACAGGGCAGAGACAGAGGCAGAGACAGAGACAGAGACAGAGACAGAGACAGAGACAGAGACAGAGACAGAGACAGAGACAGAGACAGAGACAGAGACAGAGACAGAAACAGAGACAGAGACAGAGACAGAGACAGAGACAGAGACAGAGACAGAGACGGAGGCAGAGACAGAGACAGAGACAGAGGCAGGGACAGAGACTCAGACCGAGGAAGAGACAGAGACAAAGACAGAGGGAGAGACAGAGAGACAGACAGAGACAGAGGGGCAGGAGACATGGTCGGAGGCAGAGGGGCAGGGGACAAAGACGGAGACAAGGACGGAGACAGAGACAGAGACTGAGACAGAGACAGGGACGGAGACAGAGACAGAGACAGAGACAGAGACAGTGACAGAGACAGAGACAGAGACAGAGACTGAGACAGAGACAGAGACAGAGACAGAGACGGAGACAAAGACCGAGACAGAGGCAGAGACACAGACAAAGACAGAGACAGAGACAGAGGCGGAGACAGAGGCAGAGACAGAGACAGAGACAGAGACAGAGACAGAGACAGAGACAGAGACAGAGACAGAGACAGAGACAGCGACAGAGACAGAGACAGAGAAGAAGACAGAAACACAGAGACACAGAGACACAGGGACAGAAACAGACACAGAAACAGCGACACACAGACACAGACACAGAGACAGAGACACAGATAGAGAGACAGAGTCAGAGATAGAAACGGAGACAGAGACAGAGACAGACAGAGACAGAGACATGGCAGAGACAGAAACAGAGACAGAGACCGAGGCAGAGACAGGGACAGAGACAGAGACAGAGACAGAGACAGAGACAGAGACAGAGACAGAGACAGAGACAGGGACAGAGACAGAGATAAAGACAGAAACAAAAACGGAGACAAGGAGACGGAGACACAGAGACAGAGGCACAGAGACAGAGACACAGAGACACAGAGACACAGAGACACTGAGACAGAGACACTGAGACAGAGACACAGAGACAGAGACGAAGACAGAGATAAAGACAGAGACAAAAACAGAGACAAGGAGACGGAGACACGGAGACAGAGACACAGAGACAGAGACAGAGTCAGAGACAGAGACAGAGACAGAGACAGAGACAGAGACAGAGACAGAGACAGAGACAGAGACAGAGACAGAGACAGAGACAGAGACAGAGACAGAGACAGAGACAGAGACAGAGACAGAGACAGAGACAGAGACAGAGACAGAGACAGAGACAGAGACAGAGACGGAGACAGAGACAGAGACCGAGACGGAGACAGAGACAGAGACAGAGACAAAGACCGAGACAGACGCAGGGACTGAGACAGAGGCAGAGACAGCGACAGAGACAGAGATAGAGACAGAGACGGAGACGGAGACAAGGACCCAGACAGACGCAGGGACTGAGACAGAGGCAGAGACAGCGACAGAGACAGAGATAGAGACAGAGACAGAGACAGAGACAGGGACAGAGACAGAGACAGAGACAGAGACGAAGGCAGAGACAGAGGCAGGGACAGAGACACAGACCGAGGAAGAGACAGTGACAAAGACAGAGGGAGAGACAGAGAGACAGACAGTGACAGAGTGGCAGGAGACATGGTCGGAGGCAGAGGGGCAGGGGACAAAGACGGAGACAAGGACGGAGACAAAGACGGAGACAGAGACAGATACTGAGACAGTGACAGGGACAGAGACAGAGACAGGGACAGAGACAGAGACAGAGACAGAGACAGAGACCGAGACAGAGACAGAGACAGAGACAGAGACAGAGGAAGAGACAGAGACAGAGACAGAGACAGAGGCAGAGACACACAGACGGAGACACAGAGACAGAGATGCAGAGACAGAGACACAGAGACAGAGACAGAGACGGAGACAAAGACCGAGACAGACGCAGGGACTGAGACAGAGGCAGACACAGCGACAGAGATAGAGATAGAGACAGGGCAGTGACAGAAGCAGAGACACAGACAGAGACAGAGACAGAGACAGAGACAGAGACAGAGACAGAGACAGAGACAGAGACAGAGACAGAGACAGAGACAGAGACAGAGACAGAGACACAGACAAAGACAGAGACAGAGACGGAGACAGAGACAGAGACAGAGGAATAGACAGAGACAGAGACAGAAACAGCGACAGGCACAGGGAGAGGGACAGGGACAGAGACAGAGACAGAGACAGAGACAGAGGCAGAGACAGAGGAATAGACAGAGACAGAGGCAGAGACAGCGACAGGCACAGGGAGAGGGACAGGGACAGAGACAGAGACAGAGACAGAGACAGAGACAGAGACAGAGACAGAGACAGAGACAGAGACAGAGACAGAGACAGAGACAGAGACAGAGACAGAGACAGAGACAGAGACAGAGACAGAGACAGAGACAGAGACAGAGACAGAGACAGAGACAGAGACAGAGACAGAGACAGAGACAGAGACAGAGACACAGACAAAGACAGAGACAGAGACGGAGACAGAGACAGAGACAGAGGAATAGACAGAGACAGAGACAGAAACAGCGACAGGCACAGGGAGGGGGACAGGGACAGAGACAGAGACAGAGACAGAGACAGAGACAGAGACAGAGACAGAGACAGAGACAGAGACAGAGACAGAGACAGAGACAGAGACAGAGACAGAGACAGAGACAGAGACAGAGACAGAGACAGAGACAGAGACAGAGACGGAGACAGAGACAGAGACCGAGACGGAGACAGAGACAGAGACAGAGACAAAGACCGAGACAGACGCAGGGACTGAGACAGAGGCAGAGACAGCGACAGAGACAGAGATAGAGACAGAGACGGAGACGGAGACAAGGACCCAGACAGACGCAGGGACTGAGACAGAGGCAGAGACAGCGACAGAGACAGAGATAGAGACAGAGACAGAGACAGAGACAGGGACAGAGACAGAGACAGAGACAGAGACGGAGGCAGAGACAGAGGCAGGGACAGAGACACAGACCGAGGAAGAGACAGTGACAAAGACAGAGGGAGAGACAGAGAGACAGACAGTGACAGAGGGGCAGGAGACATGGTCGGAGGCAGAGGGGCAGGGGACAGAGACGGAGACAAGGACGGAGACAAAGACGGAGACAGAGACAGATACTGAGACAGTGACAGGGACAGAGACAGAGACAGGGACAGAGACAGAGACAGAGACAGAGACAGAGACCGAGACAGAGACAGAGACAGAGACAGAGACAGAGGAAGAGACAGAGACAGAGACAGAGACAGAGGCAGAGACACACAGACGGAGACACAGAGACAGAGATGCAGAGACAGAGACACAGAGACAGAGACAGAGACGGAGACAAAGACCGAGACAGACGCAGGGACTGAGACAGAGGCAGACACAGCGACAGAGATAGAGATAGAGACAGGGCAGTGACAGAAGCAGAGACACAGACAGAGACAGAGACAGAGACAGAGACAGAGACAGAGACAGAGACAGAGACAGAGACAGAGACAGAGACAGAGACAGAGACAGAGACAGAGACACAGACAAAGACAGAGACAGAGACGGAGACAGAGACAGAGACAGAGGAATAGACAGAGACAGAGACAGAAACAGCGACAGGCACAGGGAGGGGGACAGGGACAGAGACAGAGACAGAGACAGAGACAGAGACAGAGACAGAGACAGAGACAGAGACAGAGACAGAGACAGAGACAGAGGCAGAGACAGAGACAGAGACAGAGACAGAGACAGAGACAGAGACAGAGACAGAGACAGAGACAGAGACAGAGACAGAGACAGAGACAGAGACAGAGACAGAGACAGAGACAGAGACAGACACAGAGACAGAGACAGAGACAGAGACAGAGACAGAGACGGAGACAGAGACAGAGACGGAGACAGAGACAGAGACAGAGACAGAGGCAGAGACAGAGGAATAGACAGAGACAGAGGCAGAGACAGCGACAGGCACAGGGAGAGGGACAGGGACAGAGACAGAGACAGAGACAGAGACAGAGACAGAGACAGAGACAGAGACAGAGACAGAGACAGAGACAGAGACAGAGACAGAGACAGAGACAGAGACAGAGACAGAGACAGAGACAGAGACAGAGACAGAGACAGAGACAGAGACAGAGACAGAGACAGAGACAGAGACAGAGACAGAGACAGAGACAGAGACAGAGACAGAGACAGAGACAGAAACAGAGACAGAGACACAGACCGAGGAAGAGACAGAGACAGAGGGAGAGACAGTGACACAGACAGAGACAGAGGGGCAGGAGACATGGTCGGAGGCACAGGGGCAGGAGACAAAGACGGAGACAAAGACGGAGACAGAGACAGAGACTGAGACAGTGACAGAGACAGAGACAGAGACGGAGACAAAGACCGAGACAGAGGCAGAGACACAGACAGAGACAGAGGCAGAGACAGAGACAGAGACAGCGACAGAGACAGAGACAGAGACAGAGACGGAGACAGAGACAGAGACAGAGACAGAGACAGAGACAGAGACAGAGACAGACACAGAGACAGAGACAGAGACGGAGACAAAGACCGAGACAGAGGCAGAGACACAGACAGAGGCAGAGACAGAGACAGAGAGAGAGACAGAGACAGAGACAGAGACAGAGACAGAGACAGAGACAGAGACAGAGACAGAGACAGAGACAGAGACAGAGACAGAGACAGAGACAGAGACAGAGACAGAGACAGAGACAGAGACAGAGACAGAGACAGAGACAGAGACAGAGACAGAGACAGAGACAGAGACAGAGACAGAGACAGAGACAGAGACAGAGACAGAGACAGAGACAGAGACAGAGACGGAGACAGAGACAGAGACCGAGACGGAGACAGAGACAGAGACAGAGACAAAGACCGAGACAGACGCAGGGACTGAGACAGAGGCAGAGACAGCGACAGAGACAGAGATAGAGACAGAGACGGAGACGGAGACAAGGACCCAGACAGACGCAGGGACTGAGACAGAGGCAGAGACAGCGACAGAGACAGAGATAGAGACAGAGACAGAGACAGAGACAGGGACAGAGACAGAGACAGAGACAGAGACGGAGGCAGAGACAGAGGCAGGGACAGAGACACAGACCGAGGAAGAGACAGTGACAAAGACAGAGGGAGAGACAGAGAGACAGACAGTGACAGAGGGGCTGGAGACATGGTCGGAGGCAGAGGGGCAGGGGACAAAGACGGAGACAAGGACGGAGACAAAGACGGAGACAGAGACAGATACTGAGACAGTGACAGGGACAGAGACAGAGACAGGGACAGAGACAGAGACAGAGACAGAGACAGAGACCGAGACAGAGACAGAGACAGAGACAGAGACAGAGGAAGAGACAGAGACAGAGACAGAGACAGAGGCAGAGACACACAGACGGAGACACAGAGACAGAGATGCAGAGACAGAGACACAGAGACAGAGACAGAGACGGAGACAAAGACCGAGACAGACGCAGGGACTGAGACAGAGGCAGACACAGCGACAGAGATAGAGATAGAGACAGGGCAGTGACAGAAGCAGAGACACAGACAGAGACAGAGACAGAGACAGAGACAGAGACAGAGACAGAGACAGAGACAGAGACAGAGACAGAGACAGAGACAGAGACAGAGACAGAGACAGAGACAGAGACACAGACAAAGACAGAGACAGAGACGGAGACAGAGACAGAGACAGAGGAATAGACAGAGACAGAGACAGAAACAGCGACAGGCACAGGGAGAGGGACAGGGACAGAGACAGAGACAGAGACAGAGACAGAGACAGAGACAGAGACAGAGACAGAGACAGAGACAGAGGCAGAGACAGAGACAGAGACAGAGACAGAGACAGAGACAGAGACAGAGACAGAGACAGAGACAGAGACAGAGACAGAGACAGAGACAGAGACAGAGACAGAGACAGAGACAGACACAGAGACAGAGACAGAGACAGAGACAGAGACAGAGACGGAGACAGAGACAGAGACGGAGACAGAGACAGAGACAGAGACAGAGGCAGAGACAGAGGAATAGACAGAGACAGAGGCAGAGACAGCGACAGGCACAGGGAGAGGGACAGGGACAGAGACAGAGACAGAGACAGAGACAGAGACAGAGACAGAGACAGAGACAGAGACAGAGACAGAGACAGAGACAGAGACAGAGACAGAGACAGAGACAGAGACAGAGACAGAGACAGAGACAGAGACAGAGACAGAGACAGAGACAGAGACAGAGACAGAGACAGAGACAGAGACAGAGACAGAGACAGAGACAGAGACAGAGACAAAGACCGAGACAGACGCAGGGACTGAGACAGAGGCAGAGACAGCGACAGAGACAGAGATAGAGACAGGGCAGAGACAGAGGCAGAGACAGAGACAGAGACAGAGACAGAGACAGAGACAGAGACAGAGACAGAGACAGAGGCAGAGACAGAGACAGAGACAGAGACAGAGACAGAGACAGAGACAGAGACAGAGACAGAGACAGAGACAGCGACAGAGACAGAGACAGAGACAGAGACAGAGACAAAGACCGAGACAGACGCAGGGACTGAGACAGAGGCAGAGACAGCGACAGAGACAGAGATAGAGACAGGGCAGAGACAGAGGCAGAGACAGAGACAGAGACAGAGACAGAGACAGAGACAGAGACAGAGACAGAGACAGAGGCAGAGACAGAGACAGAGACAGAGACAGAGACAGAGACAGAGACAGAGACAGAGACAGAGACAGAGACAGAGACGGAGGCAGAGACAGAGGCAGAGACAGAGGCAGGGACAGAGACTCAGACCGAGGAAGAGACAGAGACAAAGACAGAGGGAGAGACAGAGAGACAGACAGAGACAGAGGGGCAGGAGACATGGTCGGAGGCAGAGGGGCAGGGGACAGAGACAGAGACAGAGACAGAGACAGAGACAGAGACAGAGACAGAGACAGAGACAGAGACAGAGACAGAGACAGAGACAGAGACAGAGACAGAGACAGAGACAGAGACAGAGACAGAGACAGAGACAGAGACAGAGACAGAGACAGAGACAGAGACAGAGACAGAGACAGAGACAGAGACAGAGACAGAGACAGAGACAGAGACAGAGACAGAGACAGAGACAGAGACGGAGACAGAGACAGAGACAGAGACAAAGACCGAGACAGACGCAGCGACTGAGACAGAGGCAGAGACAGCGACAGAGACAGAGATAGAGACAGGGCAGAGACAGAGGCAGAGACAGAGACAGAGACAGAGACGGAGACAGAGACAGAGACAGAGACAGAGACAGAGACAGAGACAGAGACAGAGACAGAGACAGAGACAGAGACAGAGACAGAGACAGAGACAGAGACAGAGACAGAGACAGAGACAGAGACAGAGACAGAGACAGAGACAGAGACAGAGACAGAGACAGAGACAGAGACAGAGACAGAGACAGAGACAGAGACAGAGACAGAGACGGAGGCAGAGACAGAGACAGAGACAGAGGCAGGGACAGAGACTCAGACCGAGGAAGAGACAGAGACAAAGACAGAGGGAGAGACAGAGAGACAGACAGAGACAGAGGGGCAGGAGACATGGTCGGAGGCAGAGGGGCAGGGGACAAAGACGGAGACAAGGACGGAGACAGAGACAGAGACTGAGACAGAGACAGGGACAGAGACAGAGACAGAGACAGAGACAGAGACAGTGACAGAGACAGAGACAGAGACAGAGACAGAGACAGAGACAGAGACAGAGACAGAGACAGAGACAGAGGCGGAGACGGAGATAGAGGCAGAGACAGAGACAGAGACGGAGACAGAGGCAGAGACAGAGCCAGGGACGGAGACGGAGATAGAGGCAGAGAAAGAGACAGAGACAGAGACGGAGACAGAGGCAGAGACAAAGACCGAGACAGACGCAGGGACTGAGACAGAGGCAGAGACAGCGACAGAGACAGAGATACATACAGGGCAGAGACAGAGGCAGAGACAGAGACAGAGACAGAGACAGAGACAGAGACAGAGACAGAGACAGAGACAGAGGGAGAGACAGAGAGACAGACAGAGACAGAGGGGCAGGAGACATGGTCGGTGGCAGATGGGCAGGGGACAGAGAAGGAGACAAGGACGGAGACAAAGACGGAGACAGAGACAGAGACTGAGACAGAGACAGGGACAGAGACAGAGGCAGAGACAGACACAGAGACGGAGGCAGAGACAGAGACAGAGACAGAGACGGAGACAGAGGCAGAGACAGACACAGAGACGGAGGCAGAGACAGAGACAGAGACAGAGACAGAGACAGAGACAGAGACAGAGACAGAGACGGAGACAGAGACAGAGACAGAGGCAGAGACAGAGACAGAGACAGAGACAGAGACAGAGACAGAGACAGAGAAAGAGACACAGAGACGGAGACACAGAGACAGAGATGCAGAGACAGAGACAGAGAGACAGAGACAGAGACAGAGACAGAGACAGAGACAGAGACAGAGACAGAGACAGAGACAGAGACGGAGACAGAGACAGAGACAGAGACAGAGACAGAGACAGAGACAGAGACTGAGACAGAGACAGAGACAGAGACGGAGACGGAGATAGAGGCAGAGACAGAGACAGATACGGAGACAGAGGCAGAGACAGAGCCAGGGACGGAGACGGAGATAGAGGCAGAGACAGAGACAGAGACGGAGACAGAGACAGAGACAGAGACAGAGACGGAGACGGAGACAAGGACCCAGACAGAGGCAGAGACAGCGACAGAGACAGAGATAGAGACAGGGCAGAGACAGAGGCAGAGACAGAGACAGAGACAGAGACAGAGACAGAGACAGAGACAGAGACAGAGACAGAGACAGAGACAGAGACAGAGACAGAGACAGAGACAGAGACAGAGACAGAGACAGAGACAGAGACAGAGACAGAGACAGAGACAGAGACAGAGACAGAGACAGAGACAGAGACAGAGACAGAGACAGAGACAGAGACAGAGACGGAGGCAGAGACAGAGACAGAGACAGAGGCAGGGACAGAGACTCAGACCGAGGAAGAGACAGAGACAAAGACAGAGGGAGAGACAGAGAGACAGACAGAGACAGAGGGGCAGGAGACATGGTCGGAGGCAGAGGGGCAGGGGACAAAGACGGAGACAAGGACGGAGACAGAGACAGAGACTGAGACAGAGACAGGGACGGAGACAGAGACAGAGACAGAGACAGAGACAGTGACAGAGACAGAGACAGAGACAGAGACAGAGACAGAGACAGAGACAGAGACAGAGACAGAGACAGAGACAGAGGCGGAGACGGAGATAGAGGCAGAGACAGAGACAGAGACGGAGACAGAGGCAGAGACAGAGCCAGGGACGGAGACGGAGATAGAGGCAGAGAAAGAGACAGAGACAGAGACGGAGACAGAGGCAGAGACAAAGACCGAGACAGACGCAGGGACTGAGACAGAGGCAGAGACAGCGACAGAGACAGAGATACATACAGGGCAGAGACAGAGGCAGAGACAGAGACAGAGACAGAGACAGAGACAGAGACAGGGACAGAGACAGCGACAGTGACAGGGAGAGAGACAGGGACAGAGACAGAGACAGAGACAGAGACAGAGACAGAGACAGAGGCAGAGACAGCGACGGAGACAGAGACAGAGACAGAGACAGAGGCGGAGACAGAGACAGAGACAGAGGCAGAGACAGAGACAGAGACAGAGACAGAGACAGAGACAGAGAAAGAGACACAGAGACGGAGACACAGAGACAGAGATGCAGAGACAGAGACAGAGAGACAGAGACAGAGACAGAGACAGAGACAGAGACAGAGACAGAGACAGAGACAGAGACAGAGACGGAGACAGAGACAGAGACAGAGACAGAGACTGAGACAGAGACAGAGACAGAGACGGAGACGGAGATAGAGGCAGAGACAGAGACAGATACGGAGACAGAGGCAGAGACAGAGCCAGGGACGGAGACGGAGATAGAGGCAGAGACAGAGACAGAGACGGAGACAGAGACAGAGACAGAGACAGAGACGGAGACGGAGACAAGGACCCAGACAGAGGCAGAGACAGCGACAGAGACAGAGATAGAGACAGGGCAGAGACAGAGGCAGAGACAGAGACAGAGACAGAGACAGAGACAGAGACAGAGACAGAGACAGAGACAGAGACAGAGACAGAGACAGAGACAGAGACAGAAACAGAGACAGAGACAGAGACAGAGACAGAGACAGAGACAGAGACAGAGACGGAGGCAGAGACAGAGACAGAGACAGAGGCAGGGACAGAGACTCAGACCGAGGAAGAGACAGAGACAAAGACAGAGGGAGAGACAGAGAGACAGACAGAGACAGAGGGGCAGGAGACATGGTCGGAGGCAGAGGGGCAGGGGACAAAGACGGAGACAAGGACGGAGACAGAGACAGAGACTGAGACAGAGACAGGGACGGAGACAGAGACAGAGACAGAGACAGAGACAGTGACAGAGACAGAGACAGAGACAGAGACTGAGACAGAGACAGAGACAGAGACAGAGACGGAGACAAAGACCGAGACAGAGGCAGAGACACAGACAAAGACAGAGACAGAGACAGAGGCGGAGACAGAGGCAGAGACAGAGACAGAGACAGAGACAGAGACAGAGACAGAGACAGAGACAGAGACAGAGACAGAGACAGCGACAGAGACAGAGACAGAGAAGAAGACAGAAACACAGAGACACAGAGACACAGGGACAGAAACAGACACAGAAACAGCGACACACAGACACAGACACAGAGACAGAGACACAGATAGAGAGACAGAGTCAGAGATAGAAACGGAGACAGAGACAGAGACAGACAGAGACAGAGACATGGCAGAGACAGAAACAGAGACAGAGACCGAGGCAGAGACAGGGACAGAGACAGAGACAGAGACAGAGACAGAGACAGAGACAGAGACAGAGACAGAGACAGGGACAGAGACAGAGATAAAGACAGAAACAAAAACGGAGACAAGGAGACGGAGACACAGAGACAGAGGCACAGAGACAGAGACACAGAGACACAGAGACACAGAGACACTGAGACAGAGACACTGAGACAGAGACACAGAGACAGAGACGAAGACAGAGATAAAGACAGAGACAAAAACAGAGACAAGGAGACGGAGACACGGAGACAGAGACACAGAGACAGAGACAGAGTCAGAGACAGAGACAGAGACAGAGACAGAGACAGAGACAGAGACAGAGACAGAGACAGAGACAGAGACAGAGACAGAGACAGAGACAGAGACAGAGACAGAGACAGAGACAGAGACAGAGACAGAGACAGAGACAGAGACAGAGACAGAGACAGAGACAGAGACGGAGACAGAGACAGAGACCGAGACGGAGACAGAGACAGAGACAGAGACAAAGACCGAGACAGACGCAGGGACTGAGACAGAGGCAGAGACAGCGACAGAGACAGAGATAGAGACAGAGACGGAGACGGAGACAAGGACCCAGACAGACGCAGGGACTGAGACAGAGGCAGAGACAGCGACAGAGACAGAGATAGAGACAGAGACAGAGACAGAGACAGGGACAGAGACAGAGACAGAGACAGAGACGAAGGCAGAGACAGAGGCAGGGACAGAGACACAGACCGAGGAAGAGACAGTGACAAAGACAGAGGGAGAGACAGAGAGACAGACAGTGACAGAGTGGCAGGAGACATGGTCGGAGGCAGAGGGGCAGGGGACAAAGACGGAGACAAGGACGGAGACAAAGACGGAGACAGAGACAGATACTGAGACAGTGACAGGGACAGAGACAGAGACAGGGACAGAGACAGAGACAGAGACAGAGACAGAGACCGAGACAGAGACAGAGACAGAGACAGAGACAGAGGAAGAGACAGAGACAGAGACAGAGACAGAGGCAGAGACACACAGACGGAGACACAGAGACAGAGATGCAGAGACAGAGACACAGAGACAGAGACAGAGACGGAGACAAAGACCGAGACAGACGCAGGGACTGAGACAGAGGCAGACACAGCGACAGAGATAGAGATAGAGACAGGGCAGTGACAGAAGCAGAGACACAGACAGAGACAGAGACAGAGACAGAGACAGAGACAGAGACAGAGACAGAGACAGAGACAGAGACAGAGACAGAGACAGAGACAGAGACAGAGACACAGACAAAGACAGAGACAGAGACGGAGACAGAGACAGAGACAGAGGAATAGACAGAGACAGAGACAGAAACAGCGACAGGCACAGGGAGAGGGACAGGGACAGAGACAGAGACAGAGACAGAGACAGAGGCAGAGACAGAGGAATAGACAGAGACAGAGGCAGAGACAGCGACAGGCACAGGGAGAGGGACAGGGACAGAGACAGAGACAGAGACAGAGACAGAGACAGAGACAGAGACAGAGACAGAGACAGAGACAGAGACAGAGACAGAGACAGAGACAGAGACAGAGACAGAGACAGAGACAGAGACAGAGACAGAGACAGAGACAGAGACAGAGACAGAGACAGAGACAGAGACAGAGACAGAGACAGAGACAGAGACAGAGACAGAGACAGAGACAGAGACAGAGACAGAGACAGAGACAGAAACAGAGACAGAGACACAGACCGAGGAAGAGACAGAGACAGAGGGAGAGACAGTGACACAGACAGAGACAGAGGGGCAGGAGACATGGTCGGAGGCACAGGGGCAGGAGACAAAGACGGAGACAAAGACGGAGACAAAGACGGAGACAGAGACAGAGACTGAGACAGTGACAGAGACAGAGACAGAGACGGAGACAAAGACCGAGACAGAGGCAGAGACACAGACAGAGACAGAGGCAGAGACAGAGACAGAGACAGCGACAGAGACAGAGACAGAGACAGAGACGGAGACAGAGACAGAGACAGAGACAGAGACAGAGACAGAGACAGAGACAGAGACAGACACAGAGACAGAGACAGAGACGGAGACAAAGACCGAGACAGAGGCAGAGACACAGACAGAGGCAGAGACAGAGACAGAGAGAGAGACAGAGACAGAAACAGAGACAGAGACAGATACGGGGACAGAGACAGAGGGAGAGATAGCGACAGAGACAGAGACAGTGGCGGAGACAGAGGCAGAGACAGCGACAGAGACAGAGATAGAGACAGAGACAGAGACAGAGACAGGGACAGAGACAGAGACAGAGACAGAGACGGAGGCAGAGACAGAGGCAGGGACAGAGACACAGACCGAGGAAGAGACAGTGACAAAGACAGAGGGAGAGACAGAGAGACAGACAGTGACAGAGGGGCAGGAGACATGGTCGGAGGCAGAGGGGCAGGGGACAAAGACGGAGACAAGGACGGAGACAAAGACGGAGACAGAGACAGATACTGAGACAGTGACAGGGACAGAGACAGAGACAGGGACAGAGACAGAGACAGAGACAGAGACAGAGACCGAGACAGAGACAGAGACAGAGACAGAGACAGAAACAGAGACAGAGACACAGACCGAGGAAGAGACAGAGACAGAGGGAGAGACAGTGACACAGACAGAGACAGAGGGGCAGGAGACATGGTCGGAGGCACAGGGGCAGGAGACAAAGACGGAGACAAAGACGGAGACAGAGACAGAGACTGAGACAGTGACAGAGACAGAGACAGAGACGGAGACAAAGACCGAGACAGAGGCAGAGACACAGACAGAGACAGAGGCAGAGACAGAGACAGAGACAGCGACAGAGACAGAGACAGAGACAGAGACAGAGACGGAGACAGAGACAGAGACAGAGACAGAGACAGAGACAGAGACAGAGACAGACACAGAGACAGAGACAGACACAGAGACAGAGACAGAGACAGAGACAGAGACGGAGACAGAGACAGAGACGGAGACAGAGACAGAGACAGAGACAGAGGCAGAGACAGAGGAATAGACAGAGACAGAGGCAGAGACAGCGACAGGCACAGGGAGAGGGACAGGGACAGAGACAGAGACAGAGACAGAGACAGAGACAGAGACAGAGACAGAGACAGAGACAGAGACAGAGACAGAGACAGAGACAGAGACAGAGACAGAGACAGAGACAGAGACAGAGACAGAGACAGAGACAGAGACAGAGACAGAGACAGAGACAGAGACAGAGACAGAGACAGAGACAGAGACAGAGACAGAGACAGAGACAGAAACAGAGACAGAGACACAGACCGAGGAAGAGACAGAGACAGAGGGAGAGACAGTGACACAGACAGAGACAGAGGGGCAGGAGACATGGTCGGAGGCACAGGGGCAGGAGACAAAGACGGAGACAAAGACGGAGACAGAGACAGAGACTGAGACAGTGACAGAGACAGAGACAGAGACGGAGACAAAGACCGAGACAGAGGCAGAGACACAGACAGAGACAGAGGCAGAGACAGAGACAGAGACAGCGACAGAGACAGAGACAGAGACAGAGACGGAGACAGAGACAGAGACAGAGACAGAGACAGAGACAGAGACAGAGACAGACACAGAGACAGAGACAGAGACGGAGACAAAGACCGAGACAGAGGCAGAGACACAGACAGAGGCAGAGACAGAGACAGAGAGAGAGACAGAGACAGAAACAGAGACAGAGACAGATACGGGGACAGAGACGGAGGGAGAGATAGCGACAGAGACAGAGACAGTGGCGGAGACAGAGACAGAGACAGAGACGGAGACAGAGACAGAGACAGAGACAGAGACAGAGACAGAGACAGAGACAGAGACAGAGACAGAGACAGAGATAAAGACAGAAACAAAAACGGAGACAAGGAGACGGAGACACAGAGACAGAGGCACAGAGACAGAGACACAGAGACACAGAGACACAGAGACACAGAGACACAGAGACACAGAGACACAGAGACACAGAGACAGAGTCTCGGAGACAGAGACACAGAGACAGAGACACAGGGACAGAGACACAGAAACAGAGACACAGAGACAAAGACACAGAGACAGACACACACAGACTGAGGTACGCAGACAGAGACAAAGACAGATACAAAAACGGAGACAGAGAGACGGAGACACAGAGACAGGGACACAGAGACAGAGGCACAGAGACAGAGACACAGAGACACGGAGATACAGAGACAGAGACTCGGAGACAGAGACACAGAGACAGAGACACTGACACAGAGACACTGAGACAGAGACACAGAGACAGAGACAGAGACAGAGACAGAGACAGCGGCATAGACAGAGACAGGGACAGGGACAGCGACAGTGACAGGGAGAGAGACAGGGACAGAGACAGAGACAGAGACAGAGACAGAGACAGAGACAGAGGCAGAGACAGAGACGGAGACAGAGACAGAGACAGAGGCAGAGACAGAGGCAGAAACAGAGACAGAGACAGAGACAGAGACAGAGACAGAGACAGAGACAGAGACAGAGACAGAGACAGAGAGAAAGACAGAGACAGAGACTGAGACAGAGACAGAGACATAGACGGAGACAAAGACCGAGACAGAGACAGAGACGGAGACAGAGGCAGAGACAGAGCCAGGGACAGAGACGGGGACAGGGACAGAGGGAGAGACAGCGACAGAGACAGAGACAGCGACCGAGGAAGAGACCGAGACAGAGGGAGAGGCAGTGACACAGACAGAGACAGAGGGGCAGGAGACATGGTCGGAGGCACAGGGGCAGGTGACAAAGACGGAGACAAAGACGGAGACAGAGACAGAGACTGAGACAGAGACAGAGACAGAGACAGAGACGGAGACAAAGACCGAGACAGAGGCAGAGACACAGACAAAGACAGAGACAGAGACAGAGACGGAGACAGCGACAGAGTCAGAGACAGAGACAGAGACGGAGACAAAGGCCGAGACAGAGACAGAGACACAGACAGAGACAGAGACAGAGACAGAGGCAGAGACATATTCAGAGACAGAGACAGAGACAGAGAAAGAGACAGAGGCAGAGACCGAGACAGAGGCAGAGACAGGGACAGAGACAGAGACAGAGACAGAGACAGAGACAGAGACAGAGACAGAGACAGAGACAGAAACAGAGACAGAGACAGAGACAGAGACAGAGACAGAGACAGAGACAGCGACAGAGACAGAGACAGAGACAGAGACGGATACAAAGACCGAGACAGAGACAGAGACACAGACAGAGACAGAGACAGAGACAGAGACAGAGGCAGAGACAGAGACAGAGACAGAGACAGAGACAGAGATAAAGACAGAAACAAAAACGGAGACAAGGAGACGGAGACACAGAGACAGAGGCACAGAGACAGAGACACAGAGACACAGAGACACAGAGACACAGAGACACAGAGACAGAGTCTCGGAGACAGAGACACAGAGACAGAGACACAGGGACAGAGACACAGAAACAGAGACACAGAGACAAAGACACAGAGACAGACACACACAGACTGAGGTACGCAGACAGAGACAAAGACAGATACAAAAACGGAGACAGAGAGACGGAGACACAGAGACAGAGACACAGAGACAGAGGCACAGAGACAGAGACACAGAGACACGGAGATACAGAGACAGAGACTCGGAGACAGAGACACAGAGACAGAGACACTGAGACAGAGACACTGAGACAGAGACACTGAGACAGAGACACAGAGACAGAGACAGAGACAGAGACAGAGACAGCGGCATAGACAGAGACAGGGACAGAGACAGCGACAGTGACAGGGAGAGAGACAGGGACAGAGACAGAGACAGAGACAGAGACAGAGACAGAGACAGAGACAGAGGCAGAGACAGAGACGGAGACAGAGACAGAGACAGAGGCAGAGACAGAGGCAGAAACAGAGACAGAGACAGAGACAGAGACAGAGACAGAGACAGAGACAGAGACAGAGAGAAAGACAGAGACAGGGACTGAGACAGAGACAGAGACATAGACGGAGACAAAGACCGAGACAGAGACAGAGACGGAGACAGAGGCAGAGACAGAGCCAGGGACAGAGACGGGGACAGGGACAGAGGGAGAGACAGCGACAGAGACAGAGACAGAGACCGAGGAAGAGACCGTGACAGAGGGAGAGACAGTGACACAGACAGAGACAGAGGGGCAGGAGACATGGTCGGAGGCACAGGGGCAGGTGACAAAGACGGAGACAAAGACGGAGACAAAGACGGAGACAGAGACAGAGACTGAGACAGAGACAGAGACAGAGACAGAGACGGAGACAAAGACCGAGACAGAGGCAGAGACACAGACAAAGACAGAGACAGAGACAGAGACGGAGACAGCGACAGAGTCAGAGACAGAGACAGAGACGGAGACAAAGGCCGAGACAGAGACAGAGACACAGACAGAGACAGAGACAGAGACAGAGGCAGAGACATAGACAGAGACAGAGACAGAGACAGAGAAAGAGACAGAGGCAGAGACCGAGACAGAGGCAGAGACAGGGACAGAGACAGAGACAGAGACAGAGACAGAGACAGAGACAGAGACAGAGACAGAGACAGAGACAGAGACAGAGACAGAGACAGAGACAGAGACGGAGACAGAGACAGAGACAGAGACAGCGACAGAGACAGAGACAGAGACAGAGACGGAGACAAAGACCGAGACAGAGACAGAGACACAGACAGAGACAGAGACAGAGACACAGAGACAGAGACATAGTCAGAGACAGAGACAGAGATAGAGACAGGGCAGAGACAGAGGCAGAGACAGAGACAGAGACAGAGACAGAGACAGAGACGGAGACAGAGACAGAGACAGAGACAGAGACAGAGACAGAGACAGCGACAGAGACAGAGACAGAGACAGAGACGGAGACAGAGACAGAGACAGAGACAGAGACAGAGACAGAGACAGAGACAGACACAGAGACAGAGACAGAGACGGAGACAAAGACCGAGACAGAGGCAGAGACGCAGACAGATGCAGAGACAGAGACAGAGAGAGAGACAGAGACAGAAACAGAGACAGAGACAGATACGGGGACAGAGACAGAGGGAGAGATAGCGACAGAGACAGAGACAGTGGCGGAGACAGAGACAGAGACAGAGACAGAGACAGAGACAGAGACAGAGACAGAGACAGAGACAGAGAAGAAGACAGAAACACAGAGACACAGAGACACAGGGACAGAAACAGACACAGAAACAACGACACACAGACACAGACACAGAGACAGAGACACAGATAGAGAGACAGAGTCAGAGATAGAAACGGAGACAGAGACAGAGACAGACAGAGACAGAGACATGGCAGAGACAGAAACAGAGACAGAGACCGAGACCGAGGAAGAGACCGAGACAGAGGGAGAGACAGTGACACAGACAGAGACAGAGGGGCAGGAGACATGGTCGGAGGCTCAGGGGTAGGTGACAAAGACGGAGACAAAGACGGAGACAGAGACAGAGACTGAGACAGAGACAGAGACAGAGACGGAGACAAAGACCGAGACAGAGGCAGAGACACAGACAAAGACAGAGACAGAGACAGAGACGGAGACAGCGACAGAGTCAGAGACAGAGACAGAGACGGAGACAAAGGCCGAGACAGAGACAGAGACACAGACAGAGACAGAGACAGAGACAGAGGCAGAGACATAGACAGAGACGGAGACAGAGACAGAGAAAGAGACAGAGGCAGAGACCGAGACAGAGGCAGAGACAGGCACAGAGACAGAGACAGAGACAGAGACAGAGACAGAGACAGAGACAGAGACAGAGACAGAGACAGAGACAGAGACAGGGACAGAGACAGAGACAGAGACAGAGACAGAGACAGAGACAGAGACAGAGGCAGAGACAGAGACGGAGACAGAGACAGAGACAGAGACAGAGACAGAGGCAGAGACAGAGGCAGAAACAGAGACAGAGACAGAGACAGAGACAGAGACAGAGACAGAGACAGAGACAGAGACAGAGACAGAGACAGAGAGAGAGACAGAGACAGAGACTGAGACAGAGACAGAGACATAGACGGAGACAACGACCGAGACAGAGACAGAGACGGAGACAGATGCAGAGACAGAGCCAGGGACAGAGACGGGGACAGGGACAGAGGGAGAGACAGCGACAGAGACAGAGACAGAGACCGAGGAAGAGACCGAGACAGAGGGAGAGACAGTGACACAGACAGAGACAGAGGGGCAGGAGACATGGTCGGAGGCTCAGGGGCAGGTGACAAAGACGGAGACAAAGACGGAGACAAAAACGGAGACAAGGAGACGGAGACACAGAGACAGAGGCACAGAGACAGAGACACAGAGACACAGAGACACAGAGACACAGAGACAGAGTCTCGGAGACAGAGACACAGAGACAGAGACACAGGGACAGAGACACAGAAACAGAGACACAGAGACAAAGACACAGAGACAGACACACACAGACTGAGGTACGCAGACAGAGACAAAGACAGATACAAAAACGGAGACAGAGAGACGGAGACACAGAGACAGAGACACAGAGACAGAGGCACAGAGACAGAGACACAGAGACACGGAGATACAGAGACAGAGACTCGGAGACAGAGACACAGAGACAGAGACACTGAGACAGAGACACTGAGACAGAGACACAGAGACAGAGACAGAGACAGAGACAGAGACAGAGACAGAGACAGAGACAGAGACAGAGACAGAGAAGAAGACAGAAACACAGAGACACAGAGACACAGGGACAGAAACAGACACAGAAACAGCGACACACAGACACAGACACAGAGACAGAGACACAGATAGAGAGACAGAGTCAGAGATAGAAACGGAGACAAAGACCGAGACAGAGACAGAGACGGAGACAGAGCCAGAGGGAGAGATAGCGACAGAGACAGAGACAGTGGCGGAGACAGAGACAGAGACAGAGACAGAGACAGAGACAGAGACAGAGACAGAGACAGAGACAGAGACAGAGAAGAAGACAGAAACACAGAGACACAGAGACACAGGGACAGAAACAGACACAGAAACAGCGACACACAGACACAGACACAGAGACAGAGACACAGATAGAGAGACAGAGTCAGAGATAGAAACGGAGACAAAGACCGAGACAGAGACAGAGACGGAGACAGATGCAGAGACAGAGCCAGGGACAGAGACGGGGACAGGGACAGAGGGAGAGACAGCGACAGAGACAGAGACAGAGACCGAGGAAGAGACCGAGACAGAGGGAGAGACAGTGACACAGACAGAGACAGAGGGGCAGGAGACATGGTCGGAGGCTCAGGGGTAGGTGACAAAGACGGAGACAAAGACGGAGACAGAGACAGAGACTGAGACAGAGACAGAGACAGAGACAGAGACGGAGACAAAGACCGAGACAGAGGCAGAGACACAGACAAAGACAGAGACAGAGACAGAGACGGAGACAGCGACAGAGTCAGAGACAGAGACAGAGACGGAGACAAAGGCCGAGACAGAGACAGAGACACAGACAGAGACAGAGACAGAGACAGAGGCAGAGACATAGACAGAGACGGAGACAGAGACAGAGAAAGAGACAGAGGCAGAGACCGAGACAGAGGCAGAGACAGGGACAGAGACAGAGACAGAGACAGAGACAGAGACAGAGACAGAGACAGAGACAGCGGCATAGACAGAGACAGGGACAGAGACAGCGACAGTGACAGGGAGAGAGACAGGGACAGAGACAGAGACAGAGACAGAGACAGAGACAGAGACAGAGACAGAGGCAGAGACAGAGACGGAGACAGAGACAGAGACAGAGGCAGAGACAGAGGCAGAAACAGAGACAGAGACAGAGACAGAGA
>CAMAOD020000059.1:62500-142500 GCA_945859595.2 Megachile willughbiella | reverse complement strand
AGAGTCAGAGATAGAAACGGAGACAGAGACAGAGACAGACAGAGACAGAGACATGGCAGAGACAGAAACAGAGACAGAGACACAGAGTCTGAGACACACAGACAGAGACGAAGACAGAGATAAAGACAGATACAAAAACAGAGGCAGAGACACAGAGAACGGAGACACAGAGACAGACACACAGAGACAGAGACGCAGAGACAGAGACACAGAGACAGAGACTGAGACAGAGACATAGACAGGGACAGCGACAGAGCCAGAGGCAGAGATAGACACAGAGACAGAAACAGTGACTGAGACAGAGACAGAAACAGAGACAGAGACAGATACTGGGACAGAGACAGAGGCAGAGACAGAGACAGAGACAGAGACGCACACAGAGACAGAGACTGAGACAGAGACAGAGACAGCGGCAGGGACAGAGACGGAGACAGAGTCAGAGATACAGACAGAGACAGAGACAGAAACAGAGACAGAGACAGAGACAGAGACGGAGACAAAGACCGAGTCAGGGACAGAGACGGAGACAGTGGCAGAGACAGAGTCAGGGACAGAGACGGAGACGGAGACAGAGGGAGAGACAGCGACATAGACAGAGACAGAGACAGAGACAGAGACAGAGACAGAGACAGCGGCAGAGACAGAGACGGAGACAGAGACAGAGACAGAGACAGCGGCAGAGACAGAGACGGAGACAGAGATAGAGACACAGACAGAGACAGAGACAGAGACAGAGACAGAGACAGAGACAGAGACAGAGACAGAGACAGAGACGGAGACAAAGACCGAGACAGAGACAGAGACGGAGACAGAGACAGAGGCAGAGTCTCAGACAGAGACAGGGACAGAGATAGAGACAGAGACAAAGACCGAGGCAGGGACAGAGACGGTGACAGAGGCAGAGACAGAGCCAGGGACAGAGACGGTGGCAGAGACAGAGGGAGAGACGGCGACAGAGACAGAGACAGAGACAGAGGCAGAGACAGAGACAGAGACAGAGACAGAGACAGAGACAGAGACAGAGACAGAGACAGAGACAGAGACAGAGACAGAGACAGAGACAGAGGCAGAGACATAGGCAGAGACAGAGACAGAGACGGAGATAGAGACAGAGACAGAGACAGAGACAGATACAGAGACAGAGACAGAGACAGAGACAGAGACAGAGACAGAGACAGAGACAGAGACAGAGACAGGGACAGAGACAGAGACAGAGACAGAGACAGAGACAGAGACAGAGACAAAGACCGAGACAGAGACAGAGACGGTGACAGAGGCAGAGACAGAGCCAGGGACAGAGACGGTGACAGAGACAGAGGGAGAGACAGCGACAGAGACAGAGACAGAGACAGAGGCAGAGACAGAGACGGAGACAGAGACAGAGACAGAGACGCACACAGAAACAGAGACAGAGACAGAGACGGGGACAGAGACAGAGACAGGGACAGAGACAGAGACACAGACAGAGACAGAGACAGTGGCAGAGACAGAGACAGAGACAGAGAGAGAGACAGAGACAGAGTCAGAGACAGAGACAGCGGCAGAGACAGAGACGGAGACAGAGACAGAGACAGAGACAGCGGCAGAGACAGAGACGGAGACAGAGACAGAAACGGAGACAGAGACGGAGACAAAGACCGAGACAGAGACGGAGATAGAGACAGAAACAGAGACTGAAACGGAGACAGAGACGGAGACAAAGACCGAGACAGAGACAGAGGGAGAGACAGCGACAGAGACAAAGACAGATACAGAGGCAGAGACAGAGACAGCGACAGAGACAGAGACAATGACCGAGACAGAGACAGAGACGGTGACAGAGGCAGAGACAGAGCCAGGGACAGAGACGGAGACAGAGACAGAGACTGGGACAGAGACGGAGACAGAGACAGAGACGCAGACGGAGACAGAGACAGAGACAGAGACATAGACAGGGACAGCGACAGAGTCAGAGGCAGAGATAGACACAGTGACAGAGACAGAGACTGGGACAGAGACAGAAACAGAGACAGAGACAGATACGGGGACAGAGACAGAGGCAGAGACAGAGACAGAGACAGAGACGCACACAGGGACAGAGACTGAGACAGAGAGAGAGACAGCGGCAGAGACAGAGACGGAGACAGAGACAGAGATACAGACAGAGACAGAGACAGAAACAGAGACAGAGACAGAGACATAGACGGAGACAAAGTCCGAGACAGGGACAGAGACGGAGACAGTGGCAGAGACAGAGCCAGGGACAGAGACGGAGACGGAGACAGAGGGAGAGACAGCGACAGAGACAGAGACAGAAACAGAGACAGAGACAGATACGGGGACAGAGACAGAGACAGAGACAGAGACAGAGACAGAGACAGAGACAGAGGCAGAGGCAGAGACAGAGACAGAGACAGAGACAGAGACAGAGACAGAGACAGCGGCAGAGACAGAGACGGAGGCAGAGACAGAGACAGAGACATAGACGGAGACAAAGACCGAGACAGGGACAGAGACGGAGACAGTGGCAGAGACAGAGCCAGGGACAGAGACGGAGACGGAGACAGAGGGAGAGACAGCGACAGAGACAGAGACAGAAACAGAGACAGAGACAGATGCGGGGACAGAGACAGAGACAGAGACAGAGACAGAGACAGAGACAGAGACGGAGACAGAGACAGAGACAGAGGCAGAGACAGAGACAGAGACAGAGAGAGAGACAGAGACGGAGACAGAGACAGAGACAGCGGTAGAGACAGAGACGGAGACAGAGACAGAGACAGAGACAGCGGCAGAGACAGAGACGGAGACAGAGACAGAGACACAAACAGAGACAGAGACAGAGACAGAGACAGAGACAGAGACAGAGACAGAGACAGAGACAGAGACAGAGACAGAGACGGAGACAAAGACCAAGACAGAGACAGAGACAGAGACGGAGACAGAGACAGAGGCAGAGTCTCAGACAGAGACAGGGACAGAGACAGAGACAGAGACAGAGACAGAGACAGAGACGGTGATAGAGACGGAGACAGAGACAGAGACAGAGACAGCGGCAGAGACAGAGACGGAGACAGAGACAGAGACACAGACACAGACAGAGACAGAGACAGAGACAGAAACAGAGACAGAGACAGATACGGGGACAGAGACAGAGGCAGAGACAGAGACAGAGACAGAGACAGAGACAGAGACAGAGACAGAGACAGAGACAGAGACAGAGACAGAGACAGAGACAGAGCCAGGGACAGAGACAGAGAGAGAGACACAGACAGAGACAGAGACAGAGACGGAGGCGAAGACCGAGACAGAGACTGAGACAGAGATAGAGACAGAGACAGAGACAGAGACAGAGACAGAGACAGAGACGGAGACAGGGACAGAGACAGAGACAGAGACACAGACAGAGACAGAGACAGAGGCAGAGACAGAGACAGAGACGGAGATAGAGACAGAGTCAGAGACAGAAACGGAGACAGAGACGGAGATAGAGACAGAGTCAGAGACAGAACCGGAGACAGAAACGGAGACAAAGACCGAGACAGAGACAGAGACGGAGACAGAGACAGAGGCAGAGACAGAGACAGGGACAGAGATAGGGACAGAGACAGAGACAGAGACAGAGACAGAACCAGAGACAGAGACAGATACGGGGACAGAGACAGAGGCAGAGACAGAGACAGAGACAGAGACGCACACAGAGACAGAGACTGAGACAGAGGCAGAGACAGAGACGCACACAGAGACAGAGACTGAGACAGAGACATAGACAGGGACAGCGACAGAGCCAGAGGCAGAGATAGACACAGAGACAGAAACAGTGACTGAGACAGAGACAGAAACAGAGACAGAGACAGATACTGGGACAGAGACAGAGGCAGAGACAGAGACAGAGACAGAGACGCACACAGAGACAGAGACTGAGACAGAGACAGAGACAGCGGCAGGGACAGAGACGGAGACAGAGTCAGAGATACAGACAGAGACAGAGACAGAAACAGAGACAGAGACAGAGACAGAGACGGAGACAAAGACCGAGTCAGGGACAGAGACGGAGACAGTGGCAGAGACAGAGCCAGGGACAGAGACGGAGACGGAGACAGAGGGAGAGACAGCGACATAGACAGAGACAGAGACAGAGACAGAGACAGAGACAGAGACAGCGGCAGAGACAGAGACGGAGACAGAGACAGAGACAGAGACAGCGGCAGAGACAGAGACGGAGACAGAGATAGAGACACAGACAGAGACAGAGACAGAGACAGAGACAGAGACAGAGACAGAGACAGAGACAGAGACAGAGACGGAGACAAAGACCGAGACAGAGACAGAGACGGAGACAGAGACAGAGGCAGAGTCTCAGACAGAGACAGGGACAGAGATAGAGACAGAGACAAAGACCGAGGCAGGGACAGAGACGGTGACAGAGGCAGAGACAGAGCCAGGGACAGAGACGGTGGCAGAGACAGAGGGAGAGACGGCGACAGAGACAGAGACAGAGACAGAGGCAGAGACAGAGACAGAGACAGAGACAGAGACAGAGACAGAGACAGAGACAGAGACAGAGACAGAGACAGAGACAGAGACAGAGACAGAGGCAGAGACATAGGCAGAGACAGAGACAGAGACGGAGATAGAGACAGAGACAGAGACAGAGACAGAGACAGAGACAGAGACAGAGACAGAGACAGAGACAGAGACAGAGACAGAGACAGAGACAGAGACAGAGACAGGGACAGAGACAGAGACAGAGACAGAGACAGAGACAGAGACAGAGACAGAGACAAAGACCGAGACAGAGACAGAGACGGTGACAGAGGCAGAGACAGAGCCAGGGACAGAGACGGTGACAGAGACAGAGGGAGAGACAGCGACAGAGACAGAGACAGAGACAGAGGCAGAGACAGAGACGGAGACAGAGACAGAGACAGAGACGCACACAGAAACAGAGACAGAGACAGAGACGGGGACAGAGACAGAGACAGGGACAGAGACAGAGACACAGACAGAGACAGAGACAGTGGCAGAGACAGAGACAGAGACAGAGAGAGAGACAGAGACAGAGTCAGAGACAGAGACAGCGGCAGAGACAGAGACGGAGACAGAGACAGAGACAGAGACAGCGGCAGAGACAGAGACGGAGACAGAGACAGAAACGGAGACAGAGACGGAGACAAAGACCGAGACAGAGACGGAGATAGAGACAGAAACAGAGACTGAAACGGAGACAGAGACGGAGACAAAGACCGAGACAGAGACAGAGGGAGAGACAGCGACAGAGACAAAGACAGATACAGAGGCAGAGACAGAGACAGCGACAGAGACAGAGACAATGACCGAGACAGAGACAGAGACGGTGACAGAGGCAGAGACAGAGCCAGGGACAGAGACGGAGACAGAGACAGAGACTGGGACAGAGACGGAGACAGAGACAGAGACGCAGACGGAGACAGAGACAGAGACAGAGACATAGACAGGGACAGCGACAGAGTCAGAGGCAGAGATAGACACAGTGACAGAGACAGAGACTGGGACAGAGACAGAAACAGAGACAGAGACAGATACGGGGACAGAGACAGAGGCAGAGACAGAGACAGAGACAGAGACGCACACAGGGACAGAGACTGAGACAGAGAGAGAGACAGCGGCAGAGACAGAGACGGAGACAGAGACAGAGATACAGACAGAGACAGAGACAGAAACAGAGACAGAGACAGAGACATAGACGGAGACAAAGTCCGAGACAGGGACAGAGACGGAGACAGTGGCAGAGACAGAGCCAGGGACAGAGACGGAGACGGAGACAGAGGGAGAGACAGCGACAGAGACAGAGACAGAAACAGAGACAGAGACAGATACGGGGACAGAGACAGAGACAGAGACAGAGACAGAGACAGAGACAGAGACAGAGGCAGAGGCAGAGACAGAGACAGAGACAGAGACAGAGACAGAGACAGAGACAGCGGCAGAGACAGAGACGGAGGCAGAGACAGAGACAGAGACATAGACGGAGACAAAGACCGAGACAGGGACAGAGACGGAGACAGTGGCAGAGACAGAGCCAGGGACAGAGACGGAGACGGAGACAGAGGGAGAGACAGCGACAGAGACAGAGACAGAAACAGAGACAGAGACAGATGCGGGGACAGAGACAGAGACAGAGACAGAGACAGAGACAGAGACAGAGACGGAGACAGAGACAGAGACAGAGGCAGAGACAGAGACAGAGACAGAGAGAGAGACAGAGACGGAGACAGAGACAGAGACAGCGGTAGAGACAGAGACGGAGACAGAGACAGAGACAGAGACAGCGGCAGAGACAGAGACGGAGACAGAGACAGAGACACAAACAGAGACAGAGACAGAGACAGAGACAGAGACAGAGACAGAGACAGAGACAGAGACAGAGACAGAGACGGAGACAAAGACCAAGACAGAGACAGAGACAGAGACGGAGACAGAGACAGAGGCAGAGTCTCAGACAGAGACAGGGACAGAGACAGAGACAGAGACAGAGACAGAGACAGAGACGGTGATAGAGACGGAGACAGAGACAGAGACAGAGACAGCGGCAGAGACAGAGACGGAGACAGAGACAGAGACACAGACACAGACAGAGACAGAGACAGAGACAGAAACAGAGACAGAGACAGATACGGGGACAGAGACAGAGGCAGAGACAGAGACAGAGACAGAGACAGAGACAGAGACAGAGACAGAGACAGAGACAGAGACAGAGACAGAGACAGAGACAGAGACAGAGACAGAGACAGAGACAGAGACAGTGACAGAGACAGAGACAGAGACAGAGACAGAGACAGAGACAGAGACAGAGACAGAGACAGAGACAGAGACAGAGAGAGAGACAGAGACAGAGGCAGAGACAGAGACAGAGGCAGAGACAGAGACAGAGACAGAGACAGAGACAGAGACAGAGACAGAGACAGAGACAGCGGCAGAGACAGAGACGGAGACAGAGACAGAGACAGAGACAGCGGCAGAGACAGAGACGGAGACAGAGACAGAGACACAGACACAGACAGAGACAGAGACAGAGACGGAGACAAAGACCGAGACAGGGACAGAGACGGAGACAGTGGCAGAGACAGAGCCAGGGACAGAGACGGTGACAGAGACAGAGGGAGAGACAGCGACAGAGACAGAGACAGAGACAGAGGCAGAGACAGAGACAGAGACAGAGACAGAGACAGAGACAGAGACAGAGACAGAGACAGAGACAGAGACAGAGAGAGAGACAGAGACAGGGACAGAGACAGAGACAGAGACAGAGACAGAGACAGAGGCAGAGACAGAGACAGAGACAGAGACAGAGACAGAGACAGAGAGAGAGACAGAGACAGAGGCAGAGTCTCAGACAGAGACAGAGACAGAGACAGAGACAGAGACAGAGACAGAGACAGAGACAGAGACAGAGACAGAGACAGAGACAGAGACAGAGACAGAGACAGAGACAGAGAGAGAGACAGAGACAGAGGCAGAGTCTCAGACAGAGACAGAGACAGAGACAGAGACAGAGACAGAGACAGAGACCGAGACAGAGACAGAGACGGTGACAGAGGCAGAGACAGAGCCAGGGACAGAGACGGAGACAGAGACAGAGACTGGGACAGTGACGGAGACAGAGACAGAGACGCAGACGGAGACAGAGACAAAGACAGAGACAGAGATATAGACACGGACAGCGACAGAGTCAGAGGCAGAGATAGACACAGAGACAGAGACAGAGACTGAGACAGAGACAGAAACAGAGACAGAGACAGATACGGGGACAGAGACAGAGGCAGAGACAGAGACAGAGACAGAGACGCACACAGAGACAGAGACTGAGACAGAGAGAGAGACAGCGGCAGAGACAGAGACGGAGACAGAGACAGAGATACAGACAGAGACAGAGACAGAGACAGAGACAGAGACGGAGACAAAGACCGAGACAGGGACAGAGACGGAGACAGTGGCAGAGACAGAGCCAGGGACAGAGACGGAGACAGAGACAGAGGGAGAGACAGCGACAGAGACAGAGACAGAAACAGAGACAGAGACAGTGACAGATACGGGGATAGAGACAGAGACAGAGACAGAGACAGAGACAAAGACCGAGACAGAGACAGAGACGGTGACAGAGGCAGAGACAGAGACAGAGACAGAGACAGAGACGCACACAGAAACAGAGACAGAGACAGATACGGGGACAGAGACAGAGACAGGGACAGAGACAGAGACAGAGACAGAGACAGAGACAGAGACAGAGGCAGAGACAGAGACAGAGACAGAGAGAGAGACAGAGACAGAGACAGAGACAGAGACAGCGGCAGAGACAGAGACGGAGACAGAGACAGAGACAGAGACAGAGACAGCGGCAGAGACAGAGACGGAGACAGAGACAGAGACACAGACACAGACAGAGACTGAGACAGAGACGGTGACAGAGGCAGAGACATAGCCAGGGACAGAGCCAGGGACAGAGACAGAGACAGAGACAGAGACAGAGACAGAGACAGAGACAGAGACAGAGACAGAGACAGAGACAGAGACAGAGACAGAGACAGAGACAGAGACAGAGACAGAGACAGAGACAGGGACAGAGACAGAGACAGAGACAGAAACAGAGACAGAGACAGAGACAGAGACAGAGACAGAGACAGAGACAGAGACGGAGACAGAGACAGAGACAGAGGCAGAGTCTCAGACAGAGACAGAGACAGAGACAGAGACAGAGACAGAGACAGAGACAGAGACAGAGACAGAGACAGAGACAGAGACCGAGACAGAGACAGAGACAGAGACGGTGACAGAGGCAGAGACAGAGCCAGGGACAGAGACGGAGACAGGGACAGAGACTGGGACAGTGACGGAGACAGAGACAGAGACGCAGACGGAGACAGAGACAGAGACAGAGACAGAGATATAGACACGGACAGCGACAGAGTCAGAGGCAGAGATGGACACAGAGACAGAGACAGAGACTGAGACAGAGACAGAGACAGAAACAGAGACAGAGACAGATACGGGGACAGAGACAGAGGCAGAGACAGAGACAGAGACAGAGACGCACACAGAGACAGAGACTGAGACAGAGAGAGAGACAGCGGCAGAGACAGAGACGGAGACAGAGACAGAGATACAGACAGAGACAGAGACAGAGACAGAGACAGAGACGGAGACAAAGACCGAGACAGGGACAGAGACGGAGACAGTGGCAGAGACAGAGCCAGGGACAGAGACGGAGACAGAGACAGAGGGAGAGACAGCGACAGAGACAGAGACAGAAACAGAGACAGAGACAGTGACAGATACGGGGATAGAGACAGAGACAGAGACAGAGACAGAGACAAAGACCGAGACAGAGACAGAGACTGTGACAGAGGCAGAGACAGACCCAGGGACAGAGACGGTGACAGAGACAGAGGGAGAGACAGCAACAGAGACAGAGACAGAGACAGAGGCAGAGACAGAGACAGAGACAGAGACAGAGACAGAGACAGAGACAGAGACAGAGGCAGAGACAGAGACAGAGACAGAGAGAGAGACACAGACAGAGACAGAGACAGAGACGGAGGCGAAGACCGAGACAGAGACAGAGACAGAGACGGAGACGGAGACAGAGACAGAGGCAGAGTCTCAGACGGAGACAGGGACAGAGATAGAGACAGAGACAGAGACAGAGACAGAGACAGAGCCAGGGACAGAGACGGCGACAGAGACAGAGGGAGAGACAGCGACAGAGACAGAGACAGAGACAGAGGCAGAGACAGAGACAGAGACTGAGACAGAGATAGAGACAGAGACAGAGACGGTGACAGAGACAGAGGGAGAGACAGCGACAGAGACAGAGACAGAGACAGAGGCAGAGACAGAGACAGAGACAGAGACAGAGACAGAGACAGAGACAGAGACAGAGGCAGAGACAGAGACAGAGACAGAGAGAGAGACACAGACAGAGACAGAGACAGAGACGGAGGCGAAGACCGAGACAGAGACAGAGACAGAGACGGAGACGGAGACAGAGACAGAGGCAGAGTCTCAGACGGAGACAGGGACAGAGATAGAGACAGAGACAGAGACAGAGACAGAGACAGAGCCAGGGACAGAGACGGCGACAGAGACAGAGGGAGAGACAGCGACAGAGACAGAGACAGAGACAGAGGCAGAGACAGAGACAGAGACTGAGACAGAGATAGAGACAGAGACAGAGACAGAGACAGAGACAGAGACAGAGACAGAGACAGGGACAGAGACAGAGACAGAGACACAGACAGAGACAGAGACAAAGGCAGAGACAGAGACAGAGGCAGAGACAGAGACAGGGACAGAGACAGAGACAGAGACAGAGACAGAGACAGAGACAGAGGCAGAGACAGAGGCAGAGACAGAGACAGAGGCAGAGACAGAGACAGAGACAGAGACAGAGACAGAGACAGAGACAGAGACAGAGACAGAGACAGAGACAGAGACAGAGACAGAGACAGAGACAGAGACAGAGACAGAGACAGAGACAGAGACAGAGACAGACACTGAGACAGAGTCAGAGGCAGAGGCTCAGACAGAGACAGAGACAAAGACAGAGACAGAGACAGAGACAGAGGCAGAGACAGAGTCAGAGGCAGAGGCTCAGACAGAGACAGAGACAGAGACAGAGACAGAGACAGCGGCAGAGACAGAGGCGGAGTCAGAGACAGAGACAGAGACGGAGACAGAGACAGAGGCAGAGACAGAGATAAAGACCGAGACAGAGACAGAGACGGAGACAGAGACAGAGGCAGAGACAGAGACAGAGACAGAGACAGAGACAGAGACAGAGACAGAGACAGAGACAGAGACAGAGACAGAGACAGAGACAGAGACAGAGACAGAGACAGAGACAGAGACAGAGACAGAGACAGAGACAGAGACAGAGACAGAGACAGAGACAAAGACAGAGACAGAGACAGAGACAGAGGCAGAGACAGAGTCAGAGGCAGAGGCTCAGACAGAGACAGAGACAGAGACAGAGACAGAGACAGCGGCGGAGACAGAGGCGGAGTCAGAGACAGAGACAGAGACGGAGACAGAGACAGAGGCAGAGACAGAGATAAAGACCGAGACAGAGACAGAGACGGAGACAGAGACAGAGGCAGAGACAGAGACAGGGACAGAGATAGGGACAGAGACAGAGACAGAGACAGAGACAGAGACAGAGGCAGAGACAAAGACCGAGACAGAGACAGAGACGGTGACAGAGGCAGAGAGAAAGCCAGGGACAGAGACGGTGACAGAGACTGAGACAGAGACAGAAACAGAGACAGAGACAGATACGGGGACAGAGACAGAGGCAGAGACAGAGACAGAGACAGAGACGCACACAGAGACAGAGACTGAGACAGAGACAGAGACAGAGACGCACACAGAGACAGAGACTGAGGCAGAGACATAGACAGGGACAGCGACAGAGCCAGAGGCAGAGATAGACACAGAGACAGAAACAGTGACTGAGACAGAGACAGAAACAGAGACAGAGACAGATACTGGGACAGAGACAGAGGCAGAGACAGAGACAGAGACAGAGACGAACACAAAGACAGAGACTGAGACAGAGACAGAGACAGCGGCAGAGACAGAGACGGAGACAGAGACAGAGATACAGACAGAGACAGAGACAGAAACAGAGACAGAGACAGAGACAGAGACGGAGGCAAAGACTGAGTCAGGGACAGAGACGGAGACAGTGGCAGAGACAGAGCCAGGGACAGAGACGGAGACGGAGACAGAGGGAGAGAGAGCGACAGAGACAGAGTCAGAGACAGAGACAGAGACAGCGGCAGAGACAGAGACGGAGACAGAGACAGAGACAGAGACAGAGACAGAGACAGAGACAGAGACAGAGACAGAGACAGAGACAGAGACAGAGACAGAGACAGAGACAGAGACAGAGACAGAGACAGAGACAGAGACAGAGACAGAGACAAAAACCGAGACAGAGACAGAGACGGTGACAGAGGCAGAGACAGAGACAGGGACAGAGACGGTGACAGAGACAGAGGGAGAGACAGCGACAGAGACAGAGACAAATGCCGAGACAGAGACAGAGACGGTGACAGAGGCAGAGACAGAGCCAGGGACAGAGACGGTGACGGAGACAGAGGGAGAGACAGCGACAGAGGCAGAGACAGAGACAGAGGCAGAGACAGAGACAGAAACAGAGACCGAGACAGAGACAGACACTGAGACAGAGACAGAGACAGAGACAGAGCCAGGGACAGAGACGGAGACAGATGCAGAGACAGGGACAGAGACAGATACAGAGACAGAGACAGAGACAGAGACAGAGGCAGAGACAGAGACAGACACGGAGATAGAGACAGAGTCAGAGACAGAAACGGAGACAGAGACGGAGACAAAGACCGAGACAGAGACAGGGACAGAGACAGAGACAGAGACAGAGGCAGAGACAGAGGCAGAGACAGAGACAGAGACAGAGACAGAGACAGAGACAGAGGCAGAGACAGAGACAGAGACAGAGACAGAGACAGAGGCAGAGACAGGGACAGAGACAGAGACAGAGACAGAGACAGAGACAGAGACAGAAACAGAGACAGAGACAGAGACAGAGACAGAGGCAGAGACAGAGACAGAGACGGAGATAGAGACGGAGATAGAGACAGAGTCAGATACAGAAACGGAGACAGAGACGGAGACAAAAACCGAGACAGAGACAGAGACAGAGACAGAGACAGAGACAGAGACAGAGGCAGAGACAGAGACAGAGAAGGAGATAGAGACAGAGTCAGAGACAGAAACGGAGACAGAGACGGAGACAAAGACCGAGACAGAGACAGGGACAGAGACAGAGACAGAGACAGAGACAGAGACAGAGACAGAGACAGAGACAGAGGCAGAGACAGAGACAGAGACAGAGAGAGAGACACAGACAGAGACAGAGACAGAGACGGAGGCGAAGACCGAGACAGAGACAGAGACAGAGACGGCGACGGGGACAGAGACAGAGACAGAGGCAGAGTCTCAGACAGAGACAGGGACAGAGATAGAGACAGAGACAGAGACAGAGACAGGGACAGAGACAGAGACAGAGACAGAGACAGAGACAGAGGCAGAGACTGAGACAGAGATAGAGACAGAGACAGAGACAGAGACAGAGACAGAGACGGAGACAGGGACAGAGACAGAGACAGAGACACAGACAGAGACAGAGACAGAGGCAGAGACAGAGACAGAGACGGAGATAGAGACAGAGTCAGAGACAGAAACGGAGACAGAAACGGAGACAGAGACGGAGACAAAGACCGAGACAGAGACAGGGACAGAGACAGAGACAGAGACAGAGACAGAGACAGAGGCAGAGACAGAGACAGAGACAGAGACAGAGGCAGAGACAGAGACAGAGACAGAGACAGAAACAGAGACATAGACAGAGACAGAGACAGAGACAGAGACAGAGACAGAGACAGAGACAGAGACAGAGACAGAGACAGAGACAGAGGCAGAGACAGAGACAGAGACAGAGACAGAGACAGAGACAGAGACAGAGACAGAGACAGAGACAGAGACAGAGACAGAGACAGAGACAGAGACAGAGACAGAGACAGAGACAGAGACAGAGACAGAGGCAGAGTCTCAGACAGAGACAGAGACAGAGACAGAGACAGAGACAAAGACCGAGACAGAGACAGAGACAGAGACAAAGACCGAGACAGAGACAGACACAGAGTCAGAAGCAGAGGCTCAGACAGAGACAGAGACAGAGACAGAGACAGAGACAGAGACAGAGACAAAGACCGAGACAGATACAGAGACGGTGACAGAGGCAGAGACAGAGCCAGGGACAGAGACGGAGACAGAGACAGAGACTGGGACAGAGACGGAGACAGAGACAGATACGCAGACGGAGACAGAGACAGAGACAGAGACATAGACAGGGACAGCGACAGAGCCAGAGGCAGAGATAGACACAGAGACAGAGACAGAGACTGAGACAGAGACAGAGACAGAGACAGAGACAGAGACAGAGACAGAGACAGAGACAGAGACAGAGACAGAGACAGAGACAGAGACAGAGACAGAGACAGAGACAGAGACAGAGACAGAGACAGAGACAGAGACAGAGACAGAGACAGAGACAGAGACAGAGACAGACACAGAGACAGAGACAGAGTCAGAGGCAGAGGCTCAGACAGAGACAGAGACAAAGACAGAGACAGAGACAGAGACAGAGACAGAGGCAGAGACAGAGTCAGAGGCAGAGGCTCAGACAGAGACAGAGACAGAGACAGAGACAGAGTCAGAGACAGAGACAGAGACGGAGACAGAGACGGAGACAGAGGCAGAGGCAGAGACAGAGACAAAGACCGAGACAGAGACAGAGATGGTGACAGAGGCAGAGACAGGGACAGAGACAGATACAGAGACAGAGGCAGAGACAGAGACAGAGACGGAGATAGAGACAGAGTCAGAGACAGAACCGGAGACAGAAACGGAGACAAAGACCGAGACAGAGACAGAGACGGAGACAGAGACAGAGGCAGAGACAGAGACAGGGACAGAGATAGGGACAGAGACAGAGACAGAGACAGAGACAGAACCAGAGACAGAGACAGATACGGGGACAGAGACAGAGGCAGAGACAGAGACAGAGACAGAGACGCACACAGAGACAGAGACTGAGACAGAGACAGAGACAGAGACGCACACAGAGACAGAGACTGAGACAGAGACATAGACAGGGACAGCGACAGAGCCAGAGGCAGAGATAGACACAGAGACAGAAACAGTGACTGAGACAGAGACAGAAACAGAGACAGAGACAGATACTGGGACAGAGACAGAGGCAGAGACAGAGACAGAGACAGAGACGCACACAGAGACAGAGACTGAGACAGAGACAGAGACAGCGGCAGGGACAGAGACGGAGACAGAGTCAGAGATACAGACAGAGACAGAGACAGAAACAGAGACAGAGACAGAGACAGAGACGGAGACAAAGACCGAGTCAGGGACAGAGACGGAGACAGTGGCAGAGACAGAGCCAGGGACAGAGACGGAGACGGAGACAGAGGGAGAGACAGCGACATAGACAGAGACAGAGACAGAGACAGAGACAGAGACAGAGACAGCGGCAGAGACAGAGACGGAGACAGAGACAGAGACAGAGACAGCGGCAGAGACAGAGACGGAGACAGAGATAGAGACACAGACAGAGACAGAGACAGAGACAGAGACAGAGACAGAGACAGAGACAGAGACAGAGACAGAGACGGAGACAAAGACCGAGACAGAGACAGAGACGGAGACAGAGACAGAGGCAGAGTCTCAGACAGAGACAGGGACAGAGATAGAGACAGAGACAAAGACCGAGGCAGGGACAGAGACGGTGACAGAGGCAGAGACAGAGCCAGGGATAGAGACGGTGGCAGAGACAGAGGGAGAGACGGCGACAGAGACAGAGACAGAGACAGAGGCAGAGACAGAGACAGAGACAGAGACAGAGACAGAGACAGAGACAGAGACAGAGACAGAGACAGAGACAGAGACAGAGACAGAGGCAGAGACATAGGCAGAGACAGAGACAGAGACGGAGATAGAGACAGAGACAGAGACAGAGACAGAGACAGAGACAGAGACAGAGACAGAGACAGAGACAGAGACAGAGACAGAGACAGGGACAGAGACAGAGACAGAGACAGAGACAGAGACAGAGACAGAGACAAAGACCGAGACAGAGACAGAGACGGTGACAGAGGCAGAGACAGAGCCAGGGACAGAGACGGTGACAGAGACAGAGGGAGAGACAGCGACAGAGACAGAGACAGAGACAGAGGCAGAGACAGAGACGGAGACAGAGACAGAGACAGAGACGCACACAGAAACAGAGACAGAGACAGAGACGGGGACAGAGACAGAGACAGGGACAGAGACAGAGACACAGACAGAGACAGAGACAGTGGCAGAGACAGAGACAGAGACAGAGAGAGAGACAGAGACAGAGTCAGAGACAGAGACAGCGGCAGAGACAGAGACGGAGACAGAGACAGAGACAGAGACAGCGGCAGAGACAGAGACGGAGACAGAGACAGAAACGGAGACAGAGACGGAGACAAAGACCGAGACAGAGACGGAGATAGAGACAGAAACAGAGACTGAAACGGAGACAGAGACGGAGACAAAGACCGAGACAGAGACAGAGGGAGAGACAGCGACAGAGACAAAGACAGATACAGAGGCAGAGACAGAGACAGCGACAGAGACAGAGACAATGACCGAGACAGAGACAGAGACGGTGACAGAGGCAGAGACAGAGCCAGGGACAGAGACGGAGACAGAGACAGAGACTGGGACAGAGACGGAGACAGAGACAGAGACGCAGACGGAGACAGAGACAGAGACAGAGACATAGACAGGGACAGCGACAGAGTCAGAGGCAGAGATAGACACAGTGACAGAGGCAGAGACTGGGACAGAGACAGAAACAGAGACAGAGACAGATACGGGGACAGAGACAGAGGCAGAGACAGAGACAGAGACAGAGACGCACACAGGGACAGAGACTGAGACAGAGAGAGAGACAGCGGCAGAGACAGAGACGGAGACAGAGACAGAGATACAGACAGAGACAGAGACAGAAACAGAGACAGAGACAGAGACATAGACGGAGACAAAGTCCGAGACAGGGACAGAGACGGAGACAGTGGCAGAGACAGAGCCAGGGACAGAGACGGAGACGGAGACAGAGGGAGAGACAGCGACAGAGACAGAGACAGAGACAGAAACAGAGACAGAGACAGATACGGGGACAGAGACAGAGACAGAGACAGAGACAGAGACAGAGACAGAGACAGAGGCAGAGGCAGAGACAGAGACAGAGACAGAGACAGAGACAGAGACAGAGACAGCGGCAGAGACAGAGACGGAGGCAGAGACAGAGACAGAGACATAGACGGAGACAAAGACCGAGACAGGGACAGAGACGGAGACAGTGGCAGAGACAGAGCCAGGGACAGAGACGGAGACGGAGACAGAGGGAGAGACAGCGACAGAGACAGAGACAGAAACAGAGACAGAGACAGATGCGGGGACAGAGACAGAGACAGAGACAGAGACAGAGACAGAGACAGAGACGGAGACAGAGACAGAGACAGAGGCAGAGACAGAGACAGAGACAGAGAGAGAGACAGAGACGGAGACAGAGACAGAGACAGCGGTAGAGACAGAGACGGAGACAGAGACAGAGACAGAGACAGCGGCAGAGACAGAGACGGAGACAGAGACAGAGACACAAACAGAGACAGAGACAGAGACAGAGACAGAGACAGAGACAGAGACAGAGACAGAGACAGAGACAGAGACAGAGACGGAGACAAAGACCAAGACAGAGACAGAGACAGAGACGGAGACAGAGACAGAGGCAGAGTCTCAGACAGAGACAGGGACAGAGACAGAGACAGAGACAGAGACAGAGACAGAGACGGTGATAGAGACGGAGACAGAGACAGAGACAGAGACAGCGGCAGAGACAGAGACGGAGACAGAGACAGAGACACAGACACAGACAGAGACAGAGACAGAGACAGAAACAGAGACAGAGACAGATACGGGGACAGAGACAGAGGCAGAGACAGAGACAGAGACAGAGACAGAGACAGAGACAGAGACAGAGACAGAGACAGAGACAGAGACAGAGACAGAGACAGAGACAGAGACAGAGACAGAGACAGAGACGGAGACAGTGACAGAGACAGAGACAGAGACAGAGACAGAGACAGAGACAGAGACAGAGACAGAGAGAGAGACAGAGACAGAGGCAGAGACAGAGACAGAGGCAGAGACAGAGACAGAGACAGAGACAGAGACAGAGACAGAGACAGAGACAGAGACAGCGGCAGAGACAGAGACGGAGACAGAGACAGAGACAGAGACAGCGGCAGAGACAGAGACGGAGACAAAGACCGAGACAGGGACAGAGACGGAGACAGTGGCAGAGACAGAGCCAGGGACAGAGACGGTGACAGAGACAGAGGGAGAGACAGCGACAGAGACAGAGACAGAGACAGAGGCAGAGACAGAGACAGAGACAGAGACAGAGACAGAGACAGAGACAGAGACAGAGACAGAGACGCACACAGAAACAGAGACAGAGACAGATACGGGGACAGAGACAGAGACAGGGACAGAGACAGAGACAGAGACAGAGACAGAGACAGAGGCAGAGACAGAGACAGAGACAGAGAGAGAGACAGAGACAGGGACAGAGACAGAGACAGAGACAGAGACAGAGACAGAGGCAGAGACAGAGACAGAGACAGAGACAGAGACAGAGACAGAGAGAGAGACAGAGACAGAGGCAGAGTCTCAGACAGAGACAGAGACAGAGACAGAGACAGAGACAGAGACAGAGACAGAGACAGAGACAGAGACAGAGACAGAGACAGAGACAGAGAGAGAGACAGAGACAGAGGCAGAGTCTCAGACAGAGACAGAGACAGAGACAGAGACAGAGACAGAGACAGAGACCGAGACAGAGACAGAGATGGTGACAGAGGCAGAGACAGAGCCAGGGACAGAGACGGAGACAGAGACAGAGACTGGGACAGTGACGGAGACAGAGACAGAGACGCAGACGGAGACAGAGACAAAGACAGAGACAGAGATATAGACACGGACAGCGACAGAGTCAGAGGCAGAGATAGACACAGAGACAGAGACAGAGACTGAGACAGAGACAGAAACAGAGACAGAGACAGATACGGGGACAGAGACAGAGGCAGAGACAGAGACAGAGACAGAGACGCACACAGAGACAGAGACTGAGACAGAGAGAGAGACAGCGGCAGAGACAGAGACGGAGACAGAGACAGAGATACAGACAGAGACAGAGACAGAGACAGAGACAGAGACGGAGACAAAGACCGAGACAGGGACAGAGACGGAGACAGTGGCAGAGACAGAGCCAGGGACAGAGACGGAGACAGAGACAGAGGGAGAGACAGCGACAGAGACAGAGACAGAAACAGAGACAGAGACAGTGACAGATACGGGGATAGAGACAGAGACAGAGACAGAGACAGAGACAAAGACCGAGACAGAGACAGAGACGGTGACAGAGGCAGAGACAGAGACAGAGACAGAGACAGAGACGCACACAGAAACAGAGACAGAGACAGATACGGGGACAGAGACAGAGACAGGGTCAGAGACAGAGACAGAGACAGAGACAGAGACAGAGACAGAGGCAGAGACAGAGACAGAGACAGAGAGAGAGACAGAGACAGAGACAGAGACAGAGACAGCGGCAGAGACAGAGACGGAGACAGAGACAGAGACAGAGACAGAGACAGCGGCAGAGACAGAGACGGAGACAGAGACAGAGACACAGACACAGACAGAGACTGAGACAGAGACGGTGACAGAGGCAGAGACATAGCCAGGGACAGAGCCAGGGACAGAGACAGAGACAGAGACAGAGACAGAGACAGAGACAGAGACAGAGACAGAGACAGAGACAGAGACAGAGACAGAGACAGAGACAGAGACAGAGACAGAGACAGAGACAGAGACAGGGACAGAGACAGAGACAGAGACAGAAACAGAGACAGAGACAGAGACAGAGACAGAGACAGAGACAGAGACAGAGACAGAGACGGAGACAGAGACAGAGACAGAGGCAGAGTCTCAGACAGAGACAGAGACAGAGACAGAGACAGAGACAGAGACAGAGACAGAGACAGAGACAGAGACAGAGACAGAGACCGAGACAGAGACAGAGACAGAGACGGTGACAGAGGCAGAGACAGAGCCAGGGACAGAGACGGAGACAGGGACAGAGACTGGGACAGTGACGGAGACAGAGACAGAGACGCAGACGGAGACAGAGACAGAGACAGAGACAGAGATATAGACACGGACAGCGACAGAGTCAGAGGCAGAGATGGACACAGAGACAGAGACAGAGACTGAGACAGAGACAGAGACAGAAACAGAGACAGAGACAGATACGGGGACAGAGACAGAGGCAGAGACAGAGACAGAGACAGAGACGCACACAGAGACAGAGACTGAGACAGAGAGAGAGACAGCGGCAGAGACAGAGACGGAGACAGAGACAGAGATACAGACAGAGACAGAGACAGAGACAGAGACAGAGACGGAGACAAAGACCGAGACAGGGACAGAGACGGAGACAGTGGCAGAGACAGAGCCAGGGACAGAGACGGAGACAGAGACAGAGGGAGAGACAGCGACAGAGACAGAGACAGAAACAGAGACAGAGACAGTGACAGATACGGGGATAGAGACAGAGACAGAGACAGAGACAGAGACAAAGACCGAGACAGAGACAGAGACGGTGACAGAGGCAGAGACAGACCCAGGGACAGAGACGGTGACAGAGACAGAGGGAGAGACAGCAACAGAGACAGAGACAGAGACAGAGGCAGAGACAGAGACAGAGACAGAGACAGAGACAGAGACAGAGACAGAGACAGAGGCAGAGACAGAGACAGAGACAGAGAGAGAGACACAGACAGAGACAGAGACAGAGACGGAGGCGAAGACCGAGACAGAGACAGAGACAGAGACGGAGACGGAGACAGAGACAGAGGCAGAGTCTCAGACGGAGACAGGGACAGAGATAGAGACAGAGACAGAGACAGAGACAGAGACAGAGCCAGGGACAGAGACGGCGACAGAGACAGAGGGAGAGACAGCGACAGAGACAGAGACAGAGACAGAGGCAGAGACAGAGACAGAGACTGAGACAGAGATAGAGACAGAGACAGAGACGGTGACAGAGACAGAGGGAGAGACAGCGACAGAGACAGAGACAGAGACAGAGGCAGAGACAGAGACAGAGACAGAGACAGAGACAGAGACAGAGACAGAGACAGAGGCAGAGACAGAGACAGAGACAGAGAGAGAGACACAGACAGAGACAGAGACAGAGACGGAGGCGAAGACCGAGACAGAGACAGAGACAGAGACGGAGACGGAGACAGAGACAGAGGCAGAGTCTCAGACGGAGACAGGGACAGAGATAGAGACAGAGACAGAGACAGAGACAGAGACAGAGCCAGGGACAGAGACGGCGACAGAGACAGAGGGAGAGACAGCGACAGAGACAGAGACAGAGACAGAGGCAGAGACAGAGACAGAGACTGAGACAGAGATAGAGACAGAGACAGAGACAGAGACAGAGACAGAGACAGAGACAGAGACAGGGACAGAGACAGAGACAGAGACACAGACAGAGACAGAGACAGAGGCAGAGACAGAGACAGAGGCAGAGACAGAGACAGGGACAGAGACAGAGACAGAGACAGAGACAGAGACAGAGACAGAGGCAGAGACAGAGGCAGAGACAGAGACAGAGGCAGAGACAGAGACAGAGACAGAGACAGAGACAGAGACAGAGACAGAGACAGAGACAGAGACAGAGACAGAGACAGAGACAGAGACAGAGACAGAGACAGAGACAGAGACAGAGACAGAGACAGATACAGACACTGAGACAGAGTCAGAGGCAGAGGCTCAGACAGAGACAGAGACAAAGACAGAGACAGAGACAGAGACAGAGGCAGAGACAGAGTCAGAGGCAGAGGCTCAGACAGAGACAGAGACAGAGACAGAGACAGAGACAGCGGCAGAGACAGAGGCGGAGTCAGAGACAGAGACAGAGACGGAGACAGAGACAGAGGCAGAGACAGAGATAAAGACCGAGACAGAGACAGAGACGGAGACAGAGACAGAGGCAGAGACAGAGACAGGGACAGAGATAGGGACAGAGACAGAGACAGAGACAGAGACAGAGACAGAGGCAGAGACAAAGACCGAGACAGAGACAGAGACGGTGACAGAGGCAGAGACAAAGCCAGGGACAGAGACGGTGACAGAGACTGAGACAGAGACAGAAACAGAGACAGAGACAGATACGGGGACAGAGACAGAGGCAGAGACAGAGACAGAGACAGAGACGCACACAGAGACAGAGACTGAGACAGAGACAGAGACAGAGACGCACACAGAGACAGAGACTGAGGCAGAGACATAGACAGGGACAGCGACAGAGCCAGAGGCAGAGATAGACACAGAGACAGAAACAGTGACTGAGACAGAGACAGAAACAGAGACAGAGACAGATACTGGGACAGAGACAGAGGCAGAGACAGAGACAGAGACAGAGACGCACACAGAGACAGAGACTGAGACAGAGACAGAGACAGCGGCAGAGACAGAGACGGAGACAGAGACAGAGATACAGACAGAGACGGAGACAGAAACAGAGACAGAGACAGAGACAGAGACGGAGGCAAAGACCGAGTCAGGGACAGAGACGGAGACAGTGGCAGAGACAGAGCCAGGGACAGAGACGGAGACGGAGACAGAGGGAGAGACAGCGACAGAGACAGAGTCAGAGACAGAGACAGAGACAGCGGCAGAGACAGAGACGGAGACAGAGACAGATACAGAGACAGAGACAGAGACAGAGACAGAGACAGAGACAGAGACAGAGACAGAGACAGAGACAGAGACAGAGACAGAGACAGAGACAAAAACCGAGACAGAGACAGAGACGGTGACAGAGGCAGAGACAGAGCCAGGGACAGAGACAGTGACAGAGACAGAGGGAGAGACAGTGACAGAGACAGAGACAAATGCCGAGACAGAGACAGAGACGGTGACAGAGGCAGAGACAGAGCCAGGGACAGAGACGGTGACGGAGACAGAGGGAGAGACAGCGACAGAGGCAGAGACAGAGACAGAGGCAGAGACAGAGACAGAAACAGAGACCGAGACAGAGACAGAGACTGAGACAGAGACAGAGACAGAGACAGAGCCAGGGACAGAGACGGAGACAGATGCAGAGACAGGGACAGAGACAGATACAGAGACAGAGACAGAGACAGAGACAGAGGCAGAGACAGAGACAGACACGGAGATAGAGACAGAGTCAGAGACAGAAACGGAGACAGAGACGGAGACAAAGACCGAGACAGAGACAGGGACAGAGACAGAGACAGAGACAGAGGCAGAGACAGAGGCAGAGACAGAGACAGAGACAGAGACAGAGACAGAGACAGAGGCAGAGACAGAGACAGAGACAGAGACAGAGACAGAGGCAGAGACAGGGACAGAGACAGAGACAGAGACAGAGACAGAGACAGAGACAGAAACAGAGACAGAGACAGAGACAGAGACAGAGGCAGAGACAGAGACAGAGACGGAGATAGAGACAGAGTCAGATACAGAAACGGAGACAGAGACGGAGACAAAGACCGAGACAGAGACAGAGACAGAGACAGAGACAGACGCAGAGACAGAGGCAGAGACAGAGACAGAGAAGGAGATAGAGACAGAGTCAGAGACAGAAACGGAGACAGAGACGGAGACAAAGACCGAGACAGAGACAGGGACAGAGACAGAGACAGAGACAGAGACAGAGACAGAGACAGAGACAGAGGCAGAGACAGAGACAGAGACAGAGAGAGGGACACAGACAGAGACAGAGACAGAGACGGAGGCGAAGACCGAGACAGAGACAGAGACAGAGACGGCGACGGAGACAGAGACAGAGAGAGAGACACAGACAGAGACAGAGACAGAGACGGAGGCGAAGACCGAGACAGAGACAGAGACAGAGACGGCGACGGAGACAGAGACAGAGACAGAGGCAGAGACAGAGACAGAGACGGAGATAGAGACAGAGTCAGATACAGAAACGGAGACAGAGACGGAGACAAAGACCGAGACAGAGACAGAGACAGAGACAGAGACAGAGACAGAGACAGAGACAGAGGCAGAGACAGAGACAGAGAAGGAGATAGAGACAGAGTCAGAGACAGAAACGGAGACAGAGACGGAGACAAAGACCGAGACAGAGACAGGGACAGAGACAGAGACAGAGACAGAGACAGAGACAGAGACGGAGACAGAGACAGAGGGATAGACAGCGACAGAGACAGAGACGAAAACAGAGACAGAGACAGAGACAGATACGGGGACAGAGACAGAGACAGACACAGAGACAGAGACAGAGACAGAGACAGAGGCAGAGGCAGAGACAGAGACAGAGACAGAGATAGAGACAGAGACAGAGACAGAGACAGAGACAGAGCCAGGGACAGAGACGGTGACAGAGACAGAGGGAGAGACAGCGACAGAGACAGAGACAGAGGCAGAGGCAGAGACAGAGACAGAGACAGAGTCAGAGACAGAGGCAGAGAAAGAGACAGAGACAGAGACAGAGACAGACACAGAGACAGAGACAGAGACAGAGACAGAGACAGAGACAGAGACAGAGACAGAGACAGAGACAGAGACAGAGACAGGGACAGAGACAGAGACAGAGACAGAGACAGAGACAGAGACAGAGACAGAGACAGAGACAGAGACAGAGACAAAGACAGAGACAGAGGCAGAGTCTCAGAGAGACACAGGGACAGAGATAGAGACAGAGACAGAGACAGAGACAGAGACAGACACAGAGACAGAGACAGAGACAGAGACAGAGACAGAGACAGAGACAGAGACAGAGACAGAGACAGAGACAGAGACAGAGACAGAGACAGAGACAGAGACAGAGACAGATACGGGGACAGAGACAGAGGCAGAGACAGAGACAGAGACAGAGACGCACACAGAGACAGAGACTGAGACAGAGAGAGAGACAGCGGCAGAGACAGAGACGGAGACAGAGACAGAGATACAGACAGAGACAGAGACAGAGACAGAGACAGAGACAGAGACGGAGACAAAGACCGAGACAGGGACAGAGACGGAGACAGTGGCAGAGACAGAGCCAGGGACAGAGACGGAGACAGAGACAGAGGGAGAGACAGCGACAGAGACAGAGACAGAAACAGAGACAGAGACAGTGACAGATACGGGGATAGAGACAGAGTCAGAGACAGAGACAGAGACAAAGACCGAGACAGAGACAGAGACGGTGACAGAGGCAGAGACAGAGCCAGGGACAGAGACGGTGACAGAGACAGAGGGAGAGACAGCGACAGAGACAGAGACAGAGACAGAGGCAGAGACAGAGACAGAGACAGAGACAGAGACAGAGACAGAGACAGAGACGCACACAGAAACAGAGACAGAGACAGATACGGGGACAGAGACAGAGACAGGGACAGAGACAGAGACAGAGACAGAGACAGAGACAGAGGCAGAGACAGAGACAGAGACAGAGAGAGAGACAGAGACAGAGACAGAGACAGAGACAGCGGCAGAGACAGAGACGGAGACAGAGACAGAGACAGAGACAGCGGCAGAGACAGAGACGGAGACAGAGACAGAGACACAGACACAGACAGAGACAGAGACAGAGACGGTGACAGAGGCAGAGACATAGCCAGGGACAGAGCCAGGGACAGAGACAGAGACAGAGACAGAGACAGAGACAGAGACAGAGACAGAGACAGAGACAGAGACAGAGACAGAGACAGAGACAGAGACACAGACAGAGACAGAGACAGATACAGAGACAGAGACAAAGACCGAGACAGAGACAGAGACAGAGGCAGAGTCTCAGACAGAGACAGAGACAGAGACAGAGACAGAGACAAAGACCGAGACAGAGGCAGAGACAGAGACCGAGACAGAGACAGAGACGGTGACAGAGGCAGAGACAAAGCCAGGGACAGATTCAGAGACAGAGACAGAGACAGACAGAGACAGAGACAGAGACAGAGACAGAGACAGAGACAGAGACAGAGACAGAGACAGAGACAGAGACAGAGACAGAGACAGAGACAGAGACAGAGACAGAGACAGAGACAGAGACAGAGACAGAGACAGAGACAGAGACAGAGACAGAGACAGAGACAGAGACAGAGACAGAGACAGAGACAGGGACAGAGACAGAGACAGGGACAGAGACAGAGACAGAGACAGAGACAGAGACAGAGACAGAGACAGAGACAGAGACAGAGACGGAGACAGAGACAGAGACAGAGGCAGAGTCTCAGACAGAGACAGAGACAGAGACAGAGACAGAGACAGAGACAGAGACAGAGACGGTGACAGAGGCAGAGACAGAGCCAGGGACAGAGACGGAGACAGAGACAGAGACAGAGACGGTGACAGAGGCAGAGACAGAGCCAGGGACAGAGACGGAGACAGAGACAGAGACTGGGACAGTGACGGAGACAGAGACAGAGACGCAGACGGAGACAGAGACAGAGACAGAGACAGAGATATAGACACGGACAGCGACAGAGTCAGAGGCAGAGATGGACACAGAGACAGAGACAGAGACTGAGACAGAGACAGAAACAGAGACAGAGACAGATGCGGGGACAGAGACAGAGGCAGAGACAGAGACAGAGACAGAGACGCACACAGAGACAGAGACTGAGACAGAGAGAGGGACAGCGGCAGAGACAGAGACGGAGACAGAGACAGAGATACAGACAGAGACAGAGACAGAGACAGAGACAGAGACGGAGACAAAGACCGAGACAGGGACAGAGACGGAGACAGTGGCAGAGACAGAGCCAGGGACAGAGACGGAGACAGAGACAGAGGGAGAGACAGCGACAGAGACAGAGACAGAAACAGAGACAGAGACAGTGACAGATACGGGGATAGAGACAGAGACAGAGACAGAGACAGAGACAAAGACCGAGACAGAGACAGAGACGGTGACAGAGGCAGAGACAGACCCAGGGACAGAGACGGTGACAGAGACAGAGGGAGAGACAGCGACAGAGACAGAGACAGAGACGGAGACAGAGACAGAGACTGGGACAGTGACGGAGACAGAGACAGAGACACAGACAGAGACAGAGACAGATACAGAGACAGAGACAAAGACCGAGACAGAGACAGAGACAGAGGCAGAGTCTCAGACAGAGACAGAGACAGAGACAGAGACAGAGACAAAGACCGAGACAGAGGCAGAGACAGAGACCGAGACAGAGACAGAGACGGTGACAGAGGCAGAGACAGAGCCAGGGACAGAGACAGAGACAGAGACAGAGACAGACAGAGACAGAGACAGAGACAGAGACAGAGACAGAGACAGAGACAGAGACAGAGACAGAGACAGAGACAGAGACAGAGACAGAGACAGAGACAGAGACAGAGACAGAGACAGAGACAGAGACAGGGACAGAGACAGAGACAGAGACAGAGACAGAGACAGAGACAGAGACAGAGACAGAGACAGAGACAGAGACAGAGACAGAGACGGAGACAGAGACAGAGACAGAGGCAGAGTCTCAGACAGAGACAGAGACAGAGACAGAGACAGAGACAGAGACAGAGACAAAGACCGAGACAGAAACAGAGACAGAGGCAGAGTCTCAGACAGAGACAGAGACAGAGACAGAGACAGAGACAAAGACCGAGACAGAGGCAGAGACAGAGACAGAAGCAGAGACGGTGACAGAGGCAGAGACAGAGCCAGGGACAGAGACGGTGACAGAGACAGAGGGAGAGACAGCGACAGAGGCAGAGACAGACACAGAGGCAGAGACAGAGACAGAAACAGAGACAGAGACAGAGACAGAGACAGAGACAGAGGCAGAGACAGAGACAGAGACAGAGACAGACACAGAGGCAGAGTCTCAGACACAGACAGGGACAGAGACAGAGACAGAGACAGAGACAGAGACAGAGATAAAGACCGAGACGGAGACAGAGACCGAGACAGAGACAGAGACAGAGGCAGAGACAGAGACAGAGACAGAGACAGAGACAGAGACGCACACAGAAACAGAGACAGAGACAGATACGGGGACAGAGACAGAGACAGGGACAGAGACAGAGACAGAGACAGAGACAGAGACAGAGGCAGAGACAGAGACAGAGACAGAGAGAGAGACAGAGACAGAGACAGAGACAGAGACAGCGGCAGAGACAGAGACGGAGACAGAGACAGAGACAGAGACAGCGGCAGAGACAGAGACGGAGACAGAGACAGAGACACAGACACAGACAGAGACAGAGACAGAGACGGTGACAGAGGCAGAGACATAGCCAGGGACAGAGCCAGGGACAGAGACAGAGACAGAGACAGAGACAGAGACAGAGACAGAGACAGAGACAGAGACAGAGACAGAGACAGAGACAGAGACACAGACAGAGACAGAGACAGATACAGAGACAGAGACAAAGACCGAGACAGAGACAGAGACAGAGGCAGAGTCTCAGACAGAGACAGAGACAGAGACAGAGACAGAGACAAAGACCGAGACAGAGGCAGAGACAGAGACCGAGACAGAGACAGAGACGGTGACAGAGGCAGAGACAAAGCCAGGGACAGATTCAGAGACAGAGACAGAGACAGACAGAGACAGAGACAGAGACAGAGACAGAGACAGAGACAGAGACAGAGACAGAGACAGAGACAGAGACAGAGACAGAGACAGAGACAGAGACAGAGACAGAGACAGAGACAGAGACAGAGACAGAGACAGAGACAGAGACAGAGACAGAGACAGAGACAGAGACAGAGACAGGGACAGAGACAGAGACAGAGACAGAGACAGAGACAGAGACAGAGACAGAGACAGAGACAGAGACAGAGACAGAGACGGAGACAGAGACAGAGACAGAGGCAGAGTCTCAGACAGAGACAGAGACAGAGACAGAGACAGAGACAGAGACAGAGACAGAGACAGAGACGGTGACAGAGGCAGAGACAGAGCCAGGGACAGAGACGGAGACAGAGACAGAGACAGAGACGGTGACAGAGGCAGAGACAGAGCCAGGGACAGAGACGGAGACAGAGACAGAGACTGGGACAGTGACGGAGACAGAGACAGAGACGCAGACGGAGACAGAGACAGAGACAGAGACAGAGATATAGACACGGACAGCGACAGAGTCAGAGGCAGAGATGGACACAGAGACAGAGACAGAGACTGAGACAGAGACAGAGACAGAAACAGAGACAGAGACAGATACGGGGACAGAGACAGAGGCAGAGACAGAGACAGAGACAGAGACGCACACAGAGACAGAGACTGAGACAGAGAGAGGGACAGCGGCAGAGACAGAGACGGAGACAGAGACAGAGATACAGACAGAGACAGAGACAGAGACAGAGACAGAGACGGAGACAAAGACCGAGACAGGGACACAGACGGAGACAGTGGCAGAGACAGAGCCAGGGACAGAGACGGAGACAGAGACAGAGGGAGAGACAGCGACAGAGACAGAGACAGAAACAGAGACAGAGACAGTGACAGATACGGGGATAGAGACAGAGACAGAGACAGAGACAGAGACAAAGACCGAGACAGAGACAGAGACGGTGACAGAGGCAGAGACAGACCCAGGGACAGAGACGGTGACAGAGACAGAGGGAGAGACAGCGACAGAGACAGAGACAGAGACAGAGGCAGAGACAGAGACAGAGACAGAGACAGAGACAGAGACAGAGACAGAGACAGAGACGCACACAGAAACAGAGACAGAGACAGATACGGGGACAGAGACAGAGACAGGGACAGAGACAGAGACAGAGACAGAGACAGAGACAGAGGCAGAGACAGAGACAGAGACAGAGAGAGAGACAGAGACAGAGACAGAGACAGAGACAGCGGCAGAGACAGAGACGGAGACAGAGACAGAGACACAGACACAGACAGAGACAGAGACAGAGACGGTGACAGAGGCAGAGACATAGCCAGGGACAGAGCCAGGGACAGAGACAGAGACAGAGACAGAGACAGAGACAGAGACAGAGACAGAGACAGAGACAGAGACACAGACAGAGACAGAGACAGATACAGAGACAGAGACAAAGACCGAGACAGAGACAGAGACAGAGGCAGAGTCTCAGACAGAGACAGAGACAGAGACAGAGACAGAGACAAAGACCGAGACAGAGGCAGAGACAGAGACCGAGACAGAGACAGAGACGGTGACAGAGGCAGAGACAGAGCCAGGGACAGAGACAGAGACAGAGACAGAGACAGACAGAGACAGAGACAGAGACAGAGACAGAGACAGAGACAGAGACAGAGACAGAGACAGAGACAGAGACAGAGACAGAGACAGAGACAGAGACAGAGACAGAGACAGAGACAGAGACAGAGACAGAGACAGAGACAGAGACAGAGACAGAGACAGGGACAGAGACAGAGACAGAGACAGAGACAGAGACAGAGACAGAGACAGAGACAGAGACAGAGACAGAGACAGAGACAGAGACAGAGACAGAGACAGAGACGGAGACAGAGACAGAGACAGAGGCAGAGTCTCAGACAGAGACAGAGACAGAGACAGAGACAGAGACAGAGACAGAGACAAAGACCGAGACAGAAACAGAGACAGAGGCAGAGTCTCAGACAGAGACAGAGACAGAGACAGAGACAGAGACAAAGACCGAGACAGAGGCAGAGACAGAGACAGAGGCAGAGACGGTGACAGAGGCAGAGACAGAGCCAGGGACAGAGACGGTGACAGAGACAGAGGGAGAGACAGCGACAGAGGCAGAGACAGACACAGAGGCAGAGACAGAGACAGAAACAGAGACAGAGACAGAGACAGAGACAGAGACAGAGGCAGAGACAGAGACAGAGACAGAGACAGAGACAGAGACAGAGGCAGAGTCTCAGACACAGACAGGGACAGAGACAGAGACAGAGACAGAGACAGAGACAGAGATAAAGACCGAGACGGAGACAGAGACAGAGACAGAGACAGAGACAGAGGCAGAGTCTCAGACAGAGACAGAGACAGAGACAGAGACAGAGACAAAGACCGAGACAGAGACAGAGACAGAGGCAGAGTCTCAGACACAGACAGGGACAGAGACAGAGACAGAGACAGAGACAGAGACAGAGACAAAGACCGAGACAGAGACAGAGACAGAGGCAGAGTCTCAGACAGAGACAGAGACAGAGACAGAGACGGAGACGGAGACAAAGACTGAGACAGAGACAGAGACAGAGACAGAGACAGAGACGGAGACAGAGACAGAGACAGAGACTGAGACAGAGGCAGAGTCTCAGACAGAGACAGAGACAGAGACAGAGACAGAGACAGAGACAGAGACAGAGGCAGAGTCTCAGACACAGACAGGGACAGAGATAGAGACAGAGACAGAGACAGAGACAGAGACGGAGACAGAGACAGAGACAGAGACAGAGACAGAGGCAGAGTCTCAGACAGAGACAGAGACAGAGACAGAGACACAGACCGAGACAGAGACAGAGACAGAGACAGAGACAGAGACCGAGACAGAGACAGAGACGGTGACAGAGGCAGAGACAGAGCCAGGGACAGAGACGGTGACAGAGACAGAGGGAGAGACAGCGACAGTGGCAGAGACAGAGACAGAGGCAGAGACAGAGACAGAGGCAGAGACAGAAACAGAGACAGAAACGGAGACAGAGACGGAGACAAAGACCGCGACAGAGACAGAGTCGGAGACAGAGGCAGAGACAGAGACAGAGACAGAGACAGAGACAGAGACAGAGACAGAGACAGAGACAGAGACAGAGACAGATGCAGAGTCTCAGACAGAGACAGAGAGAGAGACAGAGGCAGAGACAGAGACAAAGATCGAGACAGAGACAGAGACAGAGACAAAGACCGAGACAGAGACAGAGACGGTGACAGAGGCAGAGACAGAGCCAGGGACAGAGACGGTGACAGAGACAGAGGGAGAGACAGCGACAGAGGCAGAGACAGAGACAGAGGCAGAGGCAGAGACAGAGACAGAAACAGAGACAGAGACAGAGACAGAGACAGAGACAGAGACAGAGACAGAGACAGAGAACGAGACAGAGACAGAGACAGAGACAGAGACAGAGACAGAGACAGAGACAGAGACAGAGACGGAGATAGAGACAGAAACAGAGACAGAAACGGAGGCAGAGACGGAGACGAAGACCGAGACAGAGACAGAGACGGAGACAGAGGCAGAGACAGAGACAGAGACAGAGACAGAGACAGAGACAGAGACAGAGACAGAGACAGAGACAGAGACAGAGACAGAGACAGAGACACAGACAGAGACTGAGACAGAGACAGAGACAGAGACAGAGACAGAGACTGAGACAGAGACAGAGGCAGAGTCTCAGACAGAGGCAGAGACAGAGACAGAGACAGAGACAGAGACAGAGACAGAGACAGAGACCGAGACAGAGACAGAGACAGAGGCTGAGTCTCAGACACAGACAGAGACAGAGACAGAGACAAAGACCGAGACAGAGGCAGAGACAGAGACAGAGGCAGAGGCAGAGACAGAGACAGAGACGGCGACAGAGACAGAGACAGAGACAGAGACAGAGGCAGAGTCTCAGACACAGACAGGGACAGAGATAGAGACAGAGACAGAGACAGAGACAGAGACAGAGACGGCGACAGAGACAGAGACAGAGACAGAGACAGAGGCAGAGTCTCAGACAGAGACAGAGACAGAGACAGAGACAGAGACAAAGACCGAGACAGAGACAGAGACAGAGACAGAGACAGAGACCGAGACAGAGACAGAGACGGTGACAGAGGCAGAGACAGAGCCAGGGACAGAGACGGTGACAGAGACAGAGGGAGAGACAGCGACAGTGGCAGAGACAGAGACAGAGGCAGAGACAGAGACAGAGACAGAGACAGAAACAGAGACAGAAACGGAGACAGAGACGGAGACAAAGACCGAGACAGAGACAGAGACGGAGACAGAGGCAGAGACAGAGACAGAGACAGAGACAGAGACAGAGACAGAGACAGAGACAGAGACAGAGACAGAGACAGAGACAGAGACAGATGCAGAGTCTCAGACAGAGACAGAGAGAGAGACAGAGACAGAGACAGAGACAAAGATCGAGACAGAGACAGAGACAGAGACAAAGACCGAGACAGAGACAGAGACGGTGACAGAGGCAGAGACAGAGCCAGGGACAGAGACGGTGACAGAGACAGAGGGAGAGACAGCGACAGAGGCAGAGACAAAGATCGAGACAGAGACAGAGACAGAGACAAAGACCGAGACAGAGACAGAGACGGTAACAGAGGCAGAGACAGAGCCAGGGACAGAGACGGTGACAGAGACAGAGGGAGAGACAGCGACAGAGACAGAGACAGATACAGAGGCAGAGACAGAGACAGAGACAGAGACAGAGACAGAGACAGAGACGCACACAGAAACAGAGACAGAGACAGATACGGGGACAGAGACAGAGACAGGGACAGAGACAGAGACAGAGACAGAGACAGAGACAGAGGCAGAGACAGAGACAGAGACAGAGGCAGAGACAGAGCCAGGGACAGAGACGGAGACAGAGACAGAGACTGGGACAGTGACGGAGACAGAGACAGAGACGCAGACGGAGACAGAGACAGAGACAGAGACAGAGATATTGACACGGACAGCGACAGAGTCAGAGGCAGAGATAGACACAGAGACAGAGACAGAGACTGAGACAGAGACAGAAACAGAGACAGAGACAGATACGGGGACAGAGACAGAGGCAGAGACAGAGACAGAGACAGAGACGCACACAGAGACAGAGACTGAGACAGAGAGAGAGACAGCGGCAGAGACAGAGACGGAGACAGAGACAGAGATACAGACAGAGACAGAGACAGAGACAGAGACAGAGACGGAGACAAAGACCGAGACAGGGACAGAGACGGAGACAGTGGCAGAGACAAAGCCGGGGACAGAGACGGAGACAGAGACAGAGGGAGAGACAGCGACAGAGACAGAGACAGAAACAGAGACAGAGACAGTGACAGATACGGGGATAGAGACAGAGACAGAGACTGAGACAGAGACAAAGACCGAGACAGAGACAGAGACGGTGACAGAGGCAGAGACAGAGCCAGGGACAGAGACGGTGACAGAGACACAGGGAGAGACTGCGACAGAGGTAGAGACAGAGACAGAAACAGAGACAAAGACAGAGACAGAGACAGAGACAGAGACAGAGACAGAGACAGAGACAGAGGCAGAGACAGAGACAGAGATGGAGATAGAGACAGAAACAGAGACAGAAACGGAGACAGAGACGGAGACAAAGACCGAGACAGAGACAGAGACGGAGACAGAGGCAAAGACAGAGACAGAGACACAGACAGAGACAGAGACAGAGACAGAGACAGAGACAGAGGCAGAGACAGAGACAGAGACAGAGACAGAGACAGAGGCAGTGACAGAGAGAGAGACAGAGACAGAGACAGAGACAGAGGCAGAGTCTCAGACAGAGACAGGGACAGAGATAGAGACAGAGACAGAGTCAGAGGCAGAGACAGAGACAGAGACGGAGATAGAGACAGAAACAGTGACAGAAACGGAGACAGAGGCGGAGACAAAGACCGAGACAGAGACAGAGACGGAGACAGAGGCAGAGACAGAGACAGAGGCAGAGACAGAGACAGAGACAGAGACAGAGACAGAGACAGAGACAGAGACAGAGGCAGAGGCAGAGACAGAGACAGAGACAGAGACAGAGACAGGGACAGAGACAGAGACAGAGACAGAGACAGAGACAGAGACAGAGACAGAGACAGAGACAGTGACAGAGAGAGAGACAGAGACAGAGACAGAGACAGAGGCAGAGTCTCAGACAGAGACAGGGACAGAGATAGAGACAGAGACAGAGACAGAGACAGAGACAGCGACAGAGACAGAGACAGAGACAGAGACAGAGACAGAGACAGAGACAGAGACAGAGACAGAGACAGAGACAGAGACAGAGACAGAGACAGAGACAGAGACAGAGACAGAGACAGAGACAGAGACAGAGACAGAGACAGAGACAGAGACAGTGACAGAGAGAGAGACAGAGACAGAGACAGAGACAGAGACAGAGACAGAGACAGAGACAGAGACAGAGACAGAGACAGAGACAGAGACAGAGACAGAGACAGAGACAGAGACAGAGACAGAGACAGAGACGGAGACAGAGACGGAGATAGAGACAGAAACAGAGACAGAAACGGAGACAGAGACGGAGACGAACACCGAGACAGAGACAGAGACGGAGACAGAGGCAGAGACAGAGACAGAGACAGAGACAGAGACAGAGACAGAGACAGAGACAGAGACAGAGACAGAGACAGAGACGGAGACAGAGACGGAGATAGAGACAGAAACAGAGACAGAAACGGAGACAGAGACGGAGACGAACACCGAGACAGAGACAGAGACGGAGACAGAGGCAGAGACAGAGACAGAGACAGAGACAGAGACAGAGACAGAGACAGAGACAGAGACAGAGACAGAGACAGAGACAGAGACAGAGACAGAGACAGAGACAGAGAGAGAGACAGAGACAGAGACAGAGACAGAGACTGAGACAAAGACAGAGACAGAGACAGAGACAGAGACAGAGACAGAGACAGAGACAGAGACAGAGACAGAGACAGAGACAGAGACAGAGACAGAGACAGAGACGGAGACAGAGACAGAGACAGAGACAGAGACAGAGACAGAGACAGAGGCAGAGACAGAGACAGAGACGGAGATAGAGACAGAAACAGAGACAGAAACGGAGACAGAGACGGAGACGAAGACCGAGACAGAGACAGAGACGGAGACAGAGGCAGAGACAGAGACAGAGACAGAGACAGAGACAGAGACAGAGACAGAGACAGAGACAGAGACAGAGACAGAGACAGAGACTGAGACAGAGACAGAGACAGAGACAGAGACAGAGACAGAGACAGAGACAGAGACAGAGGCAGAGTCTCAGACAGAGACAGAGACAGAGACAGAGACAGAGACAGAGACAGAGACAGAGACAGAGACAGAGACAGAGACAGAGACAGAGACAGAGACAGAGACAAAGACCGAGACAGAGACAGAGACAGAGGCGGAGTCTCAGACCGAGACAGAGACAGAGACAGAGGCAGAGTCTCAGACAGAGACAGAGACAGAGATAGAGACAGAGACAGAGACAAAGACCGAGACAGAGGCAGAGACAGAGACAGAGGCAGAGACAGAGACAGAGACAGAGACAGAGGCAGAGGCAGAGACAGAGACAGAGACGGAGATAGAGACAGAAACAGAGACAGAAACGGAGACAGAGACAGAAACAGAGACAGAAACGGAGACAGAGACGGAGACAAAGACCGAGACAGAGACAGAGACGGAGACAGAGGCAAAGACAGAGACAGAGACAGAGACACAGACAGAGACAGAGACAGAGACAGAGACAGAGACAGAGACAGAGACAGAGACAGAGACAGAGACAGAGACAGAGACGGAGATAGAGACAGAAACAGAGACAGAAACGGAGACAGAGACGGAGACGAAGACCGAGACAGAGACAGAGACGGAGACAGAGGCAGAGACAGAGACAGAGACAGAGACAGAGACAGAGACAGAGACAGAGACAGAGACAGAGACAGAGACAGAGACAGAGACAGAGACAGAGACAGAGACAGAGACAGAGACAGAGACAGAGACAGAGACTGAGACAAAGACAGAGACAGAGACAGAGACAGAGCCAGGGACAGAGACGGTGACAGAGACAGAGGGAGAGACAGCGACAGAGGCAGAGACAGAGACAGAGGCAGAGACAGAGACAGAAACAGAGACAGAGACAGAGACAGAGACAGAGACAGAGACAGAGACAGAGACAGATGCAGAGTCTCAGACAGAGACAGAGACAGAGACAGAGACAGAGACAAAGACCGAGACAGAGACAGAGACAGAGACAAAGACAGAGACACAGACAGAGACAGAGGCAGTGTCTCAGACAGAGACAGGTACAGAGATAGAGACAGAGACAGAGACAGAGACAGAGACAGAGACAGAGACAGAGCCAGGGACAGAGACGGTGACAGAGACAGAGGGAGAGACAGCGACAGAGACAGAGACAGAGACAGAGGCAGAGACAGAGACAGAGATAGAGACAGAGACAGACACAGAGACAGAGACAGAGCCAGAGACAGAGGCAGAGTCTCAGACACAGACAGGGACAGAGATAGAGACAGAGACAGAGACAGAGACAGAGACAGAGACAGAGACAGAGGCAGAGGCAGAGACTGAGGCAGAGACAGAGACGGTGACAGAGGCAGAGACAGAGCCAGGGACAGAGACGGTGACAGGACAGAGGGAGAGACAGCGACAGAGACAGAGACCGAGACAGAGGCAGAGACAGAGACAGAGGCAGAGACAGAGACAGAGACAGAGTCAGAGGCAGAGACAGAGACAGAGACGGAGATAGAGACAGAAACAGAGACAGAAACGGAGACAGAGGCGGAGACAAAGACCGAGACAGAGACAGAGACGGAGACAGAGGCAGAGACAGAGACAGAGGCAGAGACAGAGACAGAGGCAGAGACAGAGACAGAGACAGAGACAGAGGCAGAGGCAGAGACAGAGACAGAGACGGAGATAGAGACAGAAACAGAGACAGAAACGGAGACAGAGACGGAGACGAAGACCGAGACAGAGACAGAGACGGAGACAGAGGCAGAGACAGAGACAGAGACAGAGACAGAGACAGAGACAGAGACAGAGACAGAGACGGAGATAGAGACAGAAACAGAGACAGAAACGGAGACAGAGACGGAGACGAAGACCGAGACAGAGACAGAGACGGAGACAGAGGCAGAGACAGAGACAGAGACAGAGACAGAGACAGAGACAGAGACAGAGACAGAGACAGAGACAGAGACAGAGACAGAGACAGAGCAGAGACACAGACAGAGACTGAGACAGAGACAGAGACAGAGACAGAGACAGAGACTGAGACAGAGACAGAGGCAGAGTCTCAGACAGAGGCAGAGACAGAGACAGAGACAGAGACAGAGACAGAGACAGAGACAAAGACCGAGACAGAGACAGAGACGGTGACAGAGGCAGAGACAAAGCCAGGGACAGAGACGGTGACAGAGACTGAGACAGAGACAGAAACAGAGACAGAGACAGATACGGGGACAGAGACAGAGGCAGAGACAGAGACAGAGACGCACACAGAGACAGAGACTGAGACAGAGACAGGGACAGAGACGCACACAGAGACAGAGACAGAGACAGAGACAGAGACAGAGACAGAGACAGAGACAGAGACAGAGACAGAGACAGAGACAGAGACAGAGACAGAGACAGAGACAGAGACAGAGACAGAGACAAAAACCGAGACAGAGACAGAGACGGTGACAGAGGCAGAGACAGAGCCAGGGACAGAGACGGTGACAGAGACAGAGGGAGAGACAGCGACAGAGACAGAGACAAATGCCGAGACAGAGACAGAGACGGTGACAGAGGCAGAGACAGAGCCAGGGACAGAGACGGTGACGGAGACAGAGGGAGAGACAGCGACAGAGGCAGAGACAGAGACAGAGGCAGAGACAGAGACAGAAACAGAGACCGAGACAGAGACAGAGACTGAGACAGAGACAGAGACAGAGACAGAGCCAGGGACAGAGACGGAGACAGATGCAGAGACAGGGACAGAGACAGATACAGAGACAGAGACAGAGACAGAGACAGAGGCAGAGACAGAGACAGACACGGAGATAGAGACAGAGTCAGAGACAGAAACGGAGACAGAGACGGAGACAAAGACCGAGACAGAGACAGGGACAGAGACAGAGACAGAGACAGAGACAGAGGCAGAGACAGAGGCAGAGACAGAGACAGAGACAGAGACAGAGACAGAGACAGAGGCAGAGACAGAGACAGAGACAGAGACAGAGACAGAGGCAGAGACAGGGACAGAGACAGAGACAGAGACAGAGACAGAGACAGAGACAGAAACAGAGACAGAGACAGAGACAGAGACAGAGGCAGAGACAGAGACAGAGACGGAGATAGAGACAGAGTCAGATACAGAAACGGAGACAGAGACGGAGACAAAGACCGAGACAGAGACAGAGACAGAGACAGAGACAGAGACAGAGACAGAGGCAGAGACAGAGACAGAGAAGGAGATAGAGACAGAGTCAGAGACAGAAACGGAGACAGAGACGGAGACAAAGACCGAGACAGAGACAGGGACAGAGACAGAGACAGAGACAGAGACAGAGACAGAGACAGAGACAGAGACAGAGGCAGAGACAGAGACAGAGACAGAGAGAGAGACACAGGCAGAGACAGAGACAGAGACGGAGGCGAAGACCGAGACAGAGACAGAGACAGAGACGGCGACGGAGACAGAGACAGAGACAGAGGCAGAGTCTCAGACAGAGACAGGGACAGAGATAGAGACAGAGACAGAGACAGAGACAGGGACAGAGACAGAGACAGAGACAGAGACAGAGACAGAGGCAGAGACTGAGACAGAGATAGAGACAGAGACAGAGACAGAGACAGAGACAGAGACAGAGACAGAGACAGAGACAGTGGCAGAGTCTCAGACAGAGACAGAGACAGAGACAGAGACAGAGACAGAGACAAAGACCGAGACAGAGGCAGAGAGAGACAAAGACCGAGACAGAGACAGAGACAGAGTCAGAAGCAGAGGCTCAGACAGAGACAGAGACAGAGACAGAGACAGAGACAGAGACAGAGACAAAGACCGAGACAGATACAGAGACGGTGACAGAGGCAGAGACAGAGCCAGGGACAGAGACGGAGACAGAGACAGAGACTGGGACAGAGACGGAGACAGAGACAGATACGCAGACGGAGACAGAGACAGAGACAGAGACATAGACAGGGACAGCGACAGAGCCAGAGGCAGAGATAGACACAGAGACAGAGACAGAGACTGAGACAGAGACAGAGACAGAGACAGAGACAGAGACAGAGACAGAGAAAGAGACAGAGACAGAGACAGAGACAGAGACAGAGACAGAGACAGAGACAGAGACAGAGACAGACACAGAGACAGAGTCAGAGGCAGAGGCTCAGACAGAGACAGAGACAAAGACAGAGACAGAGACAGAGACAGAGACAGAGGCAGAGACAGAGTCAGAGGCAGAGGCTCAGACAGAGACAGAGACAGAGACAGAGACAGAGTCAGAGACAGAGACAGAGACGGAGACAGAGACGGAGACAGAGGCAGAGACAGAGACAGAGACGGAGATAGAGACAGAGTCAGAGACAGAACCGGAGACAGAAACGGAGACAAAGACCGAGACAGAGACAGAGACGGAGACAGAGACAGAGGCAGAGACAGAGACAGGGACAGAGATAGGGACAGAGACAGAGACAGAGACAGAGACAGAAACAGAGACAGAGACAGAGACAGAGGCAGAGACAGAGACAGAGACAGAGACGCACACAGAGACAGAGACTGAGACAGAGACAGAGACAGAGACGCACACAGAGACAGAGACTGAGACAGAGACATAGACAGGGACAGCGACAGAGCCAGAGGCAGAGATAGACACAGAGACAGAAACAGTGACTGAGACAGAGACAGAAACAGAGACAGAGACAGATACTGGGACAGAGACAGAGGCAGAGACAGAGACAGAGACAGAGACGCACACAGAGACAGAGACTGAGACAGAGACAGAGACAGCGGCAGAGACAGAGACGGAGACAGAGTCAGAGATACAGACAGAGACAGAGACAGAAACAGAGACAGAGACAGAGACAGAGACGGAGACAAAGACCGAGTCAGGGACAGAGACGGAGACAGTGGCAGAGACAGAGCCAGGGACAGAGACGGAGACGGAGACAGAGGGAGAGACAGCGACAGAGACAGAGACAGAGACAGAGACAGAGACAGAGACAGCGGCAGAGACAGAGACGGAGACAGAGACAGAGACAGAGACGGAGGGAGAGGCAGAGACAGAGACAGAGACAGAGACAGAGACAGAGACAGAGACAGAGACAGAGACAGAGACAGAGACAGAGACAGAGACAGAGACAGAGACAGAGACAGAGACAGAGAGAGAGACAGAGACAGAGGCAGAGTCTCAGACAGAGACAGAGACAGAGACAGAGACAGAGACAGAGACAGAGACAGAGACAGAGACAGAGACAGAGACCGAGACAGAGACAGAGACGGTGACAGAGGCAGAGACAGAGCCAGGGACGGAGACGGAGACAGAGACAGAGACTGGGACAGAGACGGAGACAGAGACAGAGACGCAGACGGAGACAGAGACAGAGACAGAGACAGAGATATAGACACGGACAGCGACAGAGTCAGAGGCAGAGATAGACACAGAGACAGAGACAGAGACTGAGACAGAGACAGAAACAGAGACAGAGACAGATACGGGGACAGATACAGAGGCAGAGACAGAGACAGAGACAGAGACGCACACAGAGACAGAGACTGAGACAGAGACAGAGACAGCGGCAGAGACAGAGACGGAGACAGAGAAAGAGATACAGAGAGAGAAAGAGACAGAAACAGAGACAGAGACAGAGACAGAGACGGAGACAAAGACCGAGACAGGGACAGAGACGGAGACAGTGCCAGAGACAGAGCCAGGGACAGAGACGGAGACAGAGACAGAGGGAGAGACAGCGACAGAGACAGAGACAGAGACAGAGACAGAGACAGAGACAGAGACAGAGACAGAGACAGAGACAGAGACAGAGACAGAGACCGAGACAGAGACAGAGACGGTGACAGAGGCAGAGACAGAGCCAGGGACAGAGACGGTGACAGAGACAGAGGGAGAGACAGCGACAGAGACAGAGACAGAGACAGAGGCAGGGACAGAGACGGAGACAGAGACAGAGACAGAGACGCACACAGAAACAGAGACAGAGACAGAGACGGGGACAGAGACAGAGACAGGGACAGAGACAGAGACACAGACAGAGACAGAGACAGAGGCAGAGACAGAGACAGAGACAGAGAGAGAGACAGAGACAGAGACAGAGACAGAGACAGCGGCAGAGACAGAGACGGAGACAGAGACAGAGACAGAGACAGCGGCAGAGACAGAGACGGAGACAGAGACAGAGACACAGACACAGACAGAGACAGAGACAGAGACGGTGACAGAGGCAGAGACAGAGCCAGGGACAGAGACGGTGACAGAGACAGAGGGAGAGACAGCGACAGAGACAGAGACAGAGACAGAGGCAGAGACAGAGACAGAGGCAGAGACAGAGACAGAGACAGAGGCAGAGGCAGAGACAGAGACAGAGACGGAGATAGAGACAGAAACAGAGACAGAAACGGAGACAGAGACGGAGACAAAGACCGAGACAGAGACGGAGATAGAGACAGAAACAGAGACAGAAACGGAGACAGAGACGGAGACAAAGACCGAGACAGAGACAGAGGGAGAGACAGCGACAGAGACAAAGACAGATACAGAGGCAGAGACAGAGACAGCGACAGAGACAGAGACAATGACCGAGACAGAGACAGAGACGGTGACAGAGGCAGAGACAGAGCCAGGGACAGAGACGGAGACAGAGACAGAGACAGAGACTGAGACAGAGACAGAGACAGAGACGCACACAGAGACAGAGACTGAGGCAGAGACATAGACAGGGACAGCGACAGAGCCAGAGGCAGAGATAGACACAGAGACAGAAACAGTGACTGAGACAGAGACAGAAACAGAGACAGAGACAGATACTGGGACAGAGACAGAGGCAGAGACAGAGACAGAGACAGAGACGCACACAGAGACAGAGACTGAGACAGAGACAGAGACAGCGGCAGAGACAGAGACGGAGACAGAGACAGAGATACAGACAGAGACAGAGACAGAAACAGAGACAGAGACAGAGACAGAGACGGAGGCATAGACCGAGTCAGGGACAGAGACGGAGACAGTGGCAGAGACAGAACCAGGGACAGAGACGGAGACGGAGACAGAGACAGAGACAGAGACAGAGACAGAGACAGAGACAGAGACAGAGACAGAGACAGAGACAGAGACAGAGACAGAGACAGAGACAGAGACAGAGACAGAGACAGAGACAGAGACAAAAACCGAGACAGAGACAGAGACGGTGACAGAGGCAGAGACAGAGCCAGGGACAGAGACGGTGACAGAGACAGAGGGAGAGACAGCGACAGAGACAGAGACAAATGCCGAGACAGAGACAGAGACGGTGACAGAGGCAGAGACAGAGCCAGGGACAGAGACGGTGACGGAGACAGAGGGAGAGACAGCGACAGAGGCAGAGACAGAGACAGAGGCAGAGACAGAGACAGAAACAGAGACCGAGACAGAGACAGAGACTGAGACAGAGACAGAGACAGAGACAGAGCCAGGGACAGAGACGGAGACAGATGCAGAGACAGGGACAGAGACAGATACAGAGACAGAGACAGAGACAGAGACAGAGGCAGAGACAGAGACAGACACGGAGATAGAGACGGAGACAAAGACCGAGACAGAGACAGGGACGGAGACAGAGACAGAGACAGAGGCAGAGACAGAGGCAGAGACAGAGACAGAGACAGAGACAGAGACAGAGACAGAGGCAGAGACAGAGACAGAGACAGAGACAGAGACAGAGGCAGAGACAGGGACAGAGACAGAGACAGAGACAGAGACAGAGACAGAGACAGAAACAGAGACAGAGACAGAGACAGAGACAGAGGCAGAGACAGAGACAGAGACGGAGATAGAGACAGAGTCAGATACAGAAACGGAGACAGAGACGGAGACAAAGACCGAGACAGAGACAGAGACAGAGACAGAGACAGAGACAGAGACAGAGGCAGAGACAGAGACTGAGAAGGAGATAGAGACAGAGTCAGAGACAGAAACGGAGACAGAGACGGAGACAAAGACCGAGACAGAGACAGGGACAGAGACAGAGACAGAGACAGAGACAGAGACAGAGACAGAGACAGAGGCAGAGACAGAGACAGAGACAGAGAGAGAGACACAGGCAGAGACAGAGACAGAGACGGAGGCGAAGACCGAGACAGAGACAGAGACAGAGACGGCGACGGAGACAGAGACAGAGACAGAGACAGAGACAGAGACAGAGACAGAGGCAGAGACTGAGACAGAGATAGAGACAGAGACAGAGACAGAGACAGAGACAGAGACAGAGACAGAGACAGAGACAGAGACAGAGACAGAGGCAGAGTCTCAGACAGAGACAGAGACAGAGACAGAGACAGAGACAGAGACAAAGACCGAGACAGAGACAGAGACAGGACAAAGACCGAGACAGAGACAGAGACAGAGTCAGAAGCAGAGGCTCAGACAGAGACAGAGACAGAGACAGAGACAGAGACAGAGACAGAGACAAAGACCGAGACAGATACAGAGACGGTGACAGAGGCAGAGACAGAGCCAGGGACAGAGACGGAGACAGAGACAGAGACTGGGACAGAGACGGAGACAGAGACAGATACGCAGACGGAGACAGAGACAGAGACAGAGACATAGACAGGGACAGCGACAGAGCCAGAGGCAGAGATAGACACAGAGACAGAGACAGAGACTGAGACAGAGACAGAGACAGAGACAGAGACAGAGACAGAGACAGAGACAGAGACAGAGCCAGGGACAGAGACGGTGGCAGAGACAGAGGGAGAGACGGCGACAGAGACAGAGACAGAGACAGAGACAGAGGCAGAGACAGAGACAGAGACAGAGACAGAGACAGAGACAGAGACAGAGACAGAGACAGAGACAGAGACAGAGACAGAGACAGAGACAGAGACAGAGACGGAGATAGAGACAGAAACAGAGACAGAAACGGAGACAGAGACGGAGACGAACACCGAGACAGAGACAGAGACGGAGACAGAGGCAGAGACAGAGACAGAGACAGAGACAGAGACAGAGACAGAGACAGAGACAGAGACAGAGACAGAGACAGAGACAGAGACAGAGACAGAGACAGAGACAGAGACAGAGAGAGAGACAGAGAGAGAGACAGAGACAGAGACAGAGACAGAGACTGAGACAAAGACAGAGACAGAGACAGAGAGAGAGCCAGGGACAGAGACGGTGACAGAGACAGAGGGAGAGACAGCGACAGAGGCAGAGACAGAGACAGAGGCAGAGAACGAGACAGAAACAGAGACAGAGACAGAGACAGAGACAGAGACAGAGACAGAGACAGAGACAGAGACAGAGACAGAGACAGAGACAGAGACAGAGACGGAGACAGAGACAGAGACAGAGACAGAGACAGAGACAGAGACAGAGGCAGAGACAGAGACAGAGACGGAGATAGAGACAGAAACAGAGACAGAAACGGAGACAGAGACGGAGACGAAGACCGAGACAGAGACAGAGACGGAGACAGAGGCAGAGACAGAGACAGAGACAGAGACAGAGACAGAGACAGAGACAGAGACAGAGACAGAGACAGAGACAGAGACAGAGACTGAGACAGAGACAGAGACAGAGACAGAGACAGAGACAGAGACAGAGACAGAGACAGAGACAGAGGCAGAGTCTCAGACAGAGACAGAGACAGAGACAGAGACAGAGACAGAGACAGAGACAGAGACAGAGACAGAGACAGAGACAGAGACAGAGACAGAGACAGAGACAAAGACCGAGACAGAGACAGAGACAGAGGCGGAGTCTCAGACCGAGACAGAGACAGAGACAGAGGCAGAGTCTCAGACAGAGACAGAGACAGAGATAGAGACAGAGACAGAGACAAAGACCGAGACAGAGGCAGAGACAGAGACAGAGACAGAGACAGAGACAGAGACAGAGACGGAGACAGAGGCAGAGGCAGAGACAGAGACAGAGACGGAGATAGAGACAGAAACAGAGACAGAAACGGAGACAGAGACAGAAACAGAGACAGAAACGGAGACAGAGACGGAGACAAAGACCGAGACAGAGACAGAGACGGAGACAGAGGCAAAGACAGAGACAGAGACAGAGACACAGACAGAGACAGAGACAGAGACAGAGACAGAGACAGAGACAGAGACAGAGACAGAGACAGAGACAGAGACGGAGATAGAGACAGAAACAGAGACAGAAACGGAGACAGAGACGGAGACGAAGACCGAGACAGAGACAGAGACGGAGACAGAGGCAGAGACAGAGACAGAGACAGAGACAGAGACAGAGACAGAGACAGAGACAGAGACAGAGACAGAGACAGAGACAGAGACAGAGACAGAGACAGAGACAGAGACTGAGACAAAGACAGAGACAGAGACAGAGACAGAGCCAGGGACAGAGACGGTGACAGAGACAGAGGGAGAGACAGCGACAGAGGCAGAGACAGAGACAGAGGCAGAGACAGAGACAGAAACAGAGACAGAGACAGAGACAGAGACAGAGACAGAGACAGAGACAGAGACAGATGCAGAGTCTCAGACAGAGACAGAGACAGGGACAGAGACAGAGACAAAGACCGAGACAGAGACAGAGACAGAGACAAAGACAGAGACAGAGACAGAGACAGAGGCAGTGTCTCAGACAGAGACAGGTACAGAGATAGAGACAGAGACAGAGACAGAGACAGAGACAGAGACAGAGCCAGGGACAGAGACGGTGACAGAGACAGAGGGAGAGACAGCGACAGAGACAGAGACAGAGACAGAGGCAGAGACAGAGACAGAGATAGAGACAGAGACAGACACAGAGACAGAGACAGAGCCAGAGACAGAGGCAGAGTCTCAGACACAGACAGGGACAGAGATAGAGACAGAGACAGAGACAGAGACAGAGACAGAGACAGAGACAGAGACAGAGGCAGAGGCAGAGACTGAGACAGAGACAGAGACGGTGACAGAGGCAGAGACAGAGCCAGGGACAGAGACGGTGACAGGACAGAGGGAGAGACAGCGACAGAGACAGAGACCGAGACAGAGGCAGAGACAGAGACAGAGGCAGAGACAGAGACAGAGACAGAGTCAGAGGCAGAGACAGAGACAGAGACGGAGATAGAGACAGAAACAGAGACAGAAACGGAGACAGAGGCGGAGACAAAGACCGAGACAGAGACAGAGACGGAGACAGAGGCAGAGACAGAGACAGAGGCAGAGACAGAGACAGAGGCAGAGACAGAGACAGAGACAGAGACAGAGGCAGAGGCAGAGACAGAGACAGAGACGGAGATAGAGACAGAAACAGAGACAGAAACGGAGACAGAGACGGAGACGAAGACCGAGACAGAGACAGAGACGGAGACAGAGGCAGAGACAGAGACAGAGACAGAGACAGAGACAGAGACAGAGACAGAGACAGAGACGGAGATAGAGACAGAAACAGAGACAGAAACGGAGACAGAGACGGAGACGAAGACCGAGACAGAGACAGAGACGGAGACAGAGGCAGAGACAGAGACAGAGACAGAGACAGAGACAGAGACAGAGACAGAGACAGAGACAGAGACAGAGACAGAGACAGAGACAGAGCAGAGACACAGACAGAGACTGAGACAGAGACAGAGACAGAGACAGAGACAGAGACTGAGACAGAGACAGAGGCAGAGTCTCAGACAGAGGCAGAGACAGAGACAGAGACAGAGACAGAGACAGAGACAGAGACAAAGACCGAGACAGAGACAGAGACGGTGACAGAGGCAGAGACAAAGCCAGGGACAGAGACGGTGACAGAGACTGAGACAGAGATAGAAACAGAGACAGAGACAGATACGGGGACAGAGACAGAGGCAGAGACAGAGACAGAGACGCACACAGAGACAGAGACTGAGACAGAGACAGGGACAGAGACGCACACAGAGACAGAGACAGAGACAGAGACAGAGACAGAGACAGAGACAGAGACAGAGACAGAGACAGAGACAGAGACAGAGACAGAGACAGAGACAGAGACAGAGACAAAAACCGAGACAGAGACAGAGACGGTGACAGAGGCAGAGACAGAGCCAGGGACAGAGACGGTGACAGAGACAGAGGGAGAGACAGCGACAGAGACAGAGACAAATGCCGAGACAGAGACAGAGACGGTGACAGAGGCAGAGACAGAGCCAGGGACAGAGACGGTGACGGAGACAGAGGGAGAGACAGCGACAGAGGCAGAGACAGAGACAGAGGCAGAGACAGAGACAGAAACAGAGACCGAGACAGAGACAGAGACTGAGACAGAGACAGAGACAGAGACAGAGCCAGGGACAGAGACGGAGACAGATGCAGAGACAGGGACAGAGACAGATACAGAGACAGAGACAGAGACAGAGACAGAGGCAGAGACAGAGACAGACACGGAGATAGAGACAGAGTCAGAGACAGAAACGGAGGCAGAGACGGAGACAAAGACCGAGACAGAGACAGGGACAGAGACAGAGACAGAGACAGAGGCAGAGACAGAGGCAGAGACAGAGACAGAGACAGAGACAGAGACAGAGACAGAGGCAGAGACAGAGACAGAGACAGAGACAGAGACAGAGGCAGAGACAGGGACAGAGACAGAGACAGAGACAGAGACAGAGACAGAGACAGAAACAGAGACAGAGACAGAGACAGAGACAGAGGCAGAGACAGAGACAGAGACGGAGATAGAGACAGAGTCAGATACAGAAACGGAGACAGAGATGGAGACAAAGACCGAGACAGAGACAGAGACAGAGACAGAGACAGAGACAGAGGCAGAGACAGAGACAGAGAAGGAGATAGAGACAGAGTCAGAGACAGAAACGGAGACAGAGACGGAGACAAAGACCGAGACAGAGACAGGGACAGAGACAGAGACAGAGACAGAGACAGAGACAGAGACAGAGACAGAGGCAGAGACAGAGACAGAGACAGAGAGAGAGACACAGGCAGAGACAGAGACAGAGACGGAGGCGAAGACCGAGACAGAGACAGAGACAGAGACGGCGACGGAGACAGAGACAGAGACAGAGGCAGAGTCTCAGACAGAGACAGGGACAGAGATAGAGACAGAGACAGAGACAGAGACAGGGACAGAGACAGAGACAGAGACAGAGACAGAGACAGAGGCAGAGACTGAGACAGAGATAGAGACAGAGACAGAGACAGAGACAGAGACAGAGACAGAGACAGAGACAGTGGCAGAGTCTCAGACAGAGACAGAGACAGAGACAGAGACAGAGACAGAGACAAAGACCGAGACAGAGGCAGAGAGAGACAAAGACCGAGACAGAGACAGAGACAGAGTCAGAAGCAGAGGCTCAGACAGAGACAGAGACAGAGACAGAGACAGAGACAGAGACAGAGACAAAGACCGAGACAGATACAGAGACGGTGACAGAGGCAGAGACAGAGCCAGGGACAGAGACGGAGACAGAGACAGAGACTGGGACAGAGACGGAGACAGAGACAGATACGCAGACGGAGACAGAGACAGAGACAGAGACATAGACAGGGACAGCGACAGAGCCAGAGGCAGAGATAGACACAGAGACAGAGACAGAGACTGAGACAGAGACAGAGACAGAGACAGAGACAGAGACAGAGACAGAGACAGAGACAGAGACAGAGACAGAGACAGAGACAGAGACAGAGACAGAGACAGAGACAGAGACAGAGACAGAGACAGACACAGAGACAGAGTCAGAGGCAGAGGCTCAGACAGAGACAGAGACAAAGACAGAGACAGAGACAGAGACAGAGACAGAGGCAGAGACAGAGTCAGAGGCAGAGGCTCAGACAGAGACAGAGACAGAGACAGAGACAGAGTCAGAGACAGAGACAGAGACGGAGACAGAGACGGAGACAGAGGCAGAGACAGAGACAGAGACGGAGATAGAGACAGAGTCAGAGACAGAACCGGAGACAGAAACGGAGACAAAGGCCGAGACAGAGACAGAGACGGAGACAGAGACAGAGGCAGAGACAGAGACAGGGACAGAGATAGGGACAGAGACAGAGACAGAGACAGAGACAGAAACAGAGACAGAGACAGATACGGGGACAGAGACAGAGGCAGAGACAGAGACAGAGACAGAGACGCACACAGAGACAGAGACTGAGACAGAGACAGAGACAGAGACGCACACAGAGACAGAGACTGAGACAGAGACATAGACAGGGACAGCGACAGAGCCAGAGGCAGAGATAGACACAGAGACAGAAACAGTGACTGAGACAGAGACAGAAACAGAGACAGAGACAGATACTGGGACAGAGACAGAGGCAGAGACAGAGACAGAGACAGAGACGCACACAGAGACAGAGACTGAGACAGAGACAGAGACAGCGGCAGAGACAGAGACGGAGACAGAGTCAGAGATACAGACAGAGACAGAGACAGAAACAGAGACAGAGACAGAGACAGAGACGGAGACAAAGACCGAGTCAGAGACAGAGACGGAGACAGAGACAGAGACAGAGACAGCGGCAGAGGCAGAGACGGAGACAGAGATAGAGACACAGACAGAGACAGAGACAGAGACAGAGACAGAGACAGAGACAGAGACAGAGACAGAGACAGAGACGGAGACAAAGACCGAGACAGAGACAGAGACGGAGACAGAGACAGAGGCAGAGTCTCAGACAGAGACAGGGACAGAGATAGAGACAGAGACAAAGACCGAGGCAGGGACAGAGACGGTGACAGAGGCAGAGACAGAGCCAGGGACAGAGACGGTGGCAGAGACAGAGGGAGAGACGGCGACAGAGACAGAGACAGGGACAGAGACAGAGGCAGAGACAGAGACAGAGACAGAGACAGAGACAGAGACAGAGACAGAGACAGAGACAGAGACAGAGACAGAGACAGAGACAGAGACAGAGACAGAGACAGAGACAGAGACAGAGACAGAGGCAGAGACATAGGCAGAGACAGAGTCAGAGACAGAAACGGAGACACAGACGGAGACAAAGTCCGAGACAGAGACAGAGACGGAGGGAGAGGCAGAGACAGAGACAGAGACAGAGACAGAGACAGAGACAGAGACAGAGACAGAGACAGAGACAGAGACGGAGACAGAGACAGAGACAGAGACAGAGACAGAGAGAGAGACAGAGACAGAGGCAGAGTCTCAGACAGAGACAGAGACAGAGACAGAGACAGAGACAGAGACAGAGACAGAGACAGAGACCGAGACAGAGACAGAGACGGTGACAGAGGCAGAGACAGAGCCAGGGACGGAGACGGAGACAGAGACAGAGACTGGGACAGAGACGGAGACAGAGACAGAGACGCAGACGGAGACAGAGACAGAGACAGAGACAGAGATATAGACACGGACAGCGACAGAGTCAGAGGCAGAGATAGACACAGAGACAGAGACAGAGACTGAGACAGAGACAGAAACAGAGACAGAGACAGATACGGGGACAGATACAGAGGCAGAGACAGAGACAGAGACAGAGACGCACACAGAGACAGAGACTGAGACAGAGACAGAGACAGCGGCAGAGACAGAGACGGAGACAGAGAAAGAGATACAGAGAGAGAAAGAGACAGAAACAGAGACAGAGACAGAGACAGAGACGGAGACAAAGACCGAGACAGGGACAGAGACGGAGACAGTGCCAGAGACAGAGCCAGGGACAGAGACGGAGACAGAGACAGAGGGAGAGACAGCGACAGAGACAGAGACAGAGACAGAGACAGAGACAGAGACAGAGACAGAGACAGAGACAGAGACAGAGACAGAGACAGAGACAGAGACAGAGACAGAGACAAAGACCGAGACAGAGACAGAGACGGTGACAGAGGCAGAGACAGAGCCAGGGACAGAGACGGTGACAGAGACAGAGGGAGAGACAGCGACAGAGACAGAGACAGAGACAGAGGCAGAGACAGAGACGGAGACAGAGACAGAGACAGAGACGCACACAGAAACAGAGACAGAGACAGAGACGGGGACAGAGACAGAGACAGGGACAGAGACAGAGACACAGACAGAGACAGAGACAGAGGCAGAGACAGAGACAGAGACAGAGAGAGAGACAGAGACAGAGACAGAGACAGAGACAGCGGCAGAGACAGAGACGGAGACAGAGACAGAGACAGAGACAGCGGCAGAGACAGAGACGGAGACAGAGACAGAGACACAGACACAGACAGAGACAGAGACAGAGACGGTGACAGAGGCAGAGACAGAGCCAGGGACAGAGACGGTGACAGAGACAGAGGGAGAGACAGCGACAGAGACAGAGACAGAGACAGAGGCAGAGACAGAGACAGAGGCAGAGACAGAGACAGAGACAGAGGCAGAGGCAGAGACAGAGACAGAGACGGAGATAGAGACAGAAACAGAGACAGAAACGGAGACAGAGACGGAGACAAAGACCGAGACAGAGACGGAGATAGAGACAGAAACAGAGACAGAAACGGAGACAGAGACGGAGACAAAGACCGAGACAGAGACAGAGGGAGAGACAGCGACAGAGACAAAGACAGATACAGAGGCAGAGACAGAGACAGCGACAGAGACAGAGACAATGACCGAGACAGAGACAGAGACGGTGACAGAGGCAGAGACAGAGCCAGGGACAGAGACGGAGACAGAGACAGAGACAGAGACTGAGACAGAGACAGAGACAGAGACGCACACAGAGACAGAGACTGAGGCAGAGACATAGACAGGGACAGCGACAGAGCCAGAGGCAGAGATAGACACAGAGACAGAAACAGTGACTGAGACAGAGACAGAAACAGAGACAGAGACAGATACTGGGACAGAGACAGAGGCAGAGACAGAGACAGAGACAGAGACGCACACAGAGACAGAGACTGAGACAGAGACAGAGACAGCGGCAGAGACAGAGACGGAGACAGAGACAGAGATACAGACAGAGACAGAGACAGAAACAGAGACAGAGACAGAGACAGAGACGGAGGCATAGACCGAGTCAGGGACAGAGACGGAGACAGTGGCAGAGACAGAACCAGGGACAGAGACGGAGACGGAGACAGAGACAGAGACAGAGACAGAGACAGAGACAGAGACAGAGACAGAGACAGAGACAGAGACAGAGACAGAGACAGAGACAGAGACAGAGACAGAGACAGAGACAGAGACAGAGACAGAGACAAAAACCGAGACAGAGACAGAGACGGTGACAGAGGCAGAGACAGAGCCAGGGACAGAGACGGTGACAGAGACAGAGGGAGAGACAGCGACAGAGACAGAGACAAATGCCGAGACAGAGACAGAGACGGTGACAGAGGCAGAGACAGAGCCAGGGACAGAGACGGTGACGGAGACAGAGGGAGAGACAGCGACAGAGGCAGAGACAGAGACAGAGGCAGAGACAGAGACAGAAACAGAGACCGAGACAGAGACAGAGACTGAGACAGAGACAGAGACAGAGACAGAGCCAGGGACAGAGACGGAGACAGATGCAGAGACAGGGACAGAGACAGATACAGAGACAGAGACAGAGACAGAGACAGAGGCAGAGACAGAGACAGACACGGAGATAGAGACGGAGACAAAGACCGAGACAGAGACAGGGACAGAGACAGAGACAGAGACAGAGGCAGAGACAGAGGCAGAGACAGAGACAGAGACAGAGACAGAGACAGAGACAGAGGCAGAGACAGAGACAGAGACAGAGACAGAGACAGAGGCAGAGACAGGGACAGAGACAGAGACAGAGACAGAGACAGAGACAGAGACAGAAACAGAGACAGAGACAGAGACAGAGACAGAGGCAGAGACAGAGACAGAGACGGAGATAGAGACAGAGTCAGATACAGAAACGGAGACAGAGACGGAGACAAAGACCGAGACAGAGACAGAGACAGAGACAGAGACAGAGACAGAGACAGAGGCAGAGACAGAGACAGAGAAGGAGATAGAGACAGAGTCAGAGACAGAAACGGAGACAGAGACGGAGACAAAGACCGAGACAGAGACAGGGACAGAGACAGAGACAGAGACAGAGACAGAGACAGAGACAGAGACAGAGGCAGAGACAGAGACAGAGACAGAGAGAGAGACACAGGCAGAGACAGAGACAGAGACGGAGGCGAAGACCGAGACAGAGACAGAGACAGAGACGGCGACGGAGACAGAGACAGAGACAGAGACAGAGACAGAGACAGAGACAGAGGCAGAGACTGAGACAGAGATAGAGACAGAGACAGAGACAGAGACAGAGACAGAGACAGAGACAGAGACAGAGACAGAGACAGAGACAGAGACAGAGGCAGAGTCTCAGACAGAGACAGAGACAGAGACAGAGACAGAGACAGAGACAAAGACCGAGACAGAGACAGAGACAGAGACAAAGACCGAGACAGAGACAGAGACAGAGTCAGAAGCAGAGGCTCAGACAGAGACAGAGACAGAGACAGAGACAGAGACAGAGACAGAGACAAAGACCGAGACAGATACAGAGACGGTGACAGAGGCAGAGACAGAGCCAGGGACAGAGACGGAGACAGAGACAGAGACTGGGACAGAGACGGAGACAGAGACAGATACGCAGACGGAGACAGAGACAGAGACAGAGACATAGACAGGGACAGCGACAGAGCCAGAGGCAGAGATAGACACAGAGACAGAGACAGAGACTGAGACAGAGACAGAGACAGAGACAGAGACAGAGACAGAGACAGAGACAGAGACAAAGCCAGGGACAGAGACGGTGGCAGAGACAGAGGGAGAGACGGCGACAGAGACAGAGACAGAGACAGAGACAGAGACAGAGGCAGAGACAGAGACAGAGACAGAGACAGAGACAGAGACAGAGACAGAGACAGAGACAGAGACAGAGACAGAGACAGAGACAGAGACAGAGACAGAGACAGAGACAGAGGCAGAGACATAGGCAGAGACAGAGACAGAGACGGAGATAGAGACAGAGTCAGAGACAGAAACGGAGACACAGACGGAGACAAAGACCGAGACAGAGACAGAGACGGAGGGAGAGGCAGAGACAGAGACAGAGACAGAGACAGAGACAGAGACAGAGACAGAGACAGAGACAGAGACAGAGACAGAGACAGAGACAGAGACAGAGACAGAGACAGAGACAGAGACAGAGAGAGAGACAGAGACAGAGGCAGAGTCTCAGACAGAGACAGAGACCGAGACAGAGACAGAGACAGAGACAGAGACAGAGACAGAGACCGAGACAGAGACAGAGACGGTGACAGAGGCAGAGACAGAGCCAGGGACGGAGACGGAGACAGAGACAGAGACTGGGACAGAGACGGAGACAGAGACAGAGACGCAGACGGAGACAGAGACAGAGACAGAGACAGAGACAGAGACAGAGACAGAGATATAGACACGGACAGCGACAGAGTCAGAGGCAGAGATAGACACAGAGACAGAGACAGAGACTGAGACAGAGACAGAAACAGAGACAGAGACAGATACGGGGACAGATACAGAGGCAGAGACAGAGACAGAGACAGAGACGCACACAGAGACAGAGACTGAGACAGAGACAGAGACAGCGGCAGAGACAGAGACGGAGACAGAGAAAGAGATACAGAGAGAGAAAGAGACAGAAACAGAGACAGAGACAGAGACAGAGACGGAGACAAAGACCGAGACAGGGACAGAGACGGAGACAGTGCCAGAGACAGAGCCAGGGACAGAGACGGAGACAGAGACAGAGGGAGAGACAGCGACAGAGACAGAGACAGAGACAGAGACAGAGACAGAGACAGAGACAGAGACAGAGACAGAGACAGAGACAGAGACAGAGACAGAGACAGAGACAGAGACAGAGACAGAGACAGAGACAAAGACCGAGACAGAGACAGAGACGGTGACAGAGGCAGAGACAGAGCCAGGGACAGAGACGGTGACAGAGACAGAGGGAGAGACAGCGACAGAGACAGAGACAGAGACAGAGGCAGAGACAGAGACGGAGACAGAGACAGAGACAGAGACGCACACAGAAACAGAGACAGAGACAGAGACGGGGACAGAGACAGAGACAGGGACAGAGACAGAGACACAGACAGAGACAGAGACAGAGGCAGAGACAGAGACAGAGACAGAGAGAGAGACAGAGACAGAGACAGAGACAGAGACAGCGGCAGAGACAGAGACGGAGACAGAGACAGAGACAGAGACAGCGGCAGAGACAGAGACGGAGACAGAGACAGAGACACAGACACAGACAGAGACAGAGACAGAGACGGTGACAGAGGCAGAGACAGAGCCAGGGACAGAGACGGTGACAGAGACAGAGGGAGAGACAGCGACAGAGACAGAGACAGAGACAGAGGCAGAGACAGAGACAGAGGCAGAGACAGAGACAGAGACAGAGACAGAGGCAGAGACAGAGACAGAGACGGAGATAGAGACAGAAACAGAGACAGAAACGGAGACAGAGACGGAGACAAAGACCGAGACAGAGATGGAGATAGAGACAGAAACAGAGACAGAAACGGAGACAGAGACGGAGACAAAGACCGAGACAGAGACAGAGGGAGAGACAGCGACAGAGACAAAGACAGATACAGAGGCAGAGACAGAGACAGAGACAGCGACAGAGACAGAGACAATGACCGAGACAGAGACAGAGACGGTGACAGAGGCAGAGACAGAGCCAGGGACAGAGACGGAGACAGAGACAGAGACTGGGACAGAGACGGAGACAGAGACAGAGACGCAGACGGAGACAGAGACAGAGACAGAGACATAGACAGGGACAGCGACAGAGTCAGAGGCAGAGATAGACACAGTGACAGAGACAGAGACTGGGACAGAGACAGAAACAGAGACAGAGACAGATACGGGGACAGAGACAGAGGCAGAGACAGAGACAGAGACAGAGACGCACACAGGGACAGAGACGGAGACAGAGAGAGAGACAGCGGCAGAGACAGAGACGGAGACAGAGACAGAGATACAGACAGAGACAGAGACAGAAACAGAGACAGAGACAGAGACATAGACGGAGACAAAGTCCGAGACAGGGACAGAGACGGAGACAGTGGCAGAGACAGAGCCAGGGACAGAGACGGAGACGGAGACAGAGGGAGAGACAGCGACAGAGACAGAGTCAGAGACAGAGACAGAGACAGCGGCAGAGACAGAGACGGAGACAGAGACAGAGACAGAGACAGAGACAGAGACAGAGACAGAGACAGAGACAGAGACAGAGACAGAGACAGAGACAGAGACAGAGACAGAGACAGAGACAGAGACAGAGACAGAGACAGAGACAGAGACAGAGACAGAGACAGAGACAGAGACAGAGACAGAGACAAAAACCGAGACAGAGACAGAGACGGTGACAGAGGCAGAGACAGAGCCAGGGACAGAGACGGTGACAGAGACAGAGACAGAGACAGAGACAGAGACAGAGACAGAGACAGAGACGGAGACAGAGACAGAGACAGAGACAGAGACAGAGACAGAGACAGAGACAGAGACAGAGACAGAGACAGAGACAGAGACAGAGACGGAGATAGAGACAGAAACAGAGACAGAAACGGAGACAGAGACGGAGACGAAGACCGAGACAGAGACAGAGACAGAGACAGAGACAGAGACGGAGATAGAGACAGAAACAGAGACAGAAACGGAGACAGAGACGGAGACGAACACCGAGACAGAGACAGAGACAGAGACGGTGACAGAGGCAGAGACAGAGCCAGGGACAGAGACGGTGACAGAGACAGAGACAGAGACAGAGACAGAGACAGAGACAGAGACAGAGACGGAGACAGAGACAGAGACAGAGACAGAGACAGAGACAGAGACAGAGACAGAGACAGAGACAGAGACAGAGACAGAGACAGAGACAGAGACAGAGACGGAGATAGAGACAGAAACAGAGACAGAAACGGAGACAGAGGCGGAGACGAAGACCGAGACAGAGACAGAGACAGAGACAGAGACAGAGACGGAGATAGAGACAGAAACAGAGACAGAAACGGAGACAGAGACGGAGACGAACACCGAGACAGAGACAGAGACGGAGACAGAGGCAGAGGCAGAGACAGAGACAGAGACAGAGACAGAGACAGAGACAGAGACAGAGACAGAGACAGAGACAGAGACAGAGACAGAGACAGAGACAGAGACAGAGACAGAGACAGAGACAGAGACAGAGACAGAGACAGAGACAAAGACCGAGACAGAGACAGAGACAGAGGCAGAGTCTCAGACAGAGACAGAGACAGAGGCAGAGACAGAGTCAAAGACCGAGACAGAGACAGAGACAGAGACAAAGACAGAGACAGAGACAGAGACAGAGGCAGTGTCTCAGACAGAGACAGGTACAGAGATAGAGACAGAGACAGAGACAGAGACAGAGACAGAGACAGAGACAGAGACAGAGCCAGGGACAGAGACGGTGACAGAGACAGAGGGAGAGACAGCGACAGAGACAGAGACAGAGACAGAGGCAGAGACAGAGACAGAGATAGAGACAGAGACAGAGACAGAGACAGAGACAGAGACAGAGACAGAGACAGACACAGAGACAGAGACAGAGCCAGAGACAGAGGCAGAGTCTCAGACACAGACAGGGACAGAGATAGAGACAGAGACAGAGCCAGAGACAGAGGCAGAGACAGAGACAGAGACTGAGACAGAGACAGAGACGGTGACAGAGGCAGAGACAGAGCCAGGGACAGAGACGGTGACAGGACAGAGCGAGAGACAGCGACAGAGACAGAGACAGAGACAGAGGCAGAGACAGAGACAGAGGCAGAGACAGAGACAGAGACAGAGTCAGAGGCAGAGACAGAGACAGAGACGGAGATAGAGACAGAAACAGTGACAGAAACGGAGACAGAGGCGGAGACAAAGACCGAGACAGAGACAGAGACGGAGACAGAGGCAGCGACAGAGACAGAGGCAGAGACAGAGACAGAGACAGAGACAGAGACAGAGACAGAGACAGAGGCAGAGGCAGAGGCAGAGGCAGAGACAGAGACAGAGACAGAGACAGAGACAGAGACAGGGACAGAGACAGAGACAGAGACAGAGACAGAGACAGAGACAGAGACAGAGACAGAGACAGAGACAGTGACAGAGAGAGAGACAGAGACAGAGACAGAGACAGAGGCAGAGTCTCAGACAGAGACAGGGACAGAGATAGAGACAGAGACAGAGACAGAGACAGAGACAGAGACAGAGACAGAGACAGAGACAGAGACAGAGACAGAGACAGAGACAGAGACAGAGACAGAGACAGAGACAGAGACAGAGACAGTGACAGAGAGAGAGACAGAGACAGAGACAGAGACAGAGACAGAGACAGAGACAGAGACAGAGACAGAGACAGAGACAGAGACAGAGACAGAGACAGAGACAGAGACAGAGACAGAGACAGAGACAGAGACAGAGACAGAGACAGAGACGGAGATAGAGACAGAAACAGAGACAGAAACGGAGACAGAGACGGAGACGAACACCGAGACAGAGACAGAGACGGAGACAGAGGCAGAGACAGAGACAGAGACAGAGACAGAGACAGAGACAGAGACAGAGACAGAGACAGAGACAGAGACAGAGACAGAGACAGAGACAGAGACAGAGACAGAGACAGAGACAGAGAGAGAGACAGAGACAGAGACAGAGACAGAGACTGAGACAAAGACAGAGACAGAGACAGAGACAGAGCCAGGGACAGAGACGGTGACAGAGACAGAGGGAGAGACAGCGACAGAGGCAGAGACAGAGACAGAGGCAGAGAACGAGACAGAAACAGAGACAGAGACAGAGACAGAGACAGAGACAGAGACAGAGACAGAGACAGAGACAGAGACAGAGACAGAGACAGAGACAGAGACAGAGACAGAGACAGAGACAGAGACGGAGACAGAGACAGAGACAGAGACAGAGACAGAGACAGAGGACAGAGACAGAGACAGAGACAGAGACAGAGACAGAGACGGAGATAGATACAGAAACAGAGACAGAAACGGAGACAGAGACGGAGACGAAGACCGAGACAGAGACAGAGACGGAGACAGAGGCAGAGACAGAGACAGAGACAGAGACAGAGACAGAGACAGAGACAGAGACAGAGACAGAGACAGAGACAGAGACTGAGACAGAGACAGAGACAGAGACAGAGACAGAGACAGAGGCAGAGTCTCAGACAGAGACAGAGACAGAGACAGAGACAGAGACAGAGACAGAGACAGAGACAGAGACAGAGACAGAGACAGAGACAGAGACAGAGACAGAGACAGAGACAGAGACAGAGACAGAGACAGAGACAGAGACAGAGACAGAGACAGAGACAGAGACAGAGACGGAGACGGAGACAGAGACAGAGACAGAGACAGAGACAGAGACAGAGACAGAGACAGAGACAGAGACAGAGACAGAGACAGAGACAGAGACAGAGACAGAGACGGAGATAGATACAGAAACAGAGACAGAAACGGAGACAGAGACGGAGACGAAGACCGAGACAGAGACAGAGACGGAGACAGAGGCAGAGACAGAGACAGAGACAGAGACAGAGACAGAGACAGAGACAGAGACAGAGACAGAGACAGAGACAGAGACTGAGACAGAGACAGAGACAGAGACAGAGACAGAGACAGAGACAGAGGCAGAGTCTCAGACAGAGACAGAGACAGAGACAGAGACAGAGACAGAGACAGAGACAGAGACAGAGACAGAGACAGAGACAGAGACAGAGACAAAGACCGAGACAGAGACAGAGACAGAGGCGGAGTCTCAGACCGAGACAGAGACAGAGACAGAGGCAGAGTCTCAGACAGAGACAGAGACAGAGATAGAGACAGAGACAGAGACAAAGACCGAGACGGAGGCAGAGACAGAGACAGAGGCAGAGACAGAGACAGAGACAGAGACAGAGGCAGAGGCAGAGACAGAGACAGAGACGGAGATAGAGACAGAAACAGAGACAGAAACGGAGACAGAGACAGAAACAGAGACAGAAACGGAGACAGAGACGGAGACAAAGACCGAGACAGAGACAGAGACGGAGACAGAGGCAAAGACAGAGACAGAGACAGAGACACAGACAGAGACAGAGACAGAGACAGAGACAGAGACAGAGACAGAGACAGAGACAGAGACAGAGACAGAGACAGAGACAGAGACGGAGATAGAGACAGAAACAGAGACAGAAACGGAGACAGAGACGGAGACGAAGACCGAGACAGAGACAGAGACGGAGACAGAGGCAGAGACAGAGACAGAGACAGAGACAGAGACAGAGACAGAGACAGAGACAGAGACAGAGACAGAGACAGAGACAGAGACAGAGACAGAGACAGAGACAGAGACAGAGACTGAGACAAAGACAGAGACAGAGACAGAGACAGAGCCAGGGACAGAGACGGTGACAGAGACAGATGCAGAGTCTCAGACAGAGACAGAGACAGAGACAGAGACAGAGACAGAGACAAAGACCGAGACAGAGACAGAGACAGAGACAGAGACAAAGACAGAGACAGAGACAGAGACAGAGGCAGTGTCTCAGACAGAGACAGGTACAGAGATAGAGACAGAGACAGAGACAGAGACAGAGACAGAGACAGAGCCAGGGACAGAGACGGTGACAGAGACAGAGGGAGAGACAGCGACAGAGACAGAGACAGAGACAGAGGCAGAGACAGAGACAGAGATAGAGACAGAGACAGAGAGAGAGACAGAGACAGACACAGAGACAGAGACAGAGCCAGAGACAGAGGCAGAGTCTCAGACACAGACAGGGACAGAGATAGAGACAGAGACAGAGACAGAGACAGAGACAGAGACAGAGGCAGAGACAGAGACTGAGACAGAGACAGAGACGGTGACAGAGGCAGAGACAGAGCCAGGGACAGAGACGGTGACAGGACAGAGGGAGAGACAGCGACAGAGACAGAGGCAGAGACAGAGGCAGAGACAGAGACAGAGGCAGAGACAGAGACAGAGACAGAGTCAGAGGCAGAGACAGAGACAGAGACGGAGATAGAGACAGAAACAGAGACAGAAACGGAGACAGAGGCGGAGACAAAGACCGAGACAGAGACAGAGACGGAGACAGAGGCAGAGACAGAGACAGAGGCAGAGACAGAGACAGAGGCAGAGACAGAGACAGAGACAGAGACAGAGGCAGAGGCAGAGACAGAGACAGAGACGGAGATAGAGACAGAAACAGAGACAGAAACGGAGACAGAGACGGAGACGAAGACCGAGACAGAGACAGAGACGGAGACAGAGGCAGAGACAGAGACAGAGACAGAGACAGAGACAGAGACAGAGACAGAGACAGAGACAGAGACGGAGATAGAGACAGAAACAGAGACAGAAACGGAGACAGAGACGGAGACGAAGACCGAGACAGAGACAGAGACGGAGACAGAGGCAGAGACAGAGACAGAGACAGAGACAGAGACAGAGACAGAGACAGAGACAGAGACAGAGACAGAGACAGAGACAGAGACAGAGACAGAGACAGAGACACAGACAGAGACTGAGACAGAGACAGAGACAGAGACAGAGACAGAGACTGAGACAGAGACAGAGGCAGAGTCTCAGACAGAGGCAGAGACAGAGACAGAGACAGAGACAGAGACAGAGACAGAGACAGACACAGAGACAGAGTCAGAGGCAGAGGCTCAGACAGAGACAGAGACAAAGACAGAGACAGAGACAGAGACAGAGACAGAGGCAGAGACAGAGTCAGAGGCAGAGGCTCAGACAGAGACAGAGACAGAGACAGAGACAGAGTCAGAGACAGAGACAGAGACGGAGACAGAGACGGAGACAGAGGCAGAGACAGAGACAAAGACCGAGACAGAGACAGAGATGGTGACAGAGGCAGAGACAGAGCCAGGGACAGAGACGGAGACAGAGGCAGAGACAGGGACAGAGACAGATACAGAGACAGAGGCAGAGACAGAGACAGAGACGGAGATAGAGACAGAGTCAGAGACAGAACCGGAGACAGAAACGGAGACAAAGACCGAGACAGAGACAGAGACGGAGACAGAGACAGAGGCAGAGACAGAGACAGGGACAGAGATAGGGACAGAGACAGAGACAGAGACAGAGACAGAAACAGAGACAGAGACAGATACGGGGACAGAGACAGAGGCAGAGACAGAGACAGAGACAGAGACGCACACAGAGACAGAGACTGAGACAGAGACAGAGACAGAGACGCACACAGAGACAGAGACTGAGACAGAGACATAGACAGGGACAGCGACAGAGCCAGAGGCAGAGATAGACACAGAGACAGAAACAGTGACTGAGACAGAGACAGAAACAGAGACAGAGACAGATACTGGGACAGAGACAGAGGCAGAGACAGAGACAGAGACAGAGACGCACACAGAGACAGAGACTGAGACAGAGACAGAGACAGCGGCAGAGACAGAGACGGAGACAGAGTCAGAGATACAGACAGAGACAGAGATAGAAACAGAGACAGAGACAGAGACAGAGACGGAGACAAAGACCGAGTCAGGGACAGAGACGGAGACAGTGGCAGAGACAGAGCCAGGGACAGAGACGGAGACGGAGACAGAGGGAGAGACAGCGACAGAGACAGAGACAGAGACAGAGACAGAGACAGAGACAGCGGCAGAAACAGAGACGGAGACAGAGACAGAGACAGAGACAGCGGCAGAGGCAGAGACGGAGACAGAGATAGAGACACAGACAGAGACAGAGACAGAGACAGAGACAGAGACAGAGACAGAGACAGAGACAGAGACGGAGACAAAGACCGAGACAGAGACAGAGACGGAGACAGAGACAGAGGCAGAGTCTCAGACAGAGACAGGGACAGAGATAGAGACAGAGACAAAGACCGAGGCAGGGACAGAGACGGTGACAGAGGCAGAGACAGAGCCAGGGACAGAGACAGAGACAGAGACAGAGACAGAGACAGAGACAGAGACAGAGACAGAGACAGAGACAGAGACAGAGACAGAGACAGAGACAGAGACAGAGACAGAGACAGAGGCAGAGACATAGGCAGAGACAGAGACAGAGACGGAGATAGAGACAGAGTCAGAGACAGAAACGGAGACACAGACGGAGACAAAGACCGAGACAGAGACAGAGACGGAGAGAGAGGCAGAGACAGAGACAGAGATAGAGACAGAGACAGAGACAGAGACAGAGACAGAGACAGAGACAGAGACAGAGACAGAGACAGAGACAGAGACAGAGACAGAGACAGAGACAGAGACAGAGACAGAGACAGAGACAGAGACAGAGACAGAGAGAGAGACAGAGACAGAGGCAGAGTCTCAGACAGAGACAGAGACAGAGACAGAGACAGAGACAGAGACAGAGACCGAGACAGAGACAGAGACGGTGACAGAGGCAGAGACAGAGCCAGGGACAGAGACGGAGACAGAGACAGAGACTGGGACAGAGACGGAGACAGAGACAGAGACGCAGACGGAGACAGAGACAGAGACAGAGACAGAGATATAGACACGGACAGCGACAGAGTCAGAGGCAGAGATAGACACAGAGACAGAGACAGAGACTGAGACAGAGACAGAAACAGAGACAGAGACAGATACGGGGACAGATACAGAGGCAGAGACAGAGACAGAGACAGAGACGCACACAGAGACAGAGACTGAGACAGAGACAGAGACAGCGGCAGAGACAGAGACGGAGACAGAGAAAGAGATACAGAGAGAGAAAGAGACAGAAACAGAGACAGAGACAGAGACAGAGACGGAGACAAAGACCGAGACAGTGCCAGAGACAGAGCCAGGGACAGAGACGGAGACAGAGACAGAGGGAGAGACAGCGACAGAGACAGAGACAGAGACAGAGACAGAGACAGAGACAGAGACAGAGACAGAGACAGAGACAGAGACAGAGACAGAGACAGAGACAGAGACAGAGACAGAGACAGAGACAGAGACAGAGACAGAGACAAAGACCGAGACAGAGACAGAGACGGTGACAGAGGCAGAGCAAGAGCACGGGAAAGAGATGGTGACAGAGACAGAGGGAGAGACAGCGACAGAGACAGAGACAGAGACAGAGGCAGAGACAGAGACGGAGACAGAGACAGAGACAGAGACAGAGACGCACACAGAAACAGAGACAGAGACAGAGACGGGGACAGAGACAGAGACAGGGACAGAGACAGAGACACAGACAGAGACAGAGACAGAGGCAGAGACAGAGACAGAGACAGAGAGAGAGACAGAGACAGAGACAGAGACAGAGACAGCGGCAGAGACAGAGACGGAGACAGAGACAGAGACAGAGACAGCGGCAGAGACAGAGACACAGACACAGACAGAGACAGAGACAGAGACGGTGACAGAGGCAGAGACATCGCCAGGGACAGAGACGGTGACAGAGACAGAGGGAGAGACAGCGACAGAGACAGAGACAGAGACAGAGGCAGAGACAGAGACAGAGGCAGAGACAGAGACAGAGACAGAGACAGAGGCAGAGACAGAGACAGAGACGGAGATAGAGACAGAAACAGAGACAGAAACGGAGACAGAGACGGAGACAAAGACCGAGACAGAGACGGAGATAGAGACAGAAACAGAGACGGAAACGGAGACAGAGACGGAGACAAAGACCGAGACAGAGACAGAGGGAGAGACAGCGACAGAGACAAAGACAGATACAGAGGCAGAGACAGAGACAGCGACAGAGACAGAGACAATGACCGAGACAGAGACAGAGACGGTGACAGAGGCAGAGACAGAGCCAGGGACAGAGACGGAGACAGAGACAGAGACTTGGACAGAGACGGAGACAGAGACAGAGACGCAGACGGAGACAGCGGCAGAGACAGAGACGGAGACAGAGACAGAGATACAGACAGAGACAGAGACAGAAACAGAGACAGAGACAGAGACATAGACGGAGACAAAGTCCGAGACAGGGACAGAGACGGAGACAGTGGCAGAGACAGAGCCAGGGACAGAGACGGAGACGGAGACAGAGGGAGAGACAGCGACAGAGACAGAGACAGAAACAGAGACAGAGACAGATACGGGGACAGAGACAGAGACAGAGACAGAGACAGAGACAGAGACAGAGGCAGAGACAGAGACAGAGACAGAGACAGCGACAGAGACAGAGACAGAGACAGCGGCAGAGACAGAGACGGAGGCAGAGACAGAGACAGAGACATAGACGGAGACAAAGACCGAGACAGGGACAGAGACGGAGACAGTGGCAGAGACAGAGCCAGGGACAGAGACGGGGACGGAGACAGAGGGAGAGACAGCGACAGAGACAGAGACAGAAACAGAGACAGAGACAGATGCGGGGACAGAGACAGAGACAGAGACAGAGACAGAGACAGAGACGGAGACAGAGACAGAGACAGAGGCAGAGACAGAGACAGAGACAGAGAGAGAGACAGAGACGGAGACAGAGACAGAGACAGCGGTAGAGACAGAGACGGAGACAGAGACAGAGACAGAGACAGCGGCAGAGACAGAGACGGAGACAGAGACAGAGACACAAACAGAGACAGAGACAGAGACAGAGACAGAGACAGAGACAGAGACAGAGACAGAGACAGAGACAGAGACGGAGACAAAGACCAAGACAGAGACAGAGACAGAGACGGAGACAGAGACAGAGGCAGAGTCTCAGACAGAGACAGGGACAGAGACAGAGACAGAGACAGAGACAGAGACAGAGACGGTGATAGAGGCAGAGACAGAGCCAGGGACAGAGACGGTGACAGAGACAGAGGGAGAGACAGCGACAGAGACAGAGACAGAGACAGAGGCAGAGACAGAGACAGAGGCAGAGACAGAGCCAGGGACAGAGACGGAGACAGAGACGGAGGGAGAGACAGCGACAGAGACAGAGACAGAGACAGAGACGGTGACAGAAACAGAGACAGAAACGGAGACAGAGACGGAGACGAAGACCGAGACAGAGACAGAGACGGAGACAGAGGCAGAGACAGAGACAGAGACAGAGACAGAGACAGAGACAAAGACCGAGACAGAGACAGAGACAGAGGCAGAGACGGTGATAGAGGCAGAGACAGAGCCAGGGACAGAGACGGTGACAGAGACAGAGGGAGAGACAGCGACAGAGACAGAGACAGAGACAGAGGCAGAGACAGAGACAGAGGCAGAGACAGAGCCAGGGACAGAGACGGAGACAGAGACGGAGGGAGAGACAGCGACAGAGACAGAGACAGAGACAGAGACGGTGACAGAAACAGAGACAGAAACGGAGACAGAGACGGAGACGAAGACCGAGACAGAGACAGAGACGGAGACAGAGGCAGAGACAGAGACAGAGACAGAGACAGAGACAGAGACAGAGACAAAGACCGAGACAGAGACAGAGACAGAGGCAGAGTCTCAGACAGAGACAGAGACAGAGACAGAGACAAAGACCGAGACAGAGGCAGAGACAGAGACAGAGGCAGAGGCAGAGACAGAGACAGAGACAGAGGCAGAGACAGAGACAGAGACGGAGATAGAGACAGAAACAGAGACAGAAGCGGAGACAGAGACGGAGACAAAGACCGAGACAGAGACAGAGACGGAGACAGAGGCAAAGACAGAGACAGAGACAGAGACAGAGACAGAGACAGAGACAGAGACAGAGACAGAGACAGAGACAGAGACAGAGACAGAGACAGAGACAGAGACAGAGACAGAGACAGAGACAGAGACAGAGACAGAGACAGAGACAGAGACAGAGACAGAGACAGAGACAGAGACAGAGACAGAGACAGATGCAGAGTCTCAGACAGAGACAGAGACAGAGACAGAGACAGAGACAAAGACCGAGACAGAGACAGAGACAGAGACAAAGACCGAGACAGAGACAGAGACGGTGACAGAGGCAGAGACAGAGCCAGGGACAGAGACGGTGACAGAGACAGAGGGAGAGACAGCGACAGAGGCAGAGACAGAGACAGAGACAGAGACAGAGGCAGAGACAGAGACAGAGACGGAGACAGAGACAGAGGCAGAGACAGAGACAGAGACAGAAACAGAGACAGAGACAGAGACAGAGACAGAGACGGAGACAGAGACAGAGGGATAGACAGCGACAGAGACAGAGACGAAAACAGAGACAGAGACAGAGACAGATACGGTGACAGAGACAGAGACAGACACAGAGACAGAGACAGAGACAGAGACAGAGGCAGAGGCAGAGACAGAGACAGAGACAGAGATAGAGACAGAGACAGAGACAGAGACAGAGACAGAGCCAGGGACAGAGACGGTGACAGAGACAGAGGGAGAGACAGCGACAGAGACAGAGACAGAGGCAGAGGCAGAGACAGAGACAGAGACAGAAACAGAGACAGAGGCAGAGACAGAGACAGAGACAGAGACAGAGACAGAGACGGAGACAGGGACAGAGACAGAGACAGAGACAGAGACAGAGACAGAGACAGAGACAGAGACAGTGACAGAGACAGAGACAGAGACAGAGACGAAAACAGAGACAGAGACAGATACGGGGACAGAGACAGAGACAGACACAGAGACAGAGACAGAGGCAGAGGCAGAGACAGAGACAGAGACAGAGAGAGGGACAGAGACAGAGACAGAGACAGAGACAGAGATGGAGTCAGATACAGAGACAGAGACAGCGGCAGAGACAGAGACGGAGACAGAGACAGAGACACAGACAGAGACAGAGACAGAGACAGAGACAGAGACAGAGACAGAGACAGAGACAGAGACAGAGACAGAGACAGAGACAGAGACAGGGACGGAGACAAAGACCGAGACAGAGACAGAGACAGAGACGGAGACAGAGACAGAGGCAGAGTCTCAGACAGAGACAGGGACAGAGATAGAGACAGAGACAGAGACAGAGACAGAGACAGATCCAGGGACAGAGACGGTGACAGAGACAGAGGGAGAGACAGCGACAGAGACAGAGACAGAGACAGAGACAGAGGCACAGACAGAGACAGAGACAGAGACAGAGACAGAGACAGAGACAGAGACAGAGACAGAGACAGAGACAGGGACAGAGACAGAGACAGAGACAGAGACAGAGACAGAGACAGAGACAGAGACAGAGACAGAGACAGAGACAGAGACAGAGACAAAGACAGAGACAGAGGCAGAGTCTCAGAGAGACACAGGGACAGAGATAGAGACAGAGACAGAGACAGAGACAGAGACAGACACAGAGACAGAGACAGAGACAGAGACAGAGACAGAGACAGAGACAGAGACAGAGACAGAGACAGAGACAGAGACAGAGACAGAGACAGAGACAGAGACAGAGACAGAGACGGAGACAAAGACCGAGACAGGGACAGAGACGGAGACAGTGGCAGAGACAGTGCCAGGGACAGAGACGGAGACAGAGACAGAGGGAGCGACAGCGACAGAGACAGAGACAGAAACAGAGACAGAGACAGTGACAGATACGGGGATAGAGACAGAGACAGAGACAGAGACAGAGACAAAGACCGAGGCAGAGACAGAGACGGTGACAGAGGCAGAGACAGAGCCAGGGACAGAGACGGTGACAGAGACAGAGGCAGAGACAGCATCAGAGACAGAGACAGAGACAGAGGCAGAGACAGAGACAGAGACAGAGACAGAGACAGAGACAGAGACGGAGACAGAGACGCACACAGAAACAGAGACAGAGACAGATACGGGGACAGAGACAGAGACAGGGACAGAGACAGAGACAGAGACAGAGACAGAGACAGATGCAGAGACAGAGACAGAGACAGAGAGAGAGACAGAGACAGAGACAGAGACAGAGACAGCGGCAGAGACAGAGACGGAGACAGAGACAGAGACAGAGACAGCGGCAGAGACAGAGACGGAGACAGAGACAGAGACACAGACACAGACAGAGACAGAGACAGAGACAGAAACAGAGACAGAGACAGATACGGGGACAGAGACAGAGGCAGGGACAGAGACAGAGACAGAGACAGAGACAGAGACAGAGACAGAGACAGAGACAGAGACAGAGACAGAGACAGAGACAGAGACAGAGACAGAGACAGGGACAGAGACAGAGACAGAGACAGAGACAGAGACAGAGACAGAGACAGAGACAGAGACAGAGACAGAGACAGAGACAGAGACAGAGACAGAGACAGAGAGAGAGACAGAGACAGAGGCAGAGTCTCAGACAGAGACAGAGACAGAGACAGAGACAGAGACAGAGACAGAGACCGAGACAGAGACAGAGACGGTGACAGAGGCAGAGACAGAGCCAGGGACAGAGACGGAGACAGAGACAGAGACTGGGACAGTGACGGAGACAGAGACAGAGACGCAGACGGAGACAGAGACAGAGACAGAGACAGAGATATAGACACGGACAGCGACAGAGTCAGAGGCAGAGATAGACACAGAGACAGAGACAGAGACTGAGACAGAGACAGAAACAGAGACAGAGACAGATACGGGGACAGAGACAGAGGCAGAGACAGAGACAGAGACAGAGACGCACACAGAGACAGAGACTGAGACAGAGAGAGAGACAGCGGCAGAGACAGAGACGGAGACAGAGACAGAGATACAGACAGAGACAGAGACAGAGACAGAGACAGAGACGGAGACAAAGACCGAGACAGGGACAGAGACGGAGACAGTGGCAGAGACAGAGCCAGGGACAGAGACGGAGACAGAGACAGAGGGAGAGACAGCGACAGAGACAGAGACAGAGACAGAGGCAGAGACAGAGACAGAGACAGAGACAGAGACAGAGACAGAGACAGAGACAGCGGCAGAGACAGAGACGGAGGCAGAGACAGAGACAGAGACATAGACGGAGACAAAGACCGAGACATGGACAGAGACGGAGACAGTGGCAGAGACAGAGCCAGGGACAGAGACGGAGACGGAGACAGAGGGAGAGACAGCGACAGAGACAGAGACAGAAACAGAGACAGAGACAGATGCGGGGACAGAGACAGAGACAGAGACAGAGACAGAGACAGAGACGGAGACAGAGACAGAGACAGAGGCAGAGACAGAGACAGAGACAGAGAGAGAGACAGAGACGGAGACAGAGACAGAGACAGCGGTAGAGACAGAGACGGAGACAGAGACAGAGACAGAGACAGCGGCAGAGACAGAGACGGAGACAGAGACAGAGACACAAACAGAGACAGAGACAGAGACAGAGACAGAGACAGAGACAGAGACAGAGACAGAGACAGAGACAGAGACAGAGACGGAGACAAAGACCAAGACAGAGACAGAGACAGAGACGGAGACAGAGACAGAGGCAGAGTCTCAGACAGAGACAGAGACAGAGACAGAGACAGAGACAGAGACAGAGACAGAGACGGTGATAGAGGCAGAGACAGAGCCAGGGACAGAGACGGTGACAGAGACAGAGGGAGAGACAGCGACAGAGACAGAGACAGAGACAGAGGCAGAGACAGAGACAGAGGCAGAGACAGAGACAGAGACAGAGACAGAGGCAGAGACAGAGAAAGAGACGGAGACAGAGACAGAGACAGAGAGAGAGACAGAGACAGAGGCAGAGTCTGAGACAGAGACAGAGACAGAGACAGAAACAGACACAGAGACAGAGACCGAGACAGAGACAGAGACGGTGACAGAGGCAGAGACAGAGCCAGGGACAGAGACGGAGACAGAGACAGGGACGCAGACGGAGACAGAGACAGAGACAGAGACAGAGATATAGACACGGACAGCGACAGAGTCAGAGGCAGAGATAGACACAGAGACAGAGACAGAGACTGAGACAGAGACAGAAACAGAGACAGAGACAGATACGGGGACAGAGACAGAGGCAGAGACAGAGACAGAGACAGAGACGCACACAGAGACAGAGACTGAGACAGAGACAGAGACAGCGGCAGAGACAGAGACGGAGACAGAGACAGAGACAGAGACAGAGAGAGAGACAGAGACAGAGACAGAGAGAGAGACAGAGACAGAGGCAGAGTCTCAGACAGAGACAGAGACAGAGACAGAGACAGAGACAGAGACGGAGACAAAGACCGAGACAGGGACAGAGACGGAGACAGTGGCAGAGACAGAGCCAGGGACAGAGACGGAGACAGAGACGGAGGGAGAGACAGCGACAGAGACAGAGACAGAGACAGAGACGGTGACAGAAACAGAGACAGAAACGGAGACAGAGACGGAGACGAAGACCGAGACAGAGACAGAGACGGAGACAGAGGCAGAGACAGAGACAGAGACAGAGACAGAGACAGAGACAAAGACCGAGACAGAGACAGAGACAGAGGCAGAGTCTCAGACAGAGACAGAGACGGAGACAGAGACAAAGACCGAGACAGAGGCAGAGACAGAGACAGAGGCAGAGGCAGAGACAGAGACAGAGACAGAGGCAGAGACAGAGACAGAGACGGAGATAGAGACAGAAACAGAGACAGAAACGGAGACAGAGACGGAGACAAAGACCGAGACAGAGACAGAGACAGAGACCGAGACAGAGACAGAGACGGTGACAGAGGCAGAGACAGAGCCAGGGACAGAGACGGAGACAGAGACAGAGACTGGGACAGTGACGGAGACAGAGACAGAGACGCAGACGGAGACAGAGACAGAGACAGAGACAGAGATATAGACACGGACAGCGACAGAGTCAGAGGCAGAGATAGACACAGAGACAGAGACAGAGACTGAGACAGAGACAGAAACAGAGACAGAGACAGATACGGGGACAGAGACAGAGGCAGAGACAGAGACAGAGACAGAGACGCACACAGAGACAGAGACTGAGACAGAGAGAGAGACAGCGGCAGAGACAGAGACGGAGACAGAGACAGAGATACAGACAGAGACAGAGACAGAGACAGAGACAGAGACGGAGACAAAGACCGAGACAGGGACAGAGACGGAGACAGTGGCAGAGACAGAGCCAGGGACAGAGACGGAGACAGAGACAGAGGGAGAGACAGCGACAGAGACAGAGACAGAGACAGAGGCAGAGACAGAGACAGAGACAGAGACAGAGACAGAGACAGAGACAGAGACAGCGGCAGAGACAGAGACGGAGGCAGAGACAGAGACAGAGACATAGACGGAGACAAAGACCGAGACATGGACAGAGACGGAGACAGTGGCAGAGACAGAGCCAGGGACAGAGACGGAGACGGAGACAGAGGGAGAGACAGCGACAGAGACAGAGACAGAAACAGAGACAGAGACAGATGCGGGGACAGAGACAGAGACAGAGACAGAGACAGAGACAGAGACGGAGACAGAGACAGAGACAGAGGCAGAGACAGAGACAGAGACAGAGAGAGAGACAGAGACGGAGACAGAGACAGAGACAGCGGTAGAGACAGAGACGGAGACAGAGACAGAGACAGAGACAGCGGCAGAGACAGAGACGGAGACAGAGACAGAGACACAAACAGAGACAGAGACAGAGACAGAGACAGAGACAGAGACAGAGACAGAGACAGAGACAGAGACAGAGACAGAGACGGAGACAAAGACCAAGACAGAGACAGAGACAGAGACGGAGACAGAGACAGAGGCAGAGTCTCAGACAGAGACAGAGACAGAGACAGAGACAGAGACAGAGACAGAGACAGAGACGGTGATAGAGGCAGAGACAGAGCCAGGGACAGAGACGGTGACAGAGACAGAGGGAGAGACAGCGACAGAGACAGAGACAGAGACAGAGGCAGAGACAGAGACAGAGGCAGAGACAGAGACAGAGACAGAGACAGAGGCAGAGACAGAGAAAGAGACGGAGACAGAGACAGAGACAGAGAGAGAGACAGAGACAGAGGCAGAGTCTGAGACAGAGACAGAGACAGAGACAGAAACAGACACAGAGACAGAGACCGAGACAGAGACAGAGACGGTGACAGAGGCAGAGACAGAGCCAGGGACAGAGACGGAGACAGAGACAGGGACGCAGACGGAGACAGAGACAGAGACAGAGACAGAGATATAGACACGGACAGCGACAGAGTCAGAGGCAGAGATAGACACAGAGACAGAGACAGAGACTGAGACAGAGACAGAAACAGAGACAGAGACAGATACGGGGACAGAGACAGAGGCAGAGACAGAGACAGAGACAGAGACGCACACAGAGACAGAGACTGAGACAGAGACAGAGACAGCGGCAGAGACAGAGACGGAGACAGAGACAGAGACAGAGACAGAGAGAGAGACAGAGACAGAGACAGAGAGAGAGACAGAGACAGAGGCAGAGTCTCAGACAGAGACAGAGACAGAGACAGAGACAGAGACAGAGACGGAGACAAAGACCGAGACAGGGACAGAGACGGAGACAGTGGCAGAGACAGAGCCAGGGACAGAGACGGAGACAGAGACGGAGGGAGAGACAGCGACAGAGACAGAGACAGAGACAGAGACGGTGACAGAAACAGAGACAGAAACGGAGACAGAGACGGAGACGAAGACCGAGACAGAGACAGAGACGGAGACAGAGGCAGAGACAGAGACAGAGACAGAGACAGAGACAGAGACAGAGACAAAGACCGAGACAGAGACAGAGACAGAGGCAGAGTCTCAGACAGAGACAGAGACGGAGACAGAGACAAAGACCGAGACAGAGGCAGAGACAGAGACAGAGGCAGAGGCAGAGACAGAGACAGAGACAGAGGCAGAGACAGAGACAGAGACGGAGATAGAGACAGAAACAGAGACAGAAACGGAGACAGAGACGGAGACAAAGACCGAGACAGAGACAGAGACGGAGACAGAGGCAAAGACAGAGACAGAGACACAGACAGAGACAGAGACAGAGACAGAGACAGAGACAGAGACAGAGACAGAGACAGAGACAGAGAGAGAGACAGAGACAGAGACAGAGACAGAGACAGAGACAGAGACAGAGACAGAGACAGAGACAGAGACAGAGACAGAGACAGAGACAGAGACAGATGCAGAGTGTCAGACAGAGACAGAGACAGAGACAGAGACAGAGACAAAGACCGAGACAGAGACAGAGACAGAGACAAAGACCGAGACAGAGACAGAGACGGTGACAGAGGCAGAGACAGAGCCAGGGACAGAGACGGTGACAGAGACAGAGGGAGAGACAGCGACAGAGGCAGAGACAGAGACAGAGACAGAGACAGAGGCAGAGACAGAGACAGAGACGGAGACAGAGACAGAGGCAGAGACAGAGACAGAAACAGAGACAGAGACAGAGACAGAGACAGAGACGGAGACAGAGACAGAGGGATAGACAGCGACAGAGGCAGAGACGAAAACAGAGACAGAGACAGAGACAGATACGGGGACAGAGACAGAGACAGACACAGAGACAGAGACAGAGACAGAGACAGAGGCAGAGGCAGAGACAGAGACAGAGACAGAGATAGAGACAGAGACAGAGACAGAGACAGAGACAGAGCCAGGGACAGAGACGGTGACAGAGACAGAGGGAGAGACAGCGACAGGGACAGAGACAGAGGCAGAGGCAGAGACAGAGACAGAGACAGAGTCAGAGACAGAGGCAGAGACAGAGACAGAGACAGAGATAGAGACAGAGACGGAGACAGGGACAGAGACAGAGACAGAGACAGAGACAGAGACAGAGACAGAGACAGAGACAGAGACAGTGACAGAGACAGAGACAGAGACAGAGACGAAAACAGTGACAGAGACAGATACGGGGACAGAGACAGAGACAGACACAGAGACAGAGACAGAGGCAGAGGCAGAGACAGAGACAGAGACAGAGAGAGGGACAGAGACAGAGACAGAGACAGAGACAGAGATGGAGTCAGATACAGAGACAGAGACAGCGGCAGAGACAGAGACGGAGACAGAGACAGAGACACAGACAGAGACAGAGACAGAGACAGAGACAGAGACAGAGACAGAGACAGAGACGGAGACAGAGACAGAGACAGGGACGGAGACAAAGACCGAGACAGAGACAGAGACAGAGACGGAGACAGAGACAGAGGCAGAGTCTCAGACAGAGACAGGGACAGAGATAGAGACAGAGACAGAGACAGAGACAGAGACAGATCCAGGGACAGAGACGGTGACAGAGACAGAGACAGAGACAGAGACAGAGACAGAGACAGAGACAGAGACAAAGACAGAGACAGAGGCAGAGTCTCAGAGAGACACAGAGACAGAGACAGAGACAGAGACAGAGACAGAAACAGAGACAGAAACGGAGACAGAGACGGAGACGAAGACCGAGACAGAGACAGAGACGGAGACAGAGGCAGAGACGGAGACAGAGACAGAGACAGAGACAGAGACAGAGACAGAGACAGAGACAGAGGCAGAGACAGAGACAGAGACAGAGACAGAGACAGAGACAGAGACAGAGACAGAGACAGAGACAGGGACAGAGACAGAGACAGAGACAGAGACAGAGACAGAGACAGAGACAGAGACAGAGACAGAGACAGAGACGGAGACAGAGACAGAGACAGAGGCAGAGTCTCAGACAGAGACAGAGACAGAGACAGAGACAGAGACAGAGACAGAGACCGAGACAGAGACAGAGACAGAGACGGTGACAGAGGCAGAGACAGAGCCAGGGACAGAGACGGAGACAGAGACAGAGACTGGGACAGTGACGGAGACAGAGACAGAGACGCAGACGGAGACAGAGACAGAGACAGAGACAGAGATATAGACACGGACAGCGACAGAGTCAGAGGCAGAGATGGACACAGAGACAGAGACAGAGACTGAGACAGAGACAGAGACAGAAACAGAGACAGAGACAGAAACAGAGACAGAGACAGATACGGGGACAGAGACAGAGGCAGAGACAGAGACAGAGACAGAGACGCACACAGAGACAGAGACTGAGACAGAGAGAGGGACAGCGGCAGAGACAGAGACGGAGACAGAGACAGAGATACAGACAGAGACTGAGACAGAGACAGAGACAGAGACGGAGACAAAGACCGAGACAGGGACAGAGACGGAGACAGTGGCAGAGACAGAGCCAGGGACAGAGACGGAGACAGAGACAGAGGGAGAGACAGCGACAGAGACAGAGACAGAAACAGAGACAGAGACAGTGACAGATACGGGGATAGAGACAGAGACAGAGACAGAGACAGAGACAAAGACCGAGACAGAGACAGAGACGGTGACAGAGGCAGAGACAGACCCAGGGACAGAGACGGTGACAGAGACAGAGGGAGAGACAGCGACAGAGACAGAGACAGAGACAGAGGCAGAGACAGAGACAGAGACAGAGACAGAGACAGAGACAGAGACGCACACAGAAACAGAGACAGAGACAGATACGGGGACAGAGACAGAGACAGGGACAGAGACAGAGACAGAGACAGAGACAGAGACAGAGACAGAGGCAGAGACAGAGACAGAGACAGAGAGAGAGACAGAGACAGAGACAGAGACAGAGACAGCGGCAGAGACAGAGCCGGAGACAGAGACAGAGACAGAGACAGCGGCAGAGACAGAGACGGAGACAGAGACAGAGGCACAGACACAGACAGAGACAGAGACAGAGACGGTGACAGAGGCAGAGACATAGCCAGGGACAGAGCCAGGGACAGAGACAGAGACAGAGACAGAGACAGAGACAGAGACAGAGACAGAGACAGAGACAGAGACGGAGACAAAGACCGAGACAGGGACAGAGACGGAGACAGTGGCAGAGACAGAGCCAGGGACAGAGACGGAGACAGAGACAGAGGGAGAGACAGCGACAGAGACAGAGACAGAAACAGAGACAGAGACAGAGACAGAGACAGAAACAGAGACAGAGACAGATACGAGGACAGAGACAGAGGCAGAGACAGAGACAGAGACAGAGACGCACACAGAGACAGAGACTGAGACAGAGACAGAGACAGAGACGCACACAGAGACAGAGACTGAGACAGAGACATAGACAGGGACAGCGACAGAGCCAGAGGCAGAGATAGACACAGAGACAGAAACAGTGACTGAGACAGAGACAGAAACAGAGACAGAGACAGATACTGGGACAGAGACAGAGGCAGAGACAGAGACAGAGACAGAGACGCACACAGAGACAGAGACTGAGACAGAGACGGAGACAGAGACAGAGACAGAGACGCACACAGAAACAGAGACAGAGACAGAGACGGGGACAGAGACAGAGCCAGGGACAGAGACGGAGACAGAGACAGAGACTGGGACAGAGACGGAGACAGAGACAGAGACGCAGACGGAGACAGAGACAGAGACAGAGACATAGACAGGGACAGCGACAGAGTCAGAGGCAGAGATAGACACAGTAACAGAGACAGAGACTGGGACAGAGACAGAAACAGAGACAGAGACAGATACGGGGACAGAGACAGAGGCAGAGACAGAGACAGAGACAGAGACGCACACAGGGACAGAGACTGAGACAGAGAGAGAGACAGCGGCAGAGACAGAGACGGAGACAGAGACAGAGATACAGACAGAGACAGAGACAGAAACAGAGACAGAGACAGAGACATAGACGGAGACAAAGTCCGAGACAGGGACAGAGACGGAGACAGTGGCAGAGACAGAGCCAGGGACAGAGACGGAGACGGAGACAGAGGGAGAGACAGCGACAGAGACAGAGACAGAAACAGAGACAGAGACAGATACGGGGACAGAGACAGAGACAGAGACAGAGACAGAGACAGAGGCAGAGACAGAGACAGAGACAGAGACAGAGACAGAGACAGAGACAGAGACAGCGGCAGAGACAGAGACGGAGGCAGAGACAGAGACAGAGACATAGACGGAGACAAAGACCGAGACAGGGACAGAGACGGAGACAGTGGCAGAGACAGAGCCAGGGACAGAGACGGAGACGGAGACAGAGGGAGAGACAGCGACAGAGACAGAGACAGAAACAGAGACAGAGACAGATGCGGGGACAGAGACAGAGACAGAGACAGAGACAGAGACAGAGACGGAGACAGAGACAGAGACAGAGGCAGAGACAGAGACAGAGACAGAGAGAGAGACAGAGACGGAGACAGAGACAGAGACAGCGGTAGAGACAGAGACGGAGACAGAGACAGAGACAGAGACAGCGGCAGAGACAGAGACGGAGACAGAGACAGAGACACAAACCGAGACAGAGACAGAGACAGAGACAGAGACAGAGACAGAGACAGAGACAGAGACAGAGCCAGGGACAGAGACGGAGACGGAGACAGAGGGAGAGACAGCGACAGAGACAGAGACAGAAACAGAGACAGAGACAGATGCGGGGACAGAGACAGAGACAGAGACAGAGACAGAGACAGAGACAGAGACAGAGACAGAGACAGAGACAGAGACGGAGACAAAGACCAAGACAGAGATAGAGACAGAGACGGAGACAGAGACAGAGGCAGAGTCTCAGACAGAGACAGGGACAGAGACAGAGACAGAGACAGAGACAGAGACAGAGACGGTGATAGAGGCAGAGACAGAGCCAGGGACAGAGACGGTGACAGAGACAGAGGGAGAGACAGCGACAGAGACAGAGACAGAGACAGAGGCAGAGACAGAGACAGAGGCAGAGACAGAGACAGAGACAGAGACAGAGGCAGAGACAGAGAAAGAGACGGAGACAGAGACAGAGACAGAGAGAGAGACAGAGACAGAGGCAGAGTCTGAGACAGAGACAGAGACAGAGACAGAAACAGACACAGAGACAGAGACCGAGACAGAGACAGAGACGGTGACAGAGGCAGAGACAGAGCCAGGGACAGAGACGGAGACAGAGACAGGGACGCAGACGGAGACAGAGACAGAGACAGAGACAGAGATATAGACACGGACAGCGACAGAGTCAGAGGCAGAGATAGACACAGAGACAGAGACAGAGACTGAGACTGAGACAGAGACAGAAACAGAGACAGAGACAGATACGGGGACAGAGACAGAGGCAGAGACAGAGACAGAGACAGAGACGCACACAGAGACAGAGACTGAGACAGAGACAGAGACAGCGGCAGAGACAGAGACGGAGACAGAGACAGAGACAGAGACAGAGAGAGAGACAGAGACAGAGACAGAGACAGAGAGAGAGACAGAGACAGAGGCAGAGTCTCAGACAGAGACAGAGACAGAGACAGAGACAGAGACAGAGACGGAGACAAAGACCGAGACAGGGACAGAGACGGAGACAGTGGCAGAGACAGAGCCAGGGACAGAGACGGAGACAGAGACGGAGGGAGAGACAGCGACAGAGACAGAGACAGAGACAGAGACGGTGACAGAAACAGAGACAGAAACGGAGACAGAGACGGAGACGAAGACCGAGACAGAGACAGAGACGGAGACAGAGGCAGAGACAGAGACAGAGACAGAGACAGAGACAGAGACAAAGACCGAGACAGAGACAGAGACAGAGGCAGAGTCTCAGACAGAGACAGAGACAGAGACAGAGACAAAGACCGAGACAGAGGCAGAGACAGAGACAGAGGCAGAGGCAGAGACAGAGACAGAGACAGAGGCAGAGACAGAGACAGAGACGGAGATAGAGACAGAAACAGAGACAGAAACGGAGACAGAGACGGAGACAAAGACCGAGACAGAGACAG
>CAMAOD020000059.1:0-60000 GCA_945859595.2 Megachile willughbiella | reverse complement strand
AGAGACAGAGACGCAGACGGAGACAGAGACAGAGACAGAGACAGAGATATATACACGGACAGCGACAGAGTCAGAGGCAGAGATGGACACAGAGACAGAGACAGAGACTGAGACAGAGACAGAGACAGAAACAGAGACAGAGACAGATACGGGGACAGAGACAGAGGCAGAGACAGAGACAGAGACAGAGACGCACACAGAGACAGAGACTGAGACAGAGAGAGGGACAGCGGCAGAGACAGAGACGGAGACAGAGACAGAGATACAGACAGAGACAGAGACAGAGACAGAGACAGAGACGGAGACAAAGACCGAGACAGGGACAGAGACGGAGACAGTGGCAGAGACAGAGCCAGGGACAGAGACGGAGACAGAGACAGAGGGAGAGACAGCGACAGAGACAGAGACAGAAACAGAGACAGAGACAGTGACAGATACGGGGATAGAGACAGAGACAGAGACAGAGACAGAGACAAAGACCGAGACAGAGACAGAGACGGTGACAGAGGCAGAGACAGACCCAGGGACAGAGACGGTGACAGAGACAGAGGGAGAGACAGCGACAGAGACAGAGACAGAGACAGAGGCAGAGACAGAGACAGAGACAGAGACAGAGACAGAGACAGAGACGCACACAGAAACAGAGACAGAGACAGATACGGGGACAGAGACAGAGACAGGGACAGAGACAGAGACAGAGACAGAGACAGAGACAGAGGCAGAGACAGAGACAGAGACAGAGAGAGAGACAGAGACAGAGACAGAGACAGAGACAGCGGCAGAGACAGAGCCGGAGACAGAGACAGAGACAGAGACAGCGGCAGAGACAGAGACGGAGACAGAGACAGAGACACAGACACAGACAGAGACAGAGACAGAGACGGTGACAGAGGCAGAGACATAGCCAGGGACAGAGCCAGGGACAGAGACAGAGACAGAGACAGAGACAGAGACAGAGACAGAGACAGAGACAGAGACAGAGACAGAGACACAGACAGAGACAGAGACAGATACAGAGACAGAGACAAAGACCGAGACAGAGACAGAGACAGAGGCAGAGTCTCAGACAGAGACAGAGACAGAGACAGAGACAGAGACAAAGACCGAGACAGAGGCAGAGACAGAGACCGAGACAGAGACAGAGACGGTGACAGAGGCAGAGACAGAGCCAGGGACAGAGACAGAGACAGAGACAGAGACAGAGACAGACAGAGACAGAGACAGAGACAGAGACAGAGACAGAGACAGAGACAGAGACAGAGACAGAGTCTCAGACAGAGACAGAGAGAGAGACAGAGGCAGAGACAGAGACAAAGATCGAGACAGAGACAGAGACAGAGACAAAGACCGAGACAGAGACAGAGACGGTGACAGAGGCAGAGACAGAGCCAGGGACAGAGACGGTGACAGAGACAGAGGGAGAGACAGCGACAGAGGCAGAGACAGAGACAGAGGCAGAGACAGAGACAGAAACAGAGACAGAGACAGAGACAGAGACAGAGACAGAGACAGAGACAGAGACAGAGACAGAGACAGAGACAGAGACAGAGACAGAGACAGAGACAGAGACAGAGACAGAGACAGAGACAGAGACAGAGACAGAGACAGAGACAGAGGCTGAGTCTCAGACACAGACAGAGACAGAGACAGAGACAAAGACCGAGACAGAGGCAGAGACAGAGACAGAGACAGAGGCAGAGACAGAGACAGAGACAGAGGCAGAGTCTCAGACACAGACAGGGACAGAGACAGAGACAGAGACAAAGACCGAGACAGAGACAGAGACAGAGGCAGAGTCTCAGACAGAGACAGAGACAGAGACAGAGACGGAGACAAAGACCGAGACAGAGACAGAGACAGGGACGCAGACAGAGACAGAGACAGAGACAGAGACAGAGGCAGAGTCTCAGACAGAGACAGAGACAGAGACAGAGACAGAGACAGAGACAGAGACAGAGACAGAGACAGAGACAGAGACAGAGACAGAGACAGAGACAGAGACAGAGGCAGAGTCTCAGACACAGGCAGGGACAGAGATAGAGACAGAGACAGAGACAGAGACAGAGACAGAGACGGCGACAGAGACAGAGACAGAGACAGAGACAGAGGCAGAGTCTCAGACAGAGACAGAGACAGAGACAGAGACAGAGACAAAGACCGAGACAGAGACAGAGACAGAGACAGAGACAGAGACCGAGACAGAGACAGAGACGGTGACAGAGGCAGAGACAGAGCCAGGGACAGAGACGGTGACAGAGACAGAGGGAGAGACAGCGACAGTGGCAGAGACAGAGACAGAGGCAGAGACAGAGACAGAGACAGAGACAGAAACAGAGACAGAAACGGAGACAGAGACGGAGACAAAGACCGAGACAGAGACAGAGACGGAGACAGAGGCAGAGACAGAGACAGAGACAGAGACGCACACAGAGACAGAGACTGAGACAGAGAGAGGGACAGCGGCAGAGACAGAGACGGAGACAGAGACAGAGATACAGACAGAGACAGAGACAGAGACAGAGACAGAGACGGAGACAAAGACCGAGACAGGGACAGAGACGGAGACAGTGGCAGAGACAGAGCCAGGGACAGAGACGGAGACAGAGACAGAGGGAGAGACAGCGACAGAGACAGAGACAGAAACAGAGACAGAGACAGTGACAGATACGGGGATAGAGACAGAGACAGAGACAGAGACAGAGACAAAGACCGAGACAGAGACAGAGACGGTGACAGAGGCAGAGACAGACCCAGGGACAGAGACGGTGACAGAGACAGAGGGAGAGACAGCGACAGAGACAGAGACAGAGACAGAGGCAGAGACAGAGACAGAGACAGAGAGAGAGACAGAGACAGAGACAGAGACAGCGGCAGAGACAGAGCCGGAGACAGAGACAGAGACAGAGACAGCGGCAGAGACAGAGACGGAGACAGAGACAGAGACACAGACACAGACAGAGACAGAGACAGAGACGGTGACAGAGGCAGAGACATAGCCAGGGACAGAGCCAGGGACAGAGACAGAGACAGAGACAGAGACAGAGACAGAGACAGAGACAGAGACAGAGACACAGACAGAGACAGAGACAGATACAGAGACAGAGACAAAGACCGAGACAGAGACAGAGACAGAGGCAGAGTCTCAGACAGAGACAGAGACAGAGACAGAGACAGAGACAAAGACCGAGACAGAGGCAGAGACAGAGACCGAGACAGAGACAGAGACGGTGACAGAGGCAGAGACAGAGCCAGGGACAGAGACAGAGACAGAGACAGAGACAGAGACAGACAGAGACAGAGACAGAGACAGAGACAGAGACAGAGACAGAGACAGAGACAGAGACAGAGACAGAGACAGAGACAGAGACAGAGACAGAGACAGAGACAGAGACAGAGACAGAGACAGAGACAGAGACAGGGACAGAGACAGAGACAGAGACAGAGACAGAGACAGAGTCTCAGACAGAGACAGAGAGAGAGACAGAGGCAGAGACAGAGACAAAGATCGAGACAGAGACAGAGACAGAGACAAAGACCGAGACAGAGACAGAGACGGTGACAGAGGCAGAGACAGAGCCAGGGACAGAGACGGTGACAGAGACAGAGGGAGAGACAGCGACAGAGGCAGAGACAGAGACAGAGGCAGAGACAGAGACAGAAACAGAGACAGAGACAGAGACAGAGACAGAGACAGAGACAGAGACAGAGACAGAGACAGAGACAGAGACAGAGACAGAGACAGAGACAGAGACAGAGACAGAGACAGAGACAGAGACAGAGACAGAGGCTGAGTCTCAGACACAGACAGAGACAGAGACAGAGACAAAGACCGAGACAGAGGCAGAGACAGAGACAGAGACAGAGGCAGAGACAGAGACAGAGACAGAGGCAGAGTCTCAGACACAGACAGGGACAGAGACAGAGACAGAGACAAAGACCGAGACAGAGACAGAGACAGAGGCAGAGTCTCAGACAGAGACAGAGACAGAGACAGAGACGGAGACAAAGACCGAGACAGAGACAGAGACAGGGACGCAGACAGAGACAGAGACAGAGACAGAGACAGAGGCAGAGTCTCAGACAGAGACAGAGACAGAGACAGAGACAGAGACAGAGACAGAGACAGAGACAGAGACAGAGACAGAGACAGAGACAGAGACAGAGACAGAGACAGAGACAGAGACAGAGGCAGAGTCTCAGACACAGGCAGGGACAGAGATAGAGACAGAGACAGAGACAGAGACAGAGACAGAGACGGCGACAGAGACAGAGACAGAGACAGAGACAGAGACAGAGGCAGAGTCTCAGACAGAGACAGAGACAGAGACAGAGACAGAGACAAAGACCGAGACAGAGACAGAGACAGAGACAGAGACAGAGACCGAGACAGAGACAGAGACGGTGACAGAGGCAGAGACAGAGCCAGGGACAGAGACGGTGACAGAGACAGAGGGAGAGACAGCGACAGTAGCAGAGACAGAGACAGAGGCAGAGACAGAGACAGAGACAGAGACAGAAACAGAGACAGAAACGGAGACAGAGACGGAGACAAAGACCGAGACAGAGACAGAGACGGAGACAGAGGCAGAGACAGAGACAGAGACAGAGACAGAGACAGAGACAGAGACAGAGACAGAGACAGAGACAGAGACAGAGACAGAGACAGATGCAGAGTCTCAGACAGAGACAGAGAGAGAGACAGAGACAGAGACAGAGACAAAGATCGAGACAGAGACAGAGACAGAGACAAAGACCGAGACAGAGACAGAGACGGTGACAGAGGCAGAGGCAGAGCCAGGGACAGAGACGGTGACAGAGGCAGAGGGAGAGACAGCGACAGAGGCAGAGACAAAGATCGAGACAGAGACAGAGACAGAGACAAAGACCGAGACAGAGACAGAGACGGTGACAGAGGCAGAGACAGAGCCAGGGACAGAGACGGTGACAGAGACAGAGGGAGAGACAGCGACAGAGACAGAGACAGATACAGAGGCAGAGACAGAGACAGAGACAGAGACAGAGACAGAGACAGAGACAGAGACAGAGACAGAGACAGAGACGCACACAGAAACAGAGACAGAGACAGATACGGGGACAGAGACAGAGACAGGGACAGAGACAGAGACAGAGACAGAGACAGAGACAGAGGCAGAGACAGAGACAGAGACAGAGAGAGAGACAGAGACAAAGACCGAGACAGAGACAGAGACAGAGGCAGAGTCTCAGACAGAGACAGAGACAGAGACAGAGACAGAGACAAAGACCGAGACAGAGGCAGAGACAGAGACCGAGACAGAGACAGAGACGGTGACAGAGGCAGAGACAAAGCCAGGGACAGATTCAGAGACAGAGACAGAGACAGACAGAGACAGAGACAGAGGCAGAGACAGAGACAGAGGCAGAGACAGAGACAGAGACAGAGACAGAGACAGAGACAGAGACAGAGACAGAGACAGAGACAGAGACAGAGACAGAGACAGAGACAGAGACAGAGACAGAGACAGGGACAGAGACAGAGACAGAGACAGAGACAGAGACAGAGACAGAGACAGAGACAGAGACAGAGACAGAGACGGAGACAGAGACAGAGACAGAGGCAGAGTCTCAGACAGAGACAGAGACAGAGACAGAGACAGAGACAGAGACAGAGACCGAGACAGAGACAGAGACAGAGACGGTGACAGAGGCAGAGACAGAGCCAGGGACAGAGACGGAGACAGAGACAGAGACTGGGACAGTGACGGAGACAGAGACAGAGACGCAGACGGAGACAGAGACAGAGACAGAGACAGAGATATAGACACGGACAGCGACAGAGTCAGAGGCAGAGATAGACACAGAGACAGAGACAGAGACTGAGACAGAGACAGAAACAGAGACAGAGACAGATACGGGGACAGAGACAGAGGCAGAGACAGAGACAGAGACAGAGACGCACACAGAGACAGAGACTGAGACAGAGAGAGAGACAGCAGCAGAGACAGAGACGGAGACAGAGACAGAGATACAGACAGAGACAGAGACAGAGACAGAGACAGAGACGGAGACAAAGACCGAGACAGGGACAGAGACGGAGACAGTGGCAGAGACAGAGCCAGGGACAGAGACGGAGACAGAGACAGAGGGAGAGACAGCGACAGAGACAGAGACAGAAACAGAGACAGAGACAGTGACAGATACGGGGATAGAGACAGAGACAGAGACAGAGACAGAGACAAAGACCGAGACAGAGACAGAGACGGTGACAGAGGCAGAGACAGACCCAGGGACAGAGACGGTGACAGAGACAGAGGGAGAGACAGCGACAGAGACAGAGACAGAGACAGAGGCAGAGACAGAGACAGAGACAGAGACAGAGACAGAGACAGAGACATACACAGAAACAGAGACAGAGACAGATACGGGGACAGAGACAGAGACAGGGACAGAGACAGAGACAGAGACAGAGACAGAGACAGAGGCAGAGACAGAGACAGAGACAGAGAGAGAGACAGAGACAGAGACAGAGACAGAGACAGCGGCAGAGACAGAGACGGAGACAGAGACAGAGACAGAGACAGCGGCAGAGACAGAGACGGAGACAGAGACAGAGACACAGACACAGACAGAGACAGAGACAGAGACGGTGACAGAGGCAGAGACATAGCCAGGGACAGAGCCAGGGACAGAGACAGAGACAGAGACAGAGACAGAGACAGAGACAGAGACAGAGACAGAGACAGAGACAGAGACACAGACAGAGACAGAGACAGATACAGAGACAGAGACAAAGACCGAGACAGAGACAGAGACAGTGGCAGAGTCTCAGACAGAGACAGAGACAGAGACAGAGACAGAGACAAAGACCGAGACAGAGGCAGAGACAGAGACCGAGACAGAGACAGAGACGGTGACAGAGGCAGGGACAGAGCCAGGGACAGAGACAGAGACAGAGACAGAGACAGACAGAGACAGAGACAGAGACAGAGACAGAGACAGAGACAGAGACAGAGACAGAGACAGAGACAGAGACAGAGACAGAGACAGAGACAGAGACAGAGACAGAGACAGAGACAGAGACAGAGACAGAGACAGAGACAGAGACAGGGACAGAGACAGAGACAGAGACAGAGACAGAGACAGAGACAGAGACAGAGACAGAGACAGAGACAGAGACGGAGACAGAGACAGAGACAGAGGCAGAGTCTCAGACAGAGACAGAGACAGAGACAGAGACAGAGACAGAGACAAAGACCGAGACAGAAACAGAGACAGAGGCAGAGTCTCAGACAGAGACAGAGACAGAGACAGAGACAGAGACAAAGACCGAGACAGAGGCAGAGACAGAGACAGAGGCAGAGACGGTGACAGAGGCAGAGACAGAGCCAGGGACAGAGACGGTGACAGAGACAGAGGGAGAGACAGCGACAGAGGCAGAGACAGACGCAGAGGCAGAGACAGAGACAGAAACAGAGACAGAGACAGAGACAGAGACAGAGACAGAGGCAGAGACAGAGACAGAGACAGAGACAGAGACAGAGACAGAGGCAGAGTCTCAGACACAGACAGGGACAGAGACAGAGACAGAGACAGAGACAGAGATAAAGACCGAGACGGAGACAGAGACAGAGACAGAGACAGAGACAGAGGCAGAGACAGAGGCAGAGTCTCAGACAGAGACAGAGACAGAGACAGAGACAGAGACAAAGACCGAGACAGAGACAGAGACAGAGGCAGAGTCTCAGACACAGACAGGGACAGAGACAGAGACAGAGACAGAGACAGAGACAGAGACAGAGACAAAGACCGAGACAGAGACAGAGACAGAGGCAGAGTCTCAGACAGAGACAGAGACAGAGACAGAGACGGAGACAAAGACTGAGACAGAGACAGAGACAGAGACAGAGACAGAGACGGAGACAGAGACAGAGACAGAGACAGAGACAGAGGCAGAGTCTCAGACAGAGACAGAGACAGAGACAGAGACAGAGACAGAGACAGAGGCAGAGTCTCAGACACAGACAGGGACAGAGATAGAGACAGAGACAGAGACAGAGACAGAGACGGAGACAGAGACAGAGACAGAGACAGAGACAGAGGCAGAGTCTCAGACAGAGACAGAGACAGAGACAGAGACAGAGACACAGACCGAGACAGAGACAGAGACAGAGACAGAGACAGAGACAGAGACCGAGACAGAGACAGAGACGGTGACAGAGGCAGAGACAGAGCCAGGGACAGAGACGGTGACAGAGACAGAGGGAGAGACAGCGACAGTGGCAGAGACAGAGACAGAGGCAGAGACAGAGACAGAGGCAGAGACAGAAACAGAGACAGAAACAGAGACAGAGACAGATGCGGGGACAGAGACAGAGACAGAGACAGAGACAGAGACAGAGACGGAGACAGAGACAGAGACAGAGGCAGAGACAGAGACAGAGACAGAGAGAGAGACAGAGACGGAGACAGAGACAGAGACAGAGACAGAGACCGAGACAGAGACAGAGACGGTGACAGAGGCAGAGACAGAGCCAGGGACAGAGACGGTGACAGAGACAGAGGGAGAGACAGCGACAGTAGCAGAGACAGAGACAGAGGCAGAGACAGAGACAGAGACAGAGACAGAAACAGAGACAGAAACGGAGACAGAGACGGAGACAAAGACCGAGACAGAGACAGAGACGGAGACAGAGGCAGAGACAGAGACAGAGACAGAGACAGAGACAGAGACAGAGACAGAGACAGAGACAGAGACAGAGACAGAGACAGAGACAGATGCAGAGTCTCAGACAGAGACAGAGAGAGAGACAGAGACAGAGACAGAGACAAAGATCGAGACAGAGACAGAGACAGAGACAAAGACCGAGACAGAGACAGAGACGGTGACAGAGGCAGAGGCAGAGCCAGGGACAGAGACGGTGACAGAGGCAGAGGGAGAGACAGCGACAGAGGCAGAGACAAAGATCGAGACAGAGACAGAGACAGAGACAAAGACCGAGACAGAGACAGAGACGGTGACAGAGGCAGAGACAGAGCCAGGGACAGAGACGGTGACAGAGACAGAGGGAGAGACAGCGACAGAGACAGAGACAGATACAGAGGCAGAGACAGAGACAGAGACAGAGACAGAGACAGAGACAGAGACAGAGACAGAGACAGAGACAGAGACGCACACAGAAACAGAGACAGAGACAGATACGGGGACAGAGACAGAGACAGGGACAGAGACAGAGACAGAGACAGAGACAGAGACAGAGGCAGAGACAGAGACAGAGACAGAGAGAGAGACAGAGACAAAGACCGAGACAGAGACAGAGACAGAGGCAGAGTCTCAGACAGAGACAGAGACAGAGACAGAGACAGAGACAAAGACCGAGACAGAGGCAGAGACAGAGACCGAGACAGAGACAGAGACGGTGACAGAGGCAGAGACAAAGCCAGGGACAGATTCAGAGACAGAGACAGAGACAGACAGAGACAGAGACAGAGGCAGAGACAGAGACAGAGGCAGAGACAGAGACAGAGACAGAGACAGAGACAGAGACAGAGACAGAGACAGAGACAGAGACAGAGACAGAGACAGAGACAGAGACAGAGACAGAGACAGAGACAGGGACAGAGACAGAGACAGAGACAGAGACAGAGACAGAGACAGAGACAGAGACAGAGACAGAGACAGAGACGGAGACAGAGACAGAGACAGAGGCAGAGTCTCAGACAGAGACAGAGACAGAGACAGAGACAGAGACAGAGACAGAGACCGAGACAGAGACAGAGACAGAGACGGTGACAGAGGCAGAGACAGAGCCAGGGACAGAGACGGAGACAGAGACAGAGACTGGGACAGTGACGGAGACAGAGACAGAGACGCAGACGGAGACAGAGACAGAGACAGAGACAGAGATATAGACACGGACAGCGACAGAGTCAGAGGCAGAGATAGACACAGAGACAGAGACAGAGACTGAGACAGAGACAGAAACAGAGACAGAGACAGATACGGGGACAGAGACAGAGGCAGAGACAGAGACAGAGACAGAGACGCACACAGAGACAGAGACTGAGACAGAGAGAGAGACAGCAGCAGAGACAGAGACGGAGACAGAGACAGAGATACAGACAGAGACAGAGACAGAGACAGAGACAGAGACGGAGACAAAGACCGAGACAGGGACAGAGACGGAGACAGTGGCAGAGACAGAGCCAGGGACAGAGACGGAGACAGAGACAGAGGGAGAGACAGCGACAGAGACAGAGACAGAAACAGAGACAGAGACAGTGACAGATACGGGGATAGAGACAGAGACAGAGACAGAGACAGAGACAAAGACCGAGACAGAGACAGAGACGGTGACAGAGGCAGAGACAGACCCAGGGACAGAGACGGTGACAGAGACAGAGGGAGAGACAGCGACAGAGACAGAGACAGAGACAGAGGCAGAGACAGAGACAGAGACAGAGACAGAGACAGAGACAGAGACATACACAGAAACAGAGACAGAGACAGATACGGGGACAGAGACAGAGACAGGGACAGAGACAGAGACAGAGACAGAGACAGAGACAGAGGCAGAGACAGAGACAGAGACAGAGAGAGAGACAGAGACAGAGACAGAGACAGAGACAGCGGCAGAGACAGAGACGGAGACAGAGACAGAGACAGAGACAGCGGCAGAGACAGAGACGGAGACAGAGACAGAGACACAGACACAGACAGAGACAGAGACAGAGACGGTGACAGAGGCAGAGACATAGCCAGGGACAGAGCCAGGGACAGAGACAGAGACAGAGACAGAGACAGAGACAGAGACAGAGACAGAGACAGAGACAGAGACAGAGACACAGACAGAGACAGAGACAGATACAGAGACAGAGACAAAGACCGAGACAGAGACAGAGACAGTGGCAGAGTCTCAGACAGAGACAGAGACAGAGACAGAGACAGAGACAAAGACCGAGACAGAGGCAGAGACAGAGACCGAGACAGAGACAGAGACGGTGACAGAGGCAGGGACAGAGCCAGGGACAGAGACAGAGACAGAGACAGAGACAGACAGAGACAGAGACAGAGACAGAGACAGAGACAGAGACAGAGACAGAGACAGAGACAGAGACAGAGACAGAGACAGAGACAGAGACAGAGACAGAGACAGAGACAGAGACAGAGACAGAGACAGAGACAGAGACAGAGACAGGGACAGAGACAGAGACAGAGACAGAGACAGAGACAGAGACAGAGACAGAGACAGAGACAGAGACAGAGACAGAGACGGAGACAGAGACAGAGACAGAGGCAGAGTCTCAGACAGAGACAGAGACAGAGACAGAGACAGAGACAGAGACAAAGACCGAGACAGAAACAGAGACAGAGGCAGAGTCTCAGACAGAGACAGAGACAGAGACAGAGACAGAGACAAAGACCGAGACAGAGGCAGAGACAGAGACAGAGGCAGAGACGGTGACAGAGGCAGAGACAGAGCCAGGGACAGAGACGGTGACAGAGACAGAGGGAGAGACAGCGACAGAGGCAGAGACAGACGCAGAGGCAGAGACAGAGACAGAAACAGAGACAGAGACAGAGACAGAGACAGAGACAGAGGCAGAGACAGAGACAGAGACAGAGACAGAGACAGAGACAGAGGCAGAGTCTCAGACACAGACAGGGACAGAGACAGAGACAGAGACAGAGACAGAGATAAAGACCGAGACGGAGACAGAGACAGAGACAGAGACAGAGACAGAGGCAGAGACAGAGGCAGAGTCTCAGACAGAGACAGAGACAGAGACAGAGACAGAGACAAAGACCGAGACAGAGACAGAGACAGAGGCAGAGTCTCAGACACAGACAGGGACAGAGACAGAGACAGAGACAGAGACAGAGACAGAGACAGAGACAAAGACCGAGACAGAGACAGAGACAGAGGCAGAGTCTCAGACAGAGACAGAGACAGAGACAGAGACGGAGACAAAGACTGAGACAGAGACAGAGACAGAGACAGAGACAGAGACGGAGACAGAGACAGAGACAGAGACAGAGACAGAGGCAGAGTCTCAGACAGAGACAGAGACAGAGACAGAGACAGAGACAGAGACAGAGGCAGAGTCTCAGACACAGACAGGGACAGAGATAGAGACAGAGACAGAGACAGAGACAGAGACGGAGACAGAGACAGAGACAGAGACAGAGACAGAGGCAGAGTCTCAGACAGAGACAGAGACAGAGACAGAGACAGAGACACAGACCGAGACAGAGACAGAGACAGAGACAGAGACAGAGACAGAGACCGAGACAGAGACAGAGACGGTGACAGAGGCAGAGACAGAGCCAGGGACAGAGACGGTGACAGAGACAGAGGGAGAGACAGCGACAGTGGCAGAGACAGAGACAGAGGCAGAGACAGAGACAGAGGCAGAGACAGAAACAGAGACAGAAACAGAGACAGAGACAGATGCGGGGACAGAGACAGAGACAGAGACAGAGACAGAGACAGAGACGGAGACAGAGACAGAGACAGAGGCAGAGACAGAGACAGAGACAGAGAGAGAGACAGAGACGGAGACAGAGACAGAGACAGCGGTAGAGACAGAGACGGAGACAGAGACAGAGACAGAGACAGCGGCAGAGACAGAGACGGAGACAGAGACAGAGACACAAACAGAGACAGAGACAGAGACAGAGACAGAGACAGAGACAGAGACAGAGACAGAGACAGAGACAGAGACGGAGACAGAGACGGAGACAAAGACCAAGACAGAGATAGAGACAGAGACGGAGACAGAGACAGAGGCAGAGTCTCAGACAGAGACAGGGACAGAGACAGAGACAGAGACAGAGACAGAGACAGAGACGGTGATAGAGGCAGAGACAGAGCCAGGGACAGAGACGGTGACAGAGACAGAGGGAGAGACAGCGACAGAGACAGAGACAGAGACAGAGGCAGAGACAGAGACAGAGGCAGAGACAGAGACAGAGACAGAGACAGAGGCAGAGACAGAGAAAGAGACGGAGACAGAGACAGAGACAGAGAGAGAGACAGAGACAGAGGCAGAGTCTGAGACAGAGACAGAGACAGAGACAGAAACAGACACAGAGACAGAGACCGAGACAGAGACAGAGACGGTGACAGAGGCAGAGACAGAGCCAGGGACAGAGACGGAGACAGAGACAGGGACGCAGACGGAGACGGTGACAGAGGCAGAGACAAAGCCAGGGACAGATTCAGAGACAGAGACAGAGACAGACAGAGACAGAGACAGAGACAGAGACAGAGACAGAGACAGAGACAGAGACAGAGACAGAGACAGAGACAGAGACAGAGACAGAGACAGAGACAGAGACAGAGACAGAGACAGAGACAGAGACAGAGACAGAGACAGAGACAGAGACAGAGACAGAGACAGAGACGGAGACAGAGACAGAGACAGAGGCAGAGTCTCAGACAGAGACAGAGACAGAGACAGAGACAGAGACAGAGACCGAGACAGAGACAGAGACAGAGACGGTGACAGAGGCAGAGACAGAGCCAGGGACAGAGACGGAGACAGAGACAGAGACTGGGACAGTGACGGAGACAGAGACAGAGACGCAGACGGAGACAGAGACAGAGACAGAGACAGAGATATAGACACGGACAGCGACAGAGTCAGAGGCAGAGATGGACACAGAGACAGAGACAGAGACTGAGACAGAGACAGAGACAGAAACAGAGACAGAGACAGATACGGGGACAGAGACAGAGGCAGAGACAGAGACAGAGACAGAGACGCACACAGAGACAGAGACTGAGACAGAGAGAGGGACAGCGGCAGAGACAGAGACGGAGACAGAGACAGAGATACAGACAGAGACAGAGACAGAGACAGAGACAGAGACGGAGACAAAGACCGAGACAGGGACCGAGACGGAGACAGTGGCAGAGACAGAGCCAGGGACAGAGACGGAGACAGAGACAGAGGGAGAGACAGCGACAGAGATAGAGACAGAAACAGAGACAGAGACAGTGACAGATACGGGGATAGAGACAGAGACAGAGACAGAGACAGAGACAAAGACCGAGACAGAGACAGAGACGGTGACAGAGGCAGAGACAGACCCAGGGACAGAGACGGTGACAGAGACAGAGGGAGAGACAGCGACAGAGACAGAGACAGAGACAGAGGCAGAGACAGAGACAGAGACAGAGACAGAGACAGAGACAGAGACGCACACAGAAACAGAGACAGAGAGAGATACGGGGACAGAGACAGAGACAGGGACAGAGACAGAGACAGAGACAGAGACAGAGACAGAGGCAGAGACAGAGACAGAGACAGAGAGAGAGACAGAGACAGAGACAGAGACAGAGACAGCGGCAGAGACAGAGCCGGAGACAGAGACAGAGAGAGAGACAGCGGCAGAGACAGAGACGGAGACAGAGACAGAGACACAGACACAGACAGAGACAGAGACAGAGACGGTGACAGAGGCAGAGACATAGCCAGGGACAGAGCCAGGGACAGAGACAGAGACAGAGACAGAGACAGAGACAGAGACAGAGACAGAGACAGAGACAGAGACACAGACAGAGACAGAGACAGATACAGAGACAGAGACAAAGACCGAGACAGAGACAGAGACAGAGGCAGAGTCTCAGACAGAGACAGAGACAGAGACAGAGACAGAGACAAAGACCGAGACAGAGGCAGAGACAGAGACCGAGACAGAGACAGAGACGGTGACAGAGGCAGAGACAGAGCCAGGGACAGAGACAGAGACAGAGACAGAGACAGAGACAGACAGAGACAGAGACAGAGACAGAGACAGAGACAGAGACAGAGACAGAGACAGAGACAGAGACAGAGACAGAGACAGAGACAGAGACAGAGACAGAGACAGAGACAGAGACAGAGACAGGGACAGAGACAGAGACAGAGACAGAGACAGAGACAGAGTCTCAGACAGAGACAGAGAGAGAGACAGAGGCAGAGACAGAGACAAAGATCGAGACAGAGACAGAGACAGAGACAAAGACCGAGACAGAGACAGAGACGGTGACAGAGGCAGAGACAGAGCCAGGGACAGAGACGGTGACAGAGACAGAGGGAGAGACAGCGACAGAGGCAGAGACAGAGACAGAGGCAGAGACAGAGACAGAAACAGAGACAGAGACAGAGACAGAGACAGAGACAGAGACAGAGACAGAGACAGAGACAGAGACAGAGACAGAGACAGAGACAGAGACAGAGACAGAGACAGAGACAGAGACGGAGATAGAGACAGAAACAGAGACAGAAACGGAGACAGAGACGGAGACGAAGACCGAGACAGAGACAGAGACGGAGACAGAGGCAGAGACAGAGACAGAGACAGAGACCGAGACAGAGACAGAGACAGAGACGGTGACAGAGGCAGAGACAGAGCCAGGGACAGAGACGGAGACAGAGACAGAGACTGGGACAGTGACGGAGACAGAGACAGAGACGCAGACGGAGACAGAGACAGAGACAGAGACAGAGATATAGACACGGACAGCGACAGAGTCAGAGGCAGAGATGGACACAGAGACAGAGACAGAGACTGAGACAGAGACAGAGACAGAAACAGAGACAGAGACAGATACGGGGACAGAGACAGAGGCAGAGACAGAGACAGAGACAGAGACGCACACAGAGACAGAGACTGAGACAGAGAGAGGGACAGCGGCAGAGACAGAGACGGAGACAGAGACAAAGATCGAGACAGAGACAGAGACAGAGACAAAGACCGAGACAGAGACAGAGACGGTGACAGAGGCAGAGACAGAGCCAGGGACAGAGACGGTGACAGAGACAGAGGGAGAGACAGCGACAGAGGCAGAGACAGAGACAGAGGCAGAGACAGAGACAGAAACAGAGACAGAGACAGAGACAGAGACAGAGACAGAGACAGAGACAGAGACAGAGACAGAGACAGAGACAGAGACAGAGACAGAGACAGAGACAGAGACAGAGACAGAGACAGAGACAGAGACGGAGATAGAGACAGAAACAGAGACAGAAACGGAGACAGAGACGGAGACGAAGACCGAGACAGAGACAGAGACGGAGACAGAGGCAGAGACAGAGACAGAGACAGAGACAGAGACAGAGACAGAGACAGAGACAGAGACAGAGACAGAGACAGAGACAGAGACAGAGACACAGACAGAGACTGAGACAGAGACAGAGACAGAGACAGAGACAGAGACAGAGACTGAGACAGAGACAGAGGCAGAGTCTCAGACAGAGGCAGAGACAGAGACAGAGACAGAGACAGAGACAGAGACAGAGACAAAGACCGAGACAGAGACAGAGACAGAGACAGAGACAAAGACCGAGACAGAGGCAGAGACAGAGACAGAGACGGAGACAAAGACCGAGACAGAGACAGAGACAGGGACGCAGACAGAGACAGAGACAGAGACAGAGACAGAGGCAGAGTCTCAGACAGAGACAGAGACAGAGACAGAGACAGAGACAGAGACAGAGACAGAGACAGAGGCAGAGTCTCAGACACAGGCAGGGACAGAGATAGAGACAGAGACAGAGACAGAGACAGAGACAGAGACGGCGACAGAGACAGAGACAGAGACAGAGACAGAGGCAGAGTCTCAGACAGAGACAGAGACAGAGACAGAGACGGAGACAAAGACCGAGACAGAGACAGAGACAGAGACAGAGACAGAGACAGAGACCGAGACAGAGACAGAGACGGTGACAGAGGCAGAGACAGAGCCAGGGACAGAGACGGTGACAGAGACAGAGGGAGAGACAGCGACAGTGGCAGAGACAGAGACAGAGGCAGAGACAGAGACAGAGACAGAGACAGAAACAGAGACAGAAACGGAGACAGAGACGGAGACAAAGACCGAGACAGAGACAGAGACGGAGACAGAGGCAGAGACAGAGACAGAGACAGAGACAGAGACAGAGACAGAGACAGAGACAGAGACAGAGACAGAGACAGAGACAGATGCAGAGTCTCAGACAGAGACAGAGAGAGAGACAGAGACAGAGACAGAGACAAAGATCGAGACAGAGACAGAGACAGAGACAAAGACCGAGACAGAGACAGAGACGGTGACAGAGGCAGAGGCAGAGCCAGGGACAGAGACGGTGACAGAGGCAGAGGGAGAGACAGCGACAGAGGCAGAGACAAAGATCGAGACAGAGACAGAGACAGAGACAAAGACCAAGACAGAGACAGAGACGGTGACAGAGGCAGAGACAGAGCCAGGGACAGAGACGGTGACAGAGACAGAGGGAGAGACAGCGACAGAGACAGAGACAGATACAGAGGCAGAGACAGAGACAGAGACAGAGACAGAGACAGAGACAGAGACAGAGACAGAGACAGAGACGCACACAGAAACAGAGACAGAGACAGATACGGGGACAGAGACAGAGACAGGGACAGAGACAGAGACAGAGACAGAGACAGAGACAGAGGCAGAGACAGAGACAGAGACAGAGAGAGAGACAGAGACAAAGACCGAGACAGAGACAGAGACAGAGGCAGAGTCTCAGACAGAGACAGAGACAGAGACAGAGACAGAGACAAAGACCGAGACAGAGGCAGAGACACAGACCGAGACAGAGACAGAGACGGTGACAGAGGCAGAGACAAAGCCAGGGACAGATTCAGAGACAGAGACAGAGACAGACAGAGACAGAGACAGAGGCAGAGACAGAGACAGAGACAGAGACAGAGACAGAGACAGAGACAGAGACAGAGACAGAGACAGAGACAGAGACAGGGACAGACACAGAGACAGAGACAGAGACAGAGACAGAGACAGAGACAGAGACAGAGACAGAGACAGAGACGGAGACAGAGACAGAGACAGAGGCAGAGTCTCAGACAGAGACAGAGACAGAGACAGAGACAGAGACAGAGACAGAGACCGAGACAGAGACAGAGACAGAGACGGTGACAGAGGCAGAGACAGAGCCAGGGACAGAGACGGAGACAGAGACAGAGGGAGAGACAGCGACAGAGACAGAGACAGAAACAGAGACAGAGACAGTGACAGATACGGGGATAGAGACAGAGACAGAGACAGAGACAGAGACAAAGACCGAGACAGAGACAGAGACGGTGACAGAGGCAGAGACAGACCCAGGGACAGAGACGGTGACAGAGACAGAGGGAGAGACAGCGACAGAGACAGAGACAGAGACAGAGGCAGAGACAGAGACAGAGACAGAGCCAGAGACAGAGACAGAGACGCACACAGAAACAGAGACAGAGACAGATACGGGGACAGAGACAGAGACAGGGACAGAGACAGAGACAGAGACAGAGACAGAGACAGAGGCAGAGACAGAGACAGAGACAGAGAGAGAGACAGAGACAGAGACAGAGACAGAGACAGCGGCAGAGACAGAGACGGAGACAGAGACAGAGACAGAGACAGCGGCAGAGACAGAGACGGAGACAGAGACAGAGACACAGACACAGACAGAGACAGAGACAGAGACGGTGACAGAGGCAGAGACATAGCCAGGGACAGAGCCAGGGACAGAGACAGAGACAGAGACAGAGACAGAGACAGAGACAGAGACAGAGACAGAGACAGAGACAGAGACACAGACAGAGACAGAGACAGATACAGAGACAGAGACAAAGACCGAGACAGAGACAGAGACAGTGGCAGAGTCTCAGACAGAGACAGAGACAGAGACAGAGACAGAGACAAAGACCGAGACAGAGGCAGAGACAGAGACCGAGACAGAGACAGAGACGGTGACAGAGGCAGGGACAGAGCCAGGGACAGAGACAGAGACAGAGACAGAGACAGACAGAGACAGAGACAGAGACAGAGACAGAGACAGAGACAGAGACAGAGACAGAGACAGAGACAGAGACGGAGACAGAGACAGAGACAGAGGCAGAGTCTCAGACAGAGACAGAGACAGAGACAGAGACAGAGACAGAGACAAAGACCGAGACAGAAACAGAGACAGAGGCAGAGTCTCAGACAGAGACAGAGACAGAGACAGAGACAGAGACAAAGACCGAGACAGAGCTAGAGACAGAGACAGAGGCAGAGACGGTGACAGAGGCAGAGACAGAGCCAGGGACAGAGACGGTGACAGAGACAGAGGGAGAGACAGCGACAGAGGCAGAGACAGACACAGAGGCAGAGACAGAGACAGAAACAGAGACAGAGACAGAGACAGAGACAGAGACAGAGGCAGAGACAGAGACAGAGACAGAGACAGAGACAGAGACAGAGACAGAGACAGAGGCAGAGTCTCAGACACAGACAGGGACAGAGACAGAGACAGAGACAGAGACAGAGACAGAGATAAAGACCGAGACGGAGACAGAGACAGAGACAGAGACAGAGACAGAGACAGAGACAGAGGCAGAGTCTCAGACAGAGACAGAGACAGAGACAGAGACAGAGACAGAGACAAAGACCGAGACAGAGACAGAGACAGAGGCAGAGTCTCAGACACAGACAGGGACAGAGACAGAGACAGAGACAGAGACAGAGACAGAGACAGAGACAAAGACCGAGACAGAGACAGAGACAGAGGCAGAGTCTCAGACAGAGACAGAGACAGAGACAGAGACGGAGACAAAGACTGAGACAGAGAGAGAGACAGAGACAGAGACAGAGACGGAGACAGAGACAGAGACAGAGACAGAGACAGAGACAGAGGCAGAGTCTCAGACAGAGACAGAGACAGAGACAGAGACAGAGACAGAGACAGAGACAGAGACAGAGACAGAGGCAGAGTCTCAGACACAGACAGGGACAGAGATAGAGACAGAGACAGAGACAGAGACAGAGACGGAGACAGAGACAGAGACAGAGACAGAGACAGAGGCAGAGTCTCAGACAGAGACAGAGACAGAGACAGAGACAGAGACACAGACCGAGACAGAGACAGAGACAGAGACAGAGACAGAGACAGAGACAGAGACAGAGACCGAGACAGAGACAGAGACGGTGACAGAGGCAGAGACAGAGCCAGGGACAGAGACGGTGACAGAGACAGAGGGAGAGACAGCGACAGTGGCAGAGACAGAGACAGAGGCAGAGACAGAGACAGAGGCAGAGACAGAAACAGAGACAGAAACGGAGACAGAGACGGAGACAAAGACCGAGACAGAGACAGAGTCGGAGACAGAGGCAGAGACAGAGACAGAGACAGAGACAGAGACAGAGACAGAGACAGAGACAGAGACAGAGACAGAGACAGAGACAGAGACAGATGCAGAGTCTCAGACAGAGACAGAGAGAGAGACAGAGGCAGAGACAGAGACAAAGATCGAGACAGAGACAGAGACAGAGACAAAGACCGAGACAGAGACAGAGACGGTGACAGAGGCAGAGACAGAGCCAGGGACAGAGACGGTGACAGAGACAGAGGGAGAGACAGCGACAGAGGCAGAGACAGAGACAGAGGCAGAGACAGAGACAGAAACAGAGACAGAGACAGAGACAGAGACAGAGACAGAGACAGAGACAGAGACAGAGACAGAGACAGAGACAGAGACAGAGACAGAGACAGAGACAGAAACAGAGACAGAGACAGAGACAGAGACAGAGACAGAGACAGAGACAGAGACAGAGACAGAAACAGAGACAGAGACAGAGACAGAGACAGAGACAGAGACAGAGACAGAGACAGAGACAGAGACAGAGACAGAGACACAGACAGAGACTGAGACAGAGACAGAGACAGAGACAGAGACAGAGACTGAGACAGAGACAGAGGCAGAGTCTCAGACAGAGGCAGAGACAGAGACAGAGACAGAGACAGAGACAGAGACAGAGACAGAGACAAAGACCGAGACAGAGACAGAGACAGAGGCTGAGTCTCAGACACAGACAGAGACAGAGACAGAGACAAAGACCGAGACAGAGGCAGAGACAGAGACAGAGGCAGAGGCAGAGACAGAGACAGAGACAGAGGCAGAGTCTCAGACACAGACAGGGACAGAGACAGAGACAGAGACAGAGACAGAGACCGAGACAAAGACCGACACAGAGACAGAGACAGAGGCAGAGTCTCAGACAGAGACAGAGACAGAGACAGAGACGGAGACAAAGACCGAGACAGAGACAGAGACAGGGACGCAGACAGAGACAGAGACAGAGACAGAGACAGAGGCAGAGTCTCAGACAGAGACAGAGACAGAGACAGAGACAGAGACAGAGACAGAGACAGAGACAGAGACAGAGACAGAGACAGAGGCAGAGTCTCAGACACAGACAGGGACAGAGATAGAGACAGAGACAGAGACAGAGACAGAGACAGAGACGGCGACAGAGACAGAGACAGAGACAGAGACAGAGGCAGAGTCTCAGACAGAGACAGAGACAGAGACAGAGACAGAGACAAAGACCGAGACAGAGACAGAGACAGAGACAGAGACAGAGACCGAGACAGAGACAGAGACGGTGACAGAGGCAGAGACAGAGCCAGGGACAGAGACGGTGACAGAGACAGAGGGAGAGACAGCGACAGTGGCAGAGACAGAGACAGAGGCAGAGACAGAGACAGAGACAGAGACAGAAACAGAGACAGAAACGGAGACAGAGACGGAGACAAAGACCGAGACAGAGACAGAGACGGAGACAGAGGCAGAGACAGAGACAGAGACAGAGACAGAGACAGAGACAGAGACAGAGGCAGAGACAGAGACAGAGACAGAGACAGATGCAGAGTCTCAGACAGAGACAGAGAGAGAGACAGAGACAGAGACAGAGACAAAGATCGAGACAGAGACAGAGACAGAGACAAAGACCGAGACAGAGACAGAGACGGTGACAGAGGCAGAGACAGAGCCAGGGACAGAGACGGTGACAGAGACAGAGGGAGAGACAGCGACAGAGGCAGAGACAAAGATCGAGACAGAGACAGAGACAGAGACAAAGACCGAGACAGAGACAGAGACGGTGACAGAGGCAGAGACAGAGCCAGGGACAGAGACGGTGACAGAGACAGAGGGAGAGACAGCGACAGAGACAGAGACAGAGACAGAGGCAGAGACAGAGACAGAGACAGAGACGCACACAGAAACAGAGACAGAGACAGATACGGGGACAGAGACAGAGACAGGGACAGAGACAGAGACAGAGACAGAGACAGAGACAGAGGCAGAGACAGAGACAGAGACAGAGAGACAGACAGAGACAGAGACAGAGACAGAGACAGCGGCAGAGACAGAGACGGAGACAGAGACAGAGACAGAGACAGCGGCAGAGACAGAGACGGGGACAGAGACAGAGACACAGACACAGACAGAGACAGAGACAGAGACGGTGACAGAGGCAGAGACATAGCCAGGGACAGAGCCAGGGACAGAGACAGAGACAGAGACAGAGACAGAGACAGAGACAGAGACAGAGACAGAGACAGAGACAGAGACACAGACAGAGACAGAGACAGATACAGAGACAGAGACAAAGACCGAGACAGAGACAGAGACAGTGGCAGAGTCTCAGACAGAGACAGAGACAGAGACAGAGACAGAGACAGAGACAAAGACCGAGACAGAGGCAGAGACAGAGACCGAGACAGAGACAGAGACGGTGACAGAGGCAGGGACAGAGCCAGGGACAGAGACAGAGACAGAGACAGAGACAGACAGAGACAGAGACAGAGACAGAGACAGAGACAGAGACAGAGACAGAGACAGAGACAGAGACAGAGACAGAGACAGAGACAGAGACAGAGACAGAGACAGAGACAGAGACAGAGACAGAGACAGAGACAGAGACAGAGACAGGGACAGAGACAGAGACAGAGACAGAGACAGAGACAGAGACAGAGACAGAGACAGAGACAGAGACAGAGACGGAGACAGAGACAGAGACAGAGGCAGAGTCTCAGACAGAGACAGAGACAGAGACAGAGACAGAGACAGAGACAAAGACCGAGACAGAAACAGAGACAGAGGCAGAGTCTCAGACAGAGACAGAGACAGAGACAGAGACAGAGACAAAGACCGAGACAGAGGCAGAGACAGAGACAGAGGCAGAGACGGTGACAGAGGCAGAGACAGAGCCAGGGACAGAGACGGTGACAGAGACAGAGGGAGAGACAGCGACAGAGGCAGAGACAGACACAGAGGCAGAGACAGAGACAGAAACAGAGACAGAGACAGAGACAGAGACAGAGACAGAGACAGAGGCAGAGACAGAGACAGAGACAGAGACAGAGGCAGAGACAGAGGCAGAGTCTCAGACACAGACAGGGACAGAGACAGAGACAGAGACAGAGACAGAGATAAAGACCGAGACGGAGACAGAGACAGAGACAGAGACAGAGACAGAGACAGAGACAGAGGCAGAGTCTCAGACAGAGACAGAGACAGAGACAGAGACAGAGACAAAGACCGAGACAGAGACAGAGACAGAGGCAGAGTCTCAGACACAGACAGGGACAGAGACAGAGACAGAGACAGAGACAGAGACAGAGACAGAGACAGAGACAGAGACAAAGACCGAGACAGAGACAGAGACAGAGGCAGAGTCTCAGACAGAGACAGAGACAGAGACAGAGACGGAGACAAAGACTGAGACAGAGACAGAGACAGAGACAGAGACAGAGGCAGAGTCTCAGACAGAGACAGAGACAGAGACAGAGACAGAGACAGAGACAGAGACAGAGACAGAGACAGAGGCAGAGTCTCAGACACAGACAGGGACAGAGATAGAGACAGAGACAGAGACAGAGACAGAGACGGAGACAGAGACAGAGACAGAGACAGAGACAGAGGCAGAGTCTCAGACAGAGACAGAGACAGAGACAGAGACAGAGACACAGACCGAGACAGAGACAGAGACAGAGACAGAGACAGAGACAGAGACCGAGACAGAGACAGAGACGGTGACAGAGGCAGAGACAGAGCCAGGGACAGAGACGGTGACAGAGACAGAGGGAGAGACAGCGACAGTGGCAGAGACAGAGACAGAGGCAGAGACAGAGACAGAGGCAGAGACAGAAACAGAGACAGAAACGGAGACAGAGACGGAGACAAAGACCGAGACAGAGACAGAGTCGGAGACAGAGGCAGAGACAGAGACAGAGACAGAGACAGAGACAGAGACAGAGACAGAGACAGAGACAGAGACAGAGACAGAGACAGAGACAGATGCAGAGTCTCAGACAGAGACAGAGAGAGAGACAGAGACAGAGACAGAGACAAAGATCGAGACAGAGACAGAGACAGAGACAAAGACAGAGACAGAGACAGAGACAGAGACAGAGACAGAGACAGAGACAGGGACAGAGACAGAGACAGAGACAGAGACAGAGACAGAGACAGAGACAGAGACAGAGACAGAGACAGAGACAGAGACAGAGACGGAGACAGAGACAGAGACAGAGGCAGAGTCTCAGACAGAGACAGAGACAGAGACAGAGACAGAGACAGAGACAGAGACCGAGACAGAGACAGAGACAGAGACGGTGACAGAGGCAGAGACAGAGCCAGGGACAGAGACGGAGACAGAGACAGAGACTGGGACAGTGACGGAGACAGAGACAGAGACGCAGACGGAGACAGAGACAGAGACAGAGACAGAGATATAGACACGGACAGCGACAGAGTCAGAGGCAGAGATAGACACAGAGACAGAGACAGAGACTGAGACAGAGACAGAAACAGAGACAGAGACAGATACGGGGACAGAGACAGAGGCAGAGACAGAGACAGAGACAGAGACGCACACAGAGGCACAGACTGAGACAGAGAGAGAGACAGCGGCAGAGACAGAGACGGAGACAGTGACAGAGATACAGACAGAGACAGAGACAGAGACAGAGACAGAGACGGAGACAAAGACCGAGACAGGGACAGAGACGGAGACAGTGGCAGAGACAGAGCCAGGGACAGAGACGGAGACAGAGACAGAGGGAGAGACAGCGACAGAGACAGAGACAGAAGCAGAGACAGAGACAGTGACAGATACGGGGATAGAGACAGAGACAGAGACAGAGACAGAGACAAAGACCGAGACAGAGACAGAGACGGTGACAGAGGCAGAGACAGACCCAGGGACAGAGACGGTGACAGAGACAGAGGGAGAGACAGCGACAGAGACAGAGACAGAGACAGAGGCAGAGACAGAGACAGAGACAGAGACAGAGACAGAGACAGAGACAGAGACGCACACAGAAACAGAGACAGAGACAGATACGGGGACAGAGACAGAGACAGGGACAGAGACAGAGACAGAGACAGAGACAGAGACAGAGGCAGAGACAGAGACAGAGACAGAGAGAGAGACAGAGACAGAGACAGAGACAGAGACAGCGGCAGAGACAGAGACGGAGACAGAGACAGAGACAGAGACAGCGGCAGAGACAGAGACGGAGACAGAGACAGAGACACAGACACAGACAGAGACAGAGACAGAGACGGTGACAGAGGCAGAGACATAGCCAGGGACAGAGCCAGGGACAGAGACAGAGACAGAGACAGAGACAGAGACAGAGACAGAGACAGAGACAGAGACAGAGACACAGACAGGGACAGAGACAGATACAGAGACAGAGACAAAGACCGAGACAGAGACAGAGACAGAGGCAGAGTCTCAGACAGAGACAGAGACAGAGACAGAGACAAAGACCGAGACAGAGGCAGAGACAGAGACCGAGACAGAGACAGAGACGGTGACAGAGGCAGAGACAGAGCCAGGGACAGAGACAGAGACAGAGACAGAGACAGACAGAGACAGAGACAGAGACAGAGACAGAGACAGAGACAGAGACAGAGACAGAGACAGAGACAGAGACAGAGACAGAGACAGAGACAGAGACAGAGACAGAGACAGAGACAGAGACAGAGACAGAGACAGAGACAGAGACAGGGACAGAGACAGAGACAGAGACAGAGACAGAGACAGAGACAGAGACAGAGACAGAGGCAGAGTCTGAGACAGAGACAGAGACAGAGACAGAGACAGAGACAGAGACAAAGACCGAGACAGAAACAGAGACAGAGGCAGAGTCTCAGACAGAGACAGAGACAGAGACAGAGACAGAGACAAAGACCGAGACAGAGGCAGAGACAGAGACAGAGGCAGAGACGGTGACAGAGGCAGAGACAGAGCCAGGGACAGAGACGGTGACAGAGGCAGAGACAGACACAGAGGCAGAGACAGAGACAGAAACAGAGACAGAGACAGAGACAGAGACAGAGACAGAGACAGAGGCAGAGACAGAGACAGAGACAGAGACAGAGACGGAGATAGAGACAGAAACAGAGACAGAAACGGAGACAGAGACGGAGACGAAGACCGAGACAGAGACAGAGACGGAGACAGAGGCAGAGACAGAGACAGAGACAGAGACAGAGACAGAGACAGAGACAGAGACAGAGACAGAGACAGAGACAGAGACAGAGACAGAGACAGAGACACAGACAGAGACTGAGACAGAGACAGAGACGGAGACAGAGACAGAGACAGAGGCAGAGACAGAGGCAGAGTCTCAGACAGAGGCAGAGACAGAGACAGAGACAGAGACAGAGACAGAGACAGAGACAAAGACCGAGACAGAGACAGAGACAGAGGCTGAGTCTCAGACACAGACAGAGACAGAGACAGAGACAAAGACCGAGACAGAGGCAGAGACAGAGACAGAGGCAGAGGCAGAGACAGAGACAGAGACAGAGGCAGAGTCTCAGACACAGACAGGGACAGAGACAGAGACAGAGACAGAGACAGAGACAGAGACAGAGACAAAGACCGAGACAGAGACAGAGACAGAGGCAGAGTCTCAGACAGAGACAGAGACAGAGACAGAGACGGAGACAAAGACCGAGACAGAGACAGAGACAGGGACGCAGACAGAGACAGAGACAGAGACAGAGACAGAGGCAGAGTCTCAGACAGAGACAGAGACAGAGACAGAGACAGAGACAGAGACAGAGACAGAGACAGAGACAGAGACAAAGACCGAGACAGAGACAGAGACAGAGACAGAGACAGAGACAGAGACCGAGACAGAGACAGAGACGGTGACAGAGGCAGAGACAGAGCCAGGGACAGAGACGGTGACAGAGACAGAGGGAGAGACAGCGACAGTGGCAGAGACAGAGACAGAGGCAGAGACAGAGACAGAGACAGAGACAGAAACAGAGACAGAAACGGAGACAGAGACGGAGACAAAGACCGAGACAGAGACAGAGACGGAGACAGAGGCAGAGACAGAGACAGAGACAGAGACAGAGACAGAGACAGAGACAGAGACAGAGACAGAGACAGAGACAGAGACAGATGCAGATTCTCAGACAGAGACAGAGAGAGAGACAGAGACAGAGACAGAGACAAAGATCGAGACAGAGACAGAGACAGAGACAAAGACCGAGACAGAGACAGAGACGGTGACAGAGGCAGAGACAGAGCCAGGGACAGAGACGGTGACAGAGACAGAGGGAGAGACAGAGACAGAGACAAAGACCGAGACAGAGGCAGAGACAGAGACCGAGACAGAGACAGAGACGGTGACAGAGGCAGAGACAAAGCCAGGGACAGATTCAGAGACAGAGACAGAGACAGACAGAGACAGAGACAGAGGCAGAGACAGAGACAGAGACAGAGACAGAGACAGAGACAGAGACAGAGACAGAGACAGAGACAGAGACAGAGACAGAGACAGAGACAGAGACAGAGACAGAGACAGAGACAGAGACAGAGACAGGGACAGAGACAGAGACAGAGACAGAGACAGAGACAGAGACAGAGACAGAGACAGAGACAGAGACAGAGACAGAGACAGAGACAGAGACAGAGACAGAGGCAGAGTCTCAGACAGAGACAGAGACAGAGACAGAGACAGAGACAGAGACAGAGACAGAGACAGAGACCGAGACAGAGACAGAGACAGAGACGGTGACAGAGGCAGAGACAGAGCCAGGGACAGAGACGGAGACAGAGACAGAGACTGGGACAGTGACGGAGACAGAGACAGAGACGCAGACGGAGACAGAGACAGAGACAGAGACAGAGATATAGACACGGACAGCGACAGAGTCAGAGGCAGAGATAGACACAGAGACAGAGACAGAGACTGAGACAGAGACAGAAACAGAGACAGAGACAGATACGGGGACAGAGACAGAGGCAGAGACAGAGACAGAGACAGAGACGCACACAGAGACAGAGACTGAGACAGAGAGAGAGACAGCGGCAGAGACAGAGACGGAGACAGAGACAGAGATACAGACAGAGACAGAGACAGAGACAGAGACAGAGACGGAGACAAAGACCGAGACAGGGACAGAGACGGAGACAGTGGCAGAGACAGAGCCAGGGACAGAGACGGAGACAGAGACAGAGGGAGAGACAGCGACAGAGACAGAGACAGAGGCAGAGTCTCAGACAGAGACAGAGACAGAGACAGAGACAGAGACACAGACCGAGACAGAGACAGAGACAGAGACAGAGACAGAGACAGAGACCGAGACAGAGACAGAGACGGTGACAGAGGCAGAGACAGAGCCAGGGACAGAGACGGTGACAGAGACAGAGGGAGAGACAGCGACAGTGGCAGAGACAGAGACAGAGGCAGAGACAGAGACAGAGGCAGAGACAGAAACAGAGACAGAAACGGAGACAGAGACGGAGACAAAGACCGAGACAGAGACAGAGTCGGAGACAGAGGCAGAGACAGAGACAGAGACAGAGACAGAGACAGAGACAGAGACAGAGACAGAGACAGAGACAGAGACAGAGACAGAGACAGAGACAGATGCAGAGTCTCAGACAGAGACAGAGAGAGAGACAGAGACAGAGACAGAGACAAAGATCGAGACAGAGACAGAGACAGAGACAAAGACAGAGACAGAGACAGAGACAGAGACAGAGACAGAGACAGAGACAGGGACAGAGACAGAGACAGAGACAGAGACAGAGACAGAGACAGAGACAGAGACAGAGACAGAGACAGAGACGGAGACAGAGACAGAGACAGAGGCAGAGTCTCAGACAGAGACAGAGACAGAGACAGAGACAGAGACAGAGACAGAGACCGAGACAGAGACAGAGACAGAGACGGTGACAGAGGCAGAGACAGAGCCAGGGACAGAGACGGAGACAGAGACAGAGACTGGGACAGTGACGGAGACAGAGACAGAGACGCAGACGGAGACAGAGACAGAGACAGAGACAGAGATATAGACACGGACAGCGACAGAGTCAGAGGCAGAGATAGACACAGAGACAGAGACAGAGACTGAGACAGAGACAGAAACAGAGACAGAGACAGATACGGGGACAGAGACAGAGGCAGAGACAGAGACAGAGACAGAGACGCACACAGAGGCACAGACTGAGACAGAGAGAGAGACAGCGGCAGAGACAGAGACGGAGACAGTGACAGAGATACAGACAGAGACAGAGACAGAGACAGAGACAGAGACGGAGACAAAGACCGAGACAGGGACAGAGACGGAGACAGTGGCAGAGACAGAGCCAGGGACAGAGACGGAGACAGAGACAGAGGGAGAGACAGCGACAGAGACAGAGACAGAAGCAGAGACAGAGACAGTGACAGATACGGGGATAGAGACAGAGACAGAGACAGAGACAGAGACAAAGACCGAGACAGAGACAGAGACGGTGACAGAGGCAGAGACAGACCCAGGGACAGAGACGGTGACAGAGACAGAGGGAGAGACAGCGACAGAGACAGAGACAGAGACAGAGGCAGAGACAGAGACAGAGACAGAGACAGAGACAGAGACAGAGACGCACACAGAAACAGAGACAGAGACAGATACGGGGACAGAGACAGAGACAGGGACAGAGACAGAGACAGAGACAGAGACAGAGACAGAGGCAGAGACAGAGACAGAGACAGAGAGAGAGACAGAGACAGAGACAGAGACAGAGACAGCGGCAGAGACAGAGACGGAGACAGAGACAGAGACAGAGACAGCGGCAGAGACAGAGACGGAGACAGAGACAGAGACACAGACACAGACAGAGACAGAGACAGAGACGGTGACAGAGGCAGAGACATAGCCAGGGACAGAGCCAGGGACAGAGACAGAGACAGAGACAGAGACAGAGACAGAGACAGAGACAGAGACAGAGACAGAGACACAGACAGGGACAGAGACAGATACAGAGACAGAGACAAAGACCGAGACAGAGACAGAGACAGAGGCAGAGTCTCAGACAGAGACAGAGACAGAGACAGAGACAAAGACCGAGACAGAGGCAGAGACAGAGACCGAGACAGAGACAGAGACGGTGACAGAGGCAGAGACAGAGCCAGGGACAGAGACAGAGACAGAGACAGAGACAGACAGAGACAGAGACAGAGACAGAGACAGAGACAGAGACAGAGACAGAGACAGAGACAGAGACAGAGACAGAGACAGAGACAGAGACAGAGACAGAGACAGAGACAGAGACAGAGACAGAGACAGAGACAGAGACAGAGACAGAGACAGAGACAGGGACAGAGACAGAGACAGAGACAGAGACAGAGACAGAGACAGAGACAGAGACAGAGGCAGAGTCTGAGACAGAGACAGAGACAGAGACAGAGACAGAGACAGAGACAAAGACCGAGACAGAAACAGAGACAGAGGCAGAGTCTCAGACAGAGACAGAGACAGAGACAGAGACAGAGACAAAGACCGAGACAGAGGCAGAGACAGAGACAGAGGCAGAGACGGTGACAGAGGCAGAGACAGAGCCAGGGACAGAGACGGTGACAGAGGCAGAGACAGACACAGAGGCAGAGACAGAGACAGAAACAGAGACAGAGACAGAGACAGAGACAGAGACAGAGACAGAGGCAGAGACAGAGACAGAGACAGAGACAGAGACGGAGATAGAGACAGAAACAGAGACAGAAACGGAGACAGAGACGGAGACGAAGACCGAGACAGAGACAGAGACGGAGACAGAGGCAGAGACAGAGACAGAGACAGAGACAGAGACAGAGACAGAGACAGAGACAGAGACAGAGACAGAGACAGAGACAGAGACAGAGACAGAGACACAGACAGAGACTGAGACAGAGACAGAGACGGAGACAGAGACAGAGACTGAGACAGAGACAGAGGCAGAGTCTCAGACAGAGGCAGAGACAGAGACAGAGACAGAGACAGAGACAGAGACAGAGACAAAGACCGAGACAGAGACAGAGACAGAGGCTGAGTCTCAGACACAGACAGAGACAGAGACAGAGACAAAGACCGAGACAGAGGCAGAGACAGAGACAGAGGCAGAGGCAGAGACAGAGACAGAGACAGAGGCAGAGTCTCAGACACAGACAGGGACAGAGACAGAGACAGAGACAGAGACAGAGACAGAGACAGAGACAGAGACGGAGACAAAGACCGAGACAGAGACAGAGACAGGGACGCAGACAGAGACAGAGACAGAGACAGAGACAGAGGCAGAGTCTCAGACAGAGACAGAGACAGAGACAGAGACAGAGACAGAGACAGAGACAGAGACAGAGACAGAGACAAAGACCGAGACAGAGACAGAGACAGAGACAGAGACAGAGACCGAGACAGAGACAGAGACGGTGACAGAGGCAGAGACAGAGCCAGGGACAGAGACGGTGACAGAGACAGAGGGAGAGACAGCGACAGTGGCAGAGACAGAGACAGAGGCAGAGACAGAGACAGAGACAGAGACAGAAACAGAGACAGAAACGGAGACAGAGACGGAGACAAAGACCGAGACAGAGACAGAGACGGAGACAGAGGCAGAGACAGAGACAGAGACAGAGACAGAGACAGAGACAGAGACAGAGACAGAGACAGAGACAGAGACAGAGACAGATGCAGAGTCTCAGACAGAGACAGAGAGAGAGACAGAGACAGAGACAGAGACAAAGATCGAGACAGAGACAGAGACAGAGACAAAGACCGAGACAGAGACAGAGACGGTGACAGAGGCAGAGACAGAGCCAGGGACAGAGACGGTGACAGAGACAGAGGGAGAGACAGCGACAGAGACAGAGACAGAGGCAGAGACAGAGACAGAGACAGAGACAGAGACAGAGACAGAGACGCACACAGAAACAGAGACAGAGACAGATACGGGGACAGAGACAGAGACAGGGACAGAGACAGAGACAGAGACAGAGACAGAGACAGAGGCAGAGACAGAGACAGAGACAGAGAGAGAGACAGAGACAAAGACCGAGACAGAGACAGAGACAGAGGCAGAGTATCAGACAGAGACAGAGACAGAGACAGAGACAGAGACAAAGACCGAGACAGAGGCAGAGACAGAGACCGAGACAGAGACAGAGACGGTGACAGAGGCAGAGACAAAGCCAGGGACAGATTCAGAGACAGAGACAGAGACAGACAGAGACAGAGACAGAGGCAGAGACAGAGACAGAGACAGAGACAGAGACAGAGACAGAGACAGAGACAGAGACAGAGACAGAGACAGAGACAGAGACAGAGACAGAGACAGAGACAGAGACAGAGACAGAGACAGGGACAGAGACAGAGACAGAGACAGAGACAGAGACAGAGACAGAGACAGAGACAGAGACAGAGACAGAGACAGAGACGGAGACAGAGACAGAGACAGAGGCAGAGTCTCAGACAGAGACAGAGACAGAGACAGAGACAGAGACAGAGACAGAGACAGAGACAGAGACCGAGACAGAGACAGAGACAGAGACGGTGACAGAGGCAGAGACAGAGCCAGGGACAGAGACGGAGACAGAGACAGAGACTGGGACAGTGACGGAGACAGAGACAGAGACGCAGACGGAGACAGAGACAGAGACAGAGACAGAGATATAGACACGGACAGCGACAGAGTCAGAGGCAGAGATAGACACAGAGACAGAGACAGAGACTGAGACAGAGACAGAAACAGAGACAGAGACAGATACGGGGACAGAGACAGAGGCAGAGACAGAGACAGAGACAGAGACGCACACAGAGACAGAGACTGAGACAGAGAGAGAGACAGCGGCAGAGACAGAGACGGAGACAGAGACAGAGATACAGACAGAGACAGAGACAGAGACAGAGACAGAGACGGAGACAAAGACCGAGACAGGGACAGAGACGGAGACAGTGGCAGAGACAGAGCCAGGGACAGAGACGGAGACAGAGACAGAGGGAGAGACAGCGACAGAGACAGAGACAGAAACAGAGACAGAGACAGTGACAGATACGGGGATAGAGACAGAGACAGAGACAGAGACAGAGACAAAGACCGAGACAGAGACAGAGACGGTGACAGAGGCAGAGACAGACCCAGGGACAGAGACGGTGACAGAGACAGAGGGAGAGACAGCGACAGAGACAGAGACAGAGACAGAGGCAGAGACAGAGACAGAGACAGAGACAGAGACAGAGACAGAGACGCACACAGAAACAGAGACAGAGACAGATACGGGGACAGAGACAGAGACAGGGACAGAGACAGAGACAGAGACAGAGACAGAGACAGAGGCAGAGACAGAGACAGAGACAGAGAGAGAGACAGAGACAGAGACAGAGACAGAGACAGCGGCAGAGACAGAGACGGAGACAGAGACAGAGACAGAGACAGCGGCAGAGACAGAGAGGGAGACAGAGACAGAGACACAGACACAGACAGAGACAGAGACAGAGACGGTGACAGAGGCAGAGACATAGCCAGGGACAGAGCCAGGGACAGAGACAGAGACAGAGACAGAGACAGAGACAGAGACAGAGACAGAGACAGAGACAGAGACACAGACAGAGACAGAGACAGATACAGAGACAGAGACAAAGACCGAGACAGAGACAGAGACAGAGGCAGAGTCTCAGACAGAGACAGAGACAGAGACAGAGACAGAGACAAAGACCGAGACAGAGGCAGAGACAGAGACCGAGACAGAGACAGAGACGGTGACAGAGGCAGAGACAGAGCCAGGGACAGAGACAGAGACAGAGACAGAGACAGACAGAGACAGAGACAGAGACAGAGACAGAGACAGAGACAGAGACAGAGACAGAGACAGAGACAGGGACAGAGACAGAGACAGAGACAGAGACAGATGCAGAGTCTCAGACAGAGACAGAGAGAGAGACAGAGACAGAGACAGAGACAAAGATCGAGACAGAGACAGAGACAGAGACAAAGACCGAGACAGAGACAGAGACGGTGACAGAGGCAGAGGCAGAGCCAGGGACAGAGACGGTGACAGAGGCAGAGGGAGAGACAGCGACAGAGGCAGAGACAAAGATCGAGACAGAGACAGAGACAGAGACAAAGACCGAGACAGAGACAGAGACGGTGACAGAGGCAGAGACAGAGCCAGGGACAGAGACGGTGACAGAGACAGAGGGAGAGACAGCGACAGAGACAGAGACAGATACAGAGGCAGAGACAGAGACAGAGACAGAGACAGAGACAGAGACAGAGACAGAGACAGAGACAGAGACGCACACAGAAACAGAGACAGAGACAGATACGGGGACAGAGACAGAGACAGGGACAGAGACAGAGACAGAGACAGAGACAGAGACAGAGGCAGAGACAGAGACAGAGACAGAGAGAGAGACAGAGACAAAGACCGAGACAGAGACAGAGACAGAGACAGAGACAGAGGCAGAGACAGAGACAGAGACAAAGACCGAGACAGAGGCAGAGACACAGACCGAGACAGAGACAGAGACGGTGACAGAGGCAGAGACAAAGCCAGGGACAGATTCAGAGACAGAGACAGAGACAGACAGAGACAGAGACAGAGGCAGAGACAGAGACAGAGACAGAGACAGAGACAGAGACAGAGACAGAGACAGAGACAGAGACAGAGACAGAGACAGGGACAGAGACAGAGACAGAGACAGAGACAGAGACAGAGACAGAGACAGAGACAGAGACAGAGACAGAGACGGAGACAGAGACAGAGACAGAGGCAGAGTCTCAGACAGAGACAGAGACAGAGACAGAGACAGAGACAGAGACAGAGACCGAGACAGAGACAGAGACAGAGACGGTGACAGAGGCAGAGACAGAGCCAGGGACAGAGACGGAGACAGAGACAGAGACTGGGACAGTGACGGAGACAGAGACAGAGACGCAGACGGAGACAGAGACAGAGACAGAGACAGAGATATAGACACGGACAGCGACAGAGTCAGAGGCAGAGATAGACACAGAGACAGAGACAGAGACTGAGACAGAGACAGAAACAGAGACAGAGACAGATACGGGGACAGAGACAGAGGCAGAGACAGAGACAGAGACAGAGACGCACACAGAGACAGAGACTGAGACAGAGAGAGAGACAGCGGCAGAGACAGAGACGGAGACAGAGACAGAGATACAGACAGAGACAGAGACAGAGACAGAGACAGAGACGGAGACAAAGACCGAGACAGGGACAGAGACGGAGACAGTGGCAGAGACAGAGCCAGGGACAGAGACGGAGACAGAGACAGAGGGAGAGACAGCGACAGAGACAGAGACAGAAACAGAGACAGAGACAGTGACAGATACGGGGATAGAGACAGAGACAGAGACAGAGACAGAGACAAAGACCGAGACAGAGACAGAGACGGTGACAGAGGCAGAGACAGACCCAGGGACAGAGACGGTGACAGAGACAGAGGGAGAGACAGCGACAGAGACAGAGACAGAGACAGAGGCAGAGACAGAGACAGAGACAGAGACAGAGACAGAGACAGAGACAGAGACGCACACAGAAACAGAGACAGAGACAGATACGGGGACAGAGACAGAGACAGGGACAGAGACAGAGACAGAGACAGAGACAGAGACAGAGGCAGAGACAGAGACAGAGACAGAGAGAGAGACAGAGACAGAGACAGAGACAGAGACAGCGGCAGAGACAGAGACGGAGACAGAGACAGAGACAGAGACAGCGGCAGAGACAGAGACGGAGACAGAGACAGAGACACAGACACAGACAGAGACAGAGACAGAGACGGTGACAGAGGCAGAGACATAGCCAGGGACAGAGCCAGGGACAGAGACAGAGACAGAGACAGAGACAGAGACAGAGACAGAGACAGAGACAGAGACAGAGACAGAGACACAGACAGAGACAGAGACAGATACAGAGACAGAGACAAAGACCGAGACAGAGACAGAGACAGTGGCAGAGTCTCAGACAGAGACAGAGACAGAGACAGAGACAGAGACAAAGACCGAGACAGAGGCAGAGACAGAGACCGAGACAGAGACAGAGACGGTGACAGAGGCAGGGACAGAGCCAGGGACAGAGACAGAGACAGAGACAGAGACAGACAGAGACAGAGACAGAGACAGAGACAGAGACAGAGACAGAGACAGAGACAGAGACAGAGACAGAGACAGAGACAGAGACAGAGACAGAGACAGAGACAGAGACAGAGACAGAGACAGAGACAGAGACAGAGACAGAGACAGAGACAGGGACAGAGACAGAGACAGAGACAGAGACAGAGACAGAGACAGAGACAGAGACAGAGACAGAGACAGAGACAGAGACGGAGACAGAGACAGAGACAGAGGCAGAGTCTCAGACAGAGACAGAGACAGAGACAGAGACAGAGACAGAGACAAAGACCGAGACAGAAACAGAGACAGAGGCAGAGTCTCAGACAGAGACAGAGACAGAGACAGAGACAGAGACAAAGACCGAGACAGAGCTAGAGACAGAGACAGAGGCAGAGACGGTGACAGAGGCAGAGACAGAGCCAGGGACAGAGACGGTGACAGAGACAGAGGGAGAGACAGCGACAGAGGCAGAGACAGACACAGAGGCAGAGACAGAGACAGAAACAGAGACAGAGACAGAGACAGAGACAGAGACAGAGGCAGAGACAGAGACAGAGACAGAGACAGAGACAGAGACAGAGGCAGAGTCTCAGACACAGACAGGGACAGAGACAGAGACAGAGACAGAGACAGAGATAAAGACCGAGGCGGAGACAGAGACAGAGACAGAGACAGAGACAGAGACAGAGACAGAGGCAGAGTCTCAGACAGAGACAGAGACAGAGACAGAGACAGAGACAAAGACCGAGACAGAGACAGAGACAGAGGCAGAGTCTCAGACACAGACAGGGACAGAGACAGAGACAGAGACAGAGACAGAGACAGAGACAGAGACAAAGACCGAGACAGAGACAGAGACAGAGGCAGAGTCTCAGACAGAGACAGAGACAGAGACAGAGACGGAGACAAAGACTGAGACAGAGACAGAGACAGAGACAGAGACAGAGACGGAGACAGAGACAGAGACAGAGACAGAGACAGAGACAGAGGCAGAGTCTCAGACAGAGACAGAGACAGAGACAGAGACAGAGACAGAGACAGAGACAGAGACAGAGACAGAGACAGAGGCAGAGTCTCAGACAGAGACAGAGACAGAGACAGAGACAGAGACAAAGACCGAGACAGAGGCAGAGACAGAGACCGAGACAGAGACAGAGACGGTGACAGAGGCAGGGACAGAGCCAGGGACAGAGACAGAGACAGAGACAGAGACAGACAGAGACAGAGACAGAGACAGAGACAGAGACAGAGACAGAGACCGAGACAGAGACAGAGACGGTGACAGAGGCAGAGACAGAGCCAGGGACAGAGACGGTGACAGAGACAGAGGGAGAGACAGCGACAGTGGCAGAGACAGAGACAGAGGCAGAGACAGAGACAGAGGCAGAGACAGAAACAGAGACAGAAACGGAGACAGAGACGGAGACAAAGACCGAGACAGAGACAGAGTCGGAGACAGAGGCAGAGACAGAGACAGAGACAGAGACAGAGACAGAGACAGAGACAGAGACAGAGACAGAGACAGAGACAGAGACAGAGACAGATGCAGAGTCTCAGACAGAGACAGAGAGAGAGACAGAGGCAGAGACAGAGACAAAGATCGAGACAGAGACAGAGACAGAGACAAAGACCGAGACAGAGACAGAGACGGTGACAGAGGCAGAGACAGAGCCAGGGACAGAGACGGTGACAGAGACAGAGGGAGAGACAGCGACAGAGGCAGAGACAGAGACAGAGGCAGAGACAGAGACAGAAACAGAGACAGAGACAGAGACAGAGACAGAGACAGAGACAGAGACAGAGACAGAGACAGAGACAGAGACAGAGACAGAGACAGAGACAGAGACAGAAACAGAGACAGAGACAGAGACAGAGACAGAGACAGAGACAGAGACAGAAACAGAGACAGAGACAGAGACAGAGACAGAGACAGAGACAGAGACAGAGACAGAGACAGAGACAGAGACAGAGACAGAGACACAGACAGAGACTGAGACAGAGACAGAGACAGAGACAGAGACAGAGACTGAGACAGAGACAGAGGCAGAGTCTCAGACAGAGGCAGAGACAGAGACAGAGACAGAGACAGAGACAGAGACAGAGACAGAGACAAAGACCGAGACAGAGACAGAGACAGAGGCTGAGTCTCAGACACAGACAGAGACAGAGACAGGGACAAAGACCGAGACAGAGGCAGAGACAGAGACAGAGGCAGAGGCAGAGACAGAGACAGAGACAGAGGCAGAGTCTCAGACACAGACAGGGACAGAGACAGAGACAGAGACAGAGACAGAGACCGAGACAAAGACCGAGACAGAGACAGAGACAGAGGCAGAGTCTCAGACAGAGACAGAGACAGAGACAGAGACGGAGACAAAGACCGAGACAGAGACAGAGACAGGGACGCAGACAGAGACAGAGACAGAGACAGAGACAGAGGCAGAGTCTCAGACAGAGACAGAGACAGAGACAGAGACAGAGACAGAGACAGAGACAGAGACAGAGACAGAGACAGAGACAGAGGCAGAGTCTCAGACACAGACAGGGACAGAGATAGAGACAGAGACAGAGACAGAGACAGAGACAGAGACAGAGACGGCGACAGAGACAGAGACAGAGACAGAGACAGAGGCAGAGTCTCAGACAGAGACAGAGACAGAGACAGAGACAGAGACAAAGACCGAGACAGAGACAGAGACAGAGACAGAGACAGAGACCGAGACAGAGACAGAGACGGTGACAGAGGCAGAGACAGAGCCAGGGACAGAGACGGTGACAGAGACTGAGGGAGAGACAGCGACAGTGGCAGAGACAGAGACAGAGGCAGAGACAGAGACAGAGACAGAGACAGAAACAGAGACAGAAACGGTGACAGAGACGGAGACAAAGACCGAGACAGAGACAGAGACGGAGACAGAGGCAGAGACAGAGACAGAGACAGAGACAGAGACAGAGACAGAGACAGAGACAGAGACAGAGACAGAGACAGAGACAGATGCAGAGTCTCAGACAGAGACAGAGAGAGAGACAGAGACAGAGACAGAGACAAAGATCGAGACAGAGACAGAGACAGAGACAAAGACCGAGACAGAGACAGAGACGGTGACAGAGGCAGAGACAGAGCCAGGGACAGAGACGGTGACAGAGACAGAGGGAGAGACAGCGACAGAGGCAGAGACAAAGATCGAGACAGAGACAGAGACAGAGACAAAGACCGAGACAGAGACAGAGACGGTGACAGAGGCAGAGACAGAGCCAGGGACAGAGACGGTGACAGAGACAGAGGGAGAGACAGCGACAGAGACAGAGACAGAGACAGAGGCAGAGACAGAGACAGAGACAGAGACAGAGACAGAGACAGAGACGCACACAGAAACAGAGACAGAGACAGATACGGGGACAGAGACAGAGACAGGGACAGAGACAGAGACAGAGACAGAGACAGAGACAGAGGCAGAGACAGAGACAGAGACAGAGACAGAGACAGAGACAGAGACAGCGGCAGAGACAGAGACGGAGACAGAGACAGAGACAGAGACAGCGGCAGAGACAGAGACGGGGACAGAGACAGAGACACAGACACAGACAGAGACAGAGACAGAGACGGTGACAGAGGCAGAGACATAGCCAGGGACAGAGACAGAGACAGAGACAGAGACAGAGACAGAGACAGAGACAGAGACAGAGACAGAGACAGAGACAGAGACACAGACAGAGACAGAGACAGATACAGAGACAGAGACAAAGACCGAGACAGATACAGAGACAGTGGCAGAGTCTCAGACAGAGACAGAGACAGAGACAGAGACAGAGACAAAGACCGAGACAGAGGCAGAGACAGAGACCGAGACAGAGACAGAGACGGTGACAGAGGCAGGGACAGAGCCAGGGACAGAGACAGAGACAGAGACAGAGACAGACAGAGACAGAGACAGAGACAGAGACAGAGACAGAGACAGAGACAGAGACAGAGACAGAGACAGAGACAGAGACAGAGACAGAGACAGAGACAGAGACAGAGACAGAGACAGAGACAGAGACAGAGACAGAGACAGGGACAGAGACAGAGACAGAGACAGAGACAGAGACAGAGACAGAGACAGAGACAGAGACAGAGACAGAGACGGAGACAGAGACAGAGACAGAGGCAGAGTCTCAGACAGAGACAGAGACAGAGACAGAGACAGAGACAGAGACAAAGACCGAGACAGAAACAGAGACAGAGGCAGAGTCTCAGACAGAGACAGAGACAGAGACAGAGACAGAGACAGAGACAGAGACAGAGATAAAGACCGAGACGGAGACAGAGACAGAGACAGAGACAGAGACAGAGACAGAGACAGAGGCAGAGTCTCAGACAGAGACAGAGACAGAGACAGAGACAGAGACAAAGACCGAGACAGAGACAGAGACAGAGGCAGAGTCTCAGACACAGACAGGGACAGAGACAGAGACAGAGACAGAGACAGAGACAGAGACAGAGACAAAGACCGAGACAGAGACAGAGACAGAGGCAGAGTCTCAGACAGAGACAGAGACAGAGACAGAGACAGAGACAGGGACAGAGACAGAGACAGAGACAGAGACAGAGACAGAGACAGAGACAGAGACAGAGACAGAGACAGAGACAGAGACGGAGACAGAGACAGAGACAGAGGCAGAGTCTCAGACAGAGACAGAGACAGAGACAGAGACAGAGACAGAGACAGAGACCGAGACAGAGACAGAGACAGAGACGGTGACAGAGGCAGAGACAGAGCCAGGGACAGAGACGGAGACAGAGACAGAGACTGGGACAGTGACGGAGACAGAGACAAAGACGCAGACGGAGACAGAGACAGAGACAGAGACAGAGATATAGACACGGACAGCGACAGAGTCAGAGGCAGAGATAGACACAGAGACAGAGACAGAGACTGAGACAGAGACAGAAACAGAGACAGAGACAGATACGGGGACAGAGACAGAGGCAGAGACAGAGACAGAGACAGAGACGCACACAGAGGCACAGACTGAGACAGAGAGAGAGACAGCGGCAGAGACAGAGACGGAGACAGTGACAGAGATACAGACAGAGACAGCGACAGAGACAGAGACAGAGACGGAGACAAAGACCGAGACAGGGACAGAGACGGAGACAGTGGCAGAGACAGAGCCAGGGACAGAGACGGAGACAGAGACAGAGGGAGAGACAGCGACAGAGACAGAGACAGAAACAGAGACAGAGACAGTGACAGATACGGGGATAGAGACAGAGACAGAGACAGAGACAGAGACAAAGACCGAGACAGAGACAGAGACGATGACAGAGGCAGAGACAGACCCAGGGACAGAGACGGTGACAGAGACAGAGGGAGAGACAGCGACAGAGACAGAGACAGAGACAGAGACAGAGACAGAGACAGAGACAGAGGCAGAGACAGAGACAGAGACAGAGAGAGAGACAGAGACAGAGACAGAGACAGAGACAGAGACAGAGACAGAGACAGAGACAGAGACAGGGACAGAGACAGAGACAGAGACAGAGACAGAGACAGAGGCAGAGTCTCAGACAGAGACAGAGACAGAGACAGAGACAGAGACAAAGACCGAGACAGAGGCAGAGACAGAGACAGAGGCAGAGACGGTGACAGAGGCAGAGACAGAGCCAGGGACAGAGACGGTGACAGAGACAGAGGGAGAGACAGCGACAGAGGCAGAGACAGACACAGAGGCAGAGACAGAGACAGAGACAGAGACAGAGACAGAGACAGAGACAGATGCAGAGTCTCAGACAGAGACAGAGAGAGAGACAGAGACAGAGTCTCAGACAGAGACAGAGACAGAGACAGAGACAGAGACAGAGACAGAGACAGAGACAGAGACAGAGACAGAGACAGAGACAAAGACCGAGACAGAGACAGAGACAGAGACAGAGACAGAGACAGAGACCGAGACAGAGACAGAGACGGTGACAGAGGCAGAGACAGAGCCAGGGACAGAGACGGTGACAGAGACAGAGGGAGAGACAGCGACAGTGGCAGAGACAGAGACAGAGGCAGAGACAGAGACAGAGACAGAGACAGAAACAGAGACAGAAACGGAGACAGAGACGGAGACAAAGACCGAGACAGAGACAGAGACGGAGACAGAGGCAGAGACAGAGACAGAGACAGAGACAGAGACAGAGACAGAGACAGAGACAGAGACAGAGACAGAGACAGAGACAGAGACAGATGCAGAGTCTCAGACAGAGACAGAGAGAGAGACAGAGACAGAGACAGAGACAAAGATCGAGACAGAGACAGAGACAGAGACAAAGACCGAGACAGAGACAGAGACGGTGACAGAGGCAGAGACAGAGCCAGGGACAGAGACGGTGACAGAGACAGAGGGAGAGACAGCGACAGAGGCAGAGACAAAGATCGAGACAGAGACAGAGACAGAGACAAAGACCGAGACAGAGGCAGAGACGGTGACAGAGGCAGAGACAGAGCCAGGGACAGAGACGGTGACAGAGACAGAGGGAGAGACAGCGACAGAGACAGAGACAGATACAGAAGCAGAGACAGAGACAGAGACAGAGACAGAGACAGAGACAGAGACAGAGACAGAGACAGAGACGCACACAGAAACAGAGACAGAGACAGATACGGGGACAGAGACAGAGACAGGGACAGAGACAGAGACAGAGACAGAGACAGAGACAGAGGCAGAGACAGAGAGAGGGACAGAGAGAGAGACAGAGACAAAGACCGAGACAGAGACAGAGACAGAGGCAGAGTATCAGACAGAGACAGAGACAGAGACAGAGACAGAGACAAAGACCGAGACAGAGGCAGAGACAGAGACCGAGACAGAGACAGAGACGGTGACAGAGGCAGAGACAAAGCCAGGGACAGATTCAGAGACAGAGACAGAGACAGACAGAGACAGAGACAGAGGCAGAGACAGAGACAGAGACAGAGACAGAGACAGAGACAGAGACAGAGACAGAGACAGAGACAGAGACAGAGACAGAGACAGAGACAGAGACAGAGACAGAGACAGAGACAGAGACAGGGACAGAGACAGAGACAGAGACAGAGACAGAGACAGAGACAGAGACAGAGACAGAGACGGAGACAGAGACAGAGACAGAGGCAGAGTCTCAGACAGAGACAGAGACAGAGACAGAGACAGAGACAGAGGCAGAGACAGAGACAGAGACAGAGAGAGAGACAGAGACAGAGACAGAGACAGAGACAGCGGCAGAGACAGAGACGGAGACAGAGACAGAGACAGAGACAGCGGCAGAGACAGAGACGGAGACAGAGACAGAGACACAGACACAGACAGAGACAGAGACAGAGACGGTGACAGAGGCAGAGACATAGCCAGGGACAGAGCCAGGGACAGAGACAGAGACAGAGACAGAGACAGAGACAGAGACAGAGACAGAGACAGAGACAGAGACAGAGACACAGACAGAGACAGAGACAGATACAGAGACAGAGACAAAGACCGAGACAGAGACAGAGACAGAGGCAGAGTCTCAGACAGAGACAGAGACAGAGACAGAGACAGAGACAAAGACCGAGACAGAGGCAGAGACAGAGACCGAGACAGAGACAGAGACGGTGACAGAGGCAGAGACAGAGCCAGGGACAGAGACAGAGACAGAGACAGAGACAGACAGAGACAGAGACAGAGACAGAGACAGAGACAGAGACAGAGACAGAGACAGAGACAGAGACAGAGACAGAGACAGAGACAGAGACAGAGACAGAGACAGAGACAGAGACAGAGACAGGGACAGAGACAGAGACAGAGACAGAGACAGAGACAGAGACAGAGACAGAGACAGAGACAGAGACAGAGACAGAGGCAGAGTCTCAGACAGAGACAGAGACAGAGACAGAGACAGAGACAGAGACAAAGACCGAGACAGAAACAGAGACAGAGGCAGAGTCTCAGACAGAGACAGAGACAGAGACAGAGACAGAGACAAAGACCGAGACAGAGGCAGAGACAGAGACAGAGGCAGAGACGGTGACAGAGGCAGAGACAGAGCCAGGGACAGAGACGGTGACAGAGACAGAGGGAGAGACAGCGACAGAGGCAGAGACAGACACAGAGGCAGAGACAGAGACAGAAACAGAGACAGAGACAGAGACAGAGACAGAGACAGAGACAGAGGCAGAGACAGAGACAGAGACAGAGACAGAGACAGAGACAGAGGCAGAGTCTCAGACACAGACAGGGACAGAGACAGAGACAGAGACAGAGACAGAGATAAAGACCGAGACGGAGACAGAGACAGAGACAGAGACAGAGACAGAGGCAGAGTCTCAGACAGAGACAGAGACAGAGACAGAGACAGAGACAAAGACCGAGACAGAGACAGAGACAGAGGCAGAGTCTCAGACACAGACAGGGACAGAGACAGAGACAGAGACAGAGACAGAGACAGAGACAGAGACAGAGACAAAGACCGAGACAGAGACAGAGACAGAGGCAGAGTCTCAGACAGAGACAGAGACAGAGACAGAGACGGAGACAAAGACTGAGACAGAGACAGAGACAGAGACAGAGACAGAGACAGAGACGGAGACAGAGACAGAGACAGAGACAGAGACAGAGGCAGAGTCTCAGACAGAGACAGAGACAGAGACAGAGACAGAGACAGAGACAGAGACAGAGACAGAGGCAGAGTCTCAGACACAGACAGGGACAGAGATAGAGACAGAGACAGAGACCGAGACAGAGACAGAGACAGAGGCTGAGTCTCAGACAGAGACAGAGAAAGAGACAGAGACAAAGACCGAGACAGAGGCAGAGACAGAGACAGAGGCAGAGGCAGAGACAGAGACAAAGACCGAGACAGAGACAGAGACGGTGACAGAGGCAGAGACCGAGACAGATACAGAGACGGAGACAGAGGCACAGACAGAGACAGCGACAGAGGCAGAGACAGAGACAGAGGCAGAGACAGAGACAGAAACAGAGACAGAGACAGAGACACAGACAGAGACCGAGACAGAGACAGAGACAGAGGCTGAGTCTCAGACACAGACAGAGACAGAGACAGAGACAAAGACCGAGACAGAGGCAGAGACAGAGGCAGAGTCTCAGACAGAGACAGAGACAGAGACAGAGACAGAGACAAAGACCGAGACAGAGACAGAGACAGAGACAGAGACAGAGACCGAGACAGAGACAGAGACGGTGACAGAGGCAGAGACAGAGCCAGGGACAGAGACGGTGACAGAGACAGAGGGAGAGACAGCGACAGTGGCAGAGACAGAGACAGAGGCAGAGACAGAGACAGAGACAGAGACAGAGACAGAAACAGAGACAGAAACGGAGACAGAGACGGAGACAAAGACCGAGACAGAGACAGAGAAGGAGACAGAGGCAGAGACAGAGACAGAGACAGAGAGAGAGACAGAGACAGAGACAGAGACAGAGACAGAGACAGAGACAGAGACAGAGACAGAGACAGAGACAGAGACAGAGACAGAGACAGAGACAGAGGCAGAGACAGAGACAGAGACGGAGATAGAGACAGAAACAGAGACAGAAACGGAGACAGAGACGGAGACGAAGACCGAGACAGAGACAGAGACGGAGACAGAGGCAGAGACAGAGACAGAGACAGAGACAGAGACAGAGACAGAGACAGAGACAGAGACAGAGACAGAGACAGAGACAGAGACAGAGACAGAGACAGAGACAGAGACAGAGACAGAGACAGAGACTGAGACAGAGACAGAGACAGAGACAGAGACAGAGACTGAGACAGAGACAGAGGCAGAGTCTCAGACAGAGGCAGAGACAGAGACAGAGACAGAGACAGAGACAGAGACAGAGACAGAGACAAAGACCGAGACAGAGACAGAGACAGAGGCTGAGTCTCAGACAGAGACAGAGAAAGAGACAGAGACAAAGACCGAGACAGAGGCAGAGACAGAGACAGAGGCAGAGGCAGAGACAGAGACAGAGACAGAGACAGAGACAGAGACAGAGACAGAGACAGAGACAGAGACAGAGACAGAGACAGAGACAGAGACAGAGACAGAGACAGAGACAGAGACAGAGACAGAGACAGAGACAGAGACAGAGACAGAGACAGTGACAGAGACAGAGACAGAGACAGAGACAGAGACAGAGACAGAGACAGAGACAAAGACCGAGACAGAGACAGAGACGGTGACAGAGGCAGAGACAGAGCCAGGGACAGAGACGGTGACAGAGACACAGGGAGAGACTGCGACAGAGGCAGAGACAGAGACAGAAACAGAGACAAAGACAGAGACAGAGACAGAGACAGAGACAGAGACAGAGACAGAGACAGAGACAGAGACAGAGGCAGAGACAGAGACAGAGATGGAGATAGAGACAGAAACAGAGACAGAAACGGAGACAGAGACGGAGACAAAGACCGAGACAGAGACAGAGACGGAGACAGAGGCAAAGACAGAAACAGAGACACAGACAGAGACAGAGACAGAGACAGAGACAGAGGCAGAGACAGAGACAGAGACAGAGGCAGAGACAGAGACAGAAACAGAGACAGAGACAGAGACAGAGATGGAGATAGAGACAGAAACAGAGACAGAGACGGAGACGAAGACCGAGACAGAGACAGAGACGGAGACAGAGACAGCGGCAGAGACAGAGACGGAGACAGAGACAGAGACAGAGACAGCGGCAGAGACAGAGACGGAGACAGAGACAGAGACACAGACACAGACAGAGACAGAGACAGAGACGGTGACAGAGGCAGAGACATAGCCAGGGACAGAGCCAGGGACAGAGACAGAGACAGAGACAGAGACAGAGACAGAGACAGAGACAGAGACAGAGACAGAGACACAGACAGGGACAGAGACAGATACAGAGACAGAGACAAAGACCGAGACAGAGACAGAGACAGAGGCAGAGTCTCAGACAGAGACAGAGACAGAGACAGAGACAGAGACAAAGACCGAGACAGAGGCAGAGACAGAGACCGAGACAGAGACAGAGACGGTGACAGAGGCAGAGACAGAGCCAGGGACAGAGACAGAGACAGAGACAGAGACAGACAGAGACAGAGACAGAGACAGAGACAGAGACAGAGACAGAGACAGAGACAGAGACAGAGACAGAGACAGAGACAGAGACAGAGACAGAGACAGAGACAGAGACAGAGACAGAGACAGAGACAGAGACAGAGACAGAGACAGGGACAGAGACAGAGACAGAGACAGAGACAGAGACAGAGACAGAGACAGAGACAGAGACAGAGGCAGAGTCTCAGACAGAGACAGAGACAGAGACAGAGACAGAGACAGAGACAAAGACCGAGACAGAAACAGAGACAGAGGCAGAGTCTCAGACAGAGACAGAGACAGAGACAGAGACAGAGACAAAGACCGAGACAGAGGCAGAGACAGAGACAGAGGCAGAGACGGTGACAGAGGCAGAGACAGAGCCAGGGACAGAGACGGTGACAGAGACAGAGGGAGAGACAGCGACAGAGGCAGAGACAGACACAGAGGCAGAGACAGAGACAGAAACAGAGACAGAGACAGAGACAGAGACAGAGACAGAGACAGAGACAGAGGCAGAGACAGAGACAGAGACAGAGACAGAGACGGAGATAGAGACAGAAACAGAGACAGAAACGAAGACAGAGACGGAGACGAAGACCGAGACAGAGACAGAGACGGAGACAGAGGCAGAGACAGAGACAGAGACAGAGACAGAGACAGAGACAGAGACAGAGACAGAGACAGAGACAGAGACAGAGACAGAGACAGAGACAGAGACAGAGACACAGACAGAGACTGAGACAGAGACAGAGACGGAGACAGAGACAGAGACTGAGACAGAGACAGAGGCAGAGTCTCAGACAGAGGCAGAGACAGAGACAGAGACAGAGACAGAGACAGAGACAGAGACAAAGACCGAGACAGAGACAGAGACAGAGGCTGAGTCTCAGACACAGACAGAGACAGAGACAGAGACAAAGACCGAGACAGAGGCAGAGACAGAGACAGAGGCAGAGGCAGAGACAGAGACAGAGACAGAGGCAGAGTCTCAGACACAGACAGGGACAGAGACAGAGACAGAGACAGAGACAGAGACAGAGACAGAGACAGAGACAGAGACAAAGACCGAGACAGAGACAGAGACAGAGGCAGAGTCTCAGACAGAGACAGAGACAGAGACAGAGACGGAGACAAAGACCGAGACAGAGACAGAGACAGGGACGCAGACAGAGACAGAGACAGAGACAGAGGCAGAGTCTCAGACAGAGACAGAGACAGAGACAGAGACAGAGACAGAGACAGAGACAGAGACAGAGACAGAGACAAAGACCGAGACAGAGACAGAGACAGAGACAGAGACAGAGACAGAGACCGAGAGAGACAGAGACGGTGACAGAGGCAGAGACAGAGCCAGGGACAGAGACGGTGACAGAGACAGAGGGAGAGACAGCGACAGTGGCAGAGACAGAGACAGAGGCAGAGACAGAGACAGAGACAGAGACAGAAACAGAGACAGAAACGGAGACAGAGACGGAGACAAAGACCGAGACAGAGACAGAGACGGAGACAGAGGCAGAGACAGAGACAGAGACAGAGACAGAGACAGAGGCAGAGACAGAGACAGAGACAGAGACAGAGACAGAGACAGAGACAGAGACAGATGCAGAGTCTCAGACAGAGACAGAGAGAGAGACAGAGACAGAGACAGAGACAAAGATCGAGACAGAGACAGAGACAGAGACAAAGACCGAGACAGAGACAGAGACGGTGACAGAGGCAGAGACAGAGCCAGGGACAGAGACGGTGACAGAGACAGAGGGAGAGACAGCGACAGAGGCAGAGACAAAGATCGAGACAGAGACAGAGACAGAGACAAAGACCGAGACAGAGACAGAGACGGTGACAGAGGCAGAGACAGAGCCAGGGACAGAGACGGTGACAGAGACAGAGGGAGAGACAGCGACAGAGACAGAGACAGATACAGAGGCAGAGACAGAGACAGAGACAGAGACAGAGACAGAGACAGAGACAGAGACAGAGACAGAGACAGAGACGCACACAGAAACAGAGACAGAGACAGATACGGGGACAGAGACAGAGACAGGGACAGAGACAGAGACAGAGACAGAGACAGAGACAGAGACAGAGGCAGAGACAGAGACAGAGACAGAGAGAGAGACAGAGACAAAGACCGAGACAGAGACAGAGACAGAGGCAGAGTATCAGACAGAGACAGAGACAGAGACAGAGACAGAGACAGAGACAAATACCGAGACAGAGGCAGAGACAGAGACCGAGACAGAGACAGAGACGGTGACAGAGGCAGAGACAAAGCCAGGGACAGATACAGAGACAGAGACAGAGACAGACAGAGACAGAGACAGAGGCAGAGACAGAGACAGAGACAGAGACAGAGACAGAGACAGAGACAGAGACAGAGACAGAGACAGAGACAGAGACAGAGACAGAGACAGAGACAGAGACAGAGACAGAGACAGAGACAGAGACAGAGACAGAGACAGAGACAGGGACAGAGACAGAGACAGAGACAGAGACAGAGACAGAGACAGAGACAGAGACAGAGACAGAGACAGAGACAGAGACAGAGACGGAGACAGAGACAGAGACAGAGGCAGAGTCTCAGACAGAGACAGAGACAGAGACAGAGACAGAGACAGAGACAGAGACAGAGACAGAGACCGAGACAGAGACAGAGACGGTGACAGAGGCAGAGACAGAGCCAGGGACAGAGACGGAGACAGAGACAGAGACTGGGACAGTGACGGAGACAGAGACAGAGACAGAGACAGAGATATAGACACGGACAGCGACAGAGTCAGAGGCAGAGATAGACACAGAGACAGAGACAGAGACTGAGACAGAGACAGAAACAGAGACAGAGACAGATACGGGGACAGAGACAGAGGCAGAGACAGAGACAGAGACAGAGACGCACACAGAGACAGAGACTGAGACAGAGAGAGAGACAGCGGCAGAGACAGAGACGGAGACAGAGACAGAGATACAGACAGAGACAGAGACAGAGACAGAGACAGAGACGGAGACAAAGACCGAGACAGGGACAGAGACGGAGACAGTGGCAGAGGCAGAGCCAGGGACAGAGACGGAGACAGAGACAGAGGGAGAGACAGCGACAGAGACAGAGACAGAAACAGAGACAGAGACAGTGACAGATACGGGGATAGAGACAGAGACAGAGACAGAGACAGAGACAAAGACCGAGACAGAGACAGAGACGGTGACAGAGGCAGAGACAGACCCAGGGACAGAGACGGTGACAGAGACAGAGGGAGAGACAGCGACAGAGACAGAGACAGAGACAGAGGCAGAGACAGAGACAGAGACAGAGACAGAGACAGAGACAGAGACGCACACAGAAACAGAGACAGAGACAGATACGGGGACAGAGACAGAGACAGGGACAGAGACAGAGACAGAGACAGAGACAGAGACAGAGGCAGAGACAGAGACAGAGACAGAGAGAGAGACAGAGACAGAGACAGAGACAGAGACAGCGGCAGAGTCAGAGACGGAGACAGAGACAGAGACAGAGACAGCGGCAGAGACAGAGACGGAGACAGAGACAGAGACACAGACACAGACAGAGACAGAGACAGAGACGGTGACAGAGGCAGAGACATAGCCAGGGACAGAGCCAGGGACAGAGACAGAGACAGAGACAGAGACAGAGACAGAGACAGAGACAGAGACAGAGACAGAGACAGAGACACAGACAGAGACAGAGACAGATACAGAGACAGAGACAAAGACCGAGACAGAGACAGAGACAGAGGCAGAGTCTCAGACAGAGACAGAGACAGAGACAGAGACAGAGACAAAGACCGAGACAGAGGCAGAGACAGAGACCGAGACAGAGACAGAGACGGTGACAGAGGCAGAGACAGAGCCAGGGACAGAGACAGAGACAGAGACAGAGACAGACAGAGACAGAGACAGAGACAGAGACAGAGACAGAGACAGAGACAGAGACAGAGACAGAGACAGAGACAGAGACAGAGACAGAGACAGAGACAGAGACAGAGACAGAGACAGAGACAGGGACAGAGACAGAGACAGAGACAGAGACAGAGACAGAGACAGAGACAGAGACAGAGACAGAGACAGAGACAGAGACAGAGACAGAGGCAGAGTCTCAGACAGAGACAGAGACAGAGACAGAGACAGAGACAGAGACAAAGACCGAGACAGAAACAGAGACAGAGGCAGAGTCTCAGACAGAGACAGAGACAGAGACAGAGACAGAGACAAAAACCGAGACAGAGGCAGAGACAGAGACAGAGGCAGAGACGGTGACAGAGGCAGAGACAGAGCCAGGGACAGAGACGGTGACAGAGACAGAGGGAGAGACAGCGACAGAGGCAGAGACAGACACAGAGGCAGAGACAGAGACAGAAACAGAGACAGAGACAGAGACAGAGACAGAGACAGAGACAGAGGCAGAGACAGAGACAGAGACAGAGACAGAGACAGAGACAGAGGCAGAGTCTCAGACACAGACAGGGACAGAGACAGAGACAGAGACAGAGACAGAGATAAAGACCGAGACGGAGACAGAGACAGAGACAGAGACAGAGACAGAGGCAGAGTCTCAGACAGAGACAGAGACAGAGACAGAGACAGAGACAGAGACAAAGACCGAGACAGAGACAGAGACAGAGGCAGAGTCTCAGACACAGACAGGGACAGAGACAGAGACAGAGACAGAGACAGAGACAGAGACAGAGACAAAGACCGAGACAGAGACAGAGACAGAGGCAGAGTCTCAGACAGAGACAGAGACAGAGACAGAGACGGAGACAAAGACTGAGACAGAGACAGAGACAGAGACAGAGACAGAGACAGAGACGGAGACAGAGACAGAGACAGAGACAGAGACAGAGGCAGAGTCTCAGACAGAGACAGAGACAGAGACAGAGACAGAGACAGAGACAGAGACAGAGACAGAGACAGAGGCAGAGTCTCAGACACAGACAGGGACAGAGATAGAGACAGAGACAGAGACAGAGACAGAGACAGAGACGGAGACAGAGACAGAGACAGAGACAGAGACAGAGGCAGAGTCTCAGACAGAGACAGAGACAGAGACAGAGACAGAGACACAGACCGAGACAGAGACAGAGACAGAGACAGAGACAGAGACAGAGACCGAGACAGAGACAGAGACGGTGGCAGAGACAGAGACAGAGGCAGAGACAGAGACAGAGGCAGAGACAGAAACAGAGACAGAAACGGAGACAGAGACGGAGACAAAGACCGAGACAGAGACAGAGTCGGAGACAGAGGCAGAGACAGAGACAGAGACAGAGACAGAGACAGAGACAGAGACAGAGACAGAGACAGAGACAGAGACAGAGACAGATGCAGAGTCTCAGACAGAGACAGAGAGAGAGACAGAGACAGAGACAGAGACAAAGATCGAGACAGAGACAGAGACAGAGACAAAGACCGAGACAGAGACAGAGACGGTGACAGAGGCAGAGACCGAGACAGATACAGAGACGGAGACAGAGGCAGAGACAGAGACAGCGACAGAGGCAGAGACAGAGACAGAGGCAGAGACAGAGACAGAAACAGAGACAGAGACAGAGACACAGACAGAGACCGAGACAGAGACAGAGGCAGAGGCTGAGTCTCAGACACAGACAGAGACAGAGACAGAGACAAAGACCGAGACAGAGGCAGAGACAGAGACAGAGACAGAGGCAGAGGCAGAGACAGAGACAGAGACAGAGGCAGAGTCTCAGACACAGACAGGGACAGAGACAGAGACAGAGACAGAGACAGAGACAGAGACAAAGACCGAGACAGAGACAGAGACAGAGGCAGAGTCTCAGACAGAGACAGAGACAGAGACAGAGACGGAGACAAAGACCGAGACAGAGACAGAGACAGGGACGGAGACAGAGACAGAGACAGAGACAGAGACAGAGGCAGAGTCTCAGACAGAGACAGAGACAGAGACAGAGACAGAGACAGAGACAGAGACAGAGACAGAGACAGAGACAGAGACAGAGACAGAGGCAGAGTCTCAGACACAGACAGGGACAGAGATAGAGACAGGGACAGAGACAGAGACAGAGACAGAGACAGAGACAGAGGCAGAGACAGAGACAGAGACAGAGAGAGAGACAGAGACAGAGACAGAGACAGAGACAGCGGCAGAGACAGAGACGGAGACAGAGACAGAGACAGAGACAGCGGCAGAGACAGAGACGGAGACAGAGACAGAGACACAGACACAGACAGAGACAGAGACAGAGACGGTGACAGAGGCAGAGACATAGCCAGGGACAGAGCCAGGGACAGAGACAGAGACAGAGACAGAGACAGAGACAGAGACAGAGACAGAGACAGAGACAGAGACAGAGACAGAGACACAGACAGAGACAGAGACAGATACAGAGACAGAGACAAAGACCGAGACAGAGACAGAGACAGAGGCAGAGTCTCAGACAGAGACAGAGACAGAGACAGAGACAGAGACAAAGACCGAGACAGAGGCAGAGACAGAGACCGAGACAGAGACAGAGACGGTGACAGAGGCAGAGACAGAGCCAGGGACAGAGACAGAGACAGAGACAGAGACAGACAGAGACAGAGACAGAGACAGAGACAGAGACAGAGACAGAGACAGAGACAGAGACAGAGACAGAGACAGAGACAGAGACAGAGACAGAGACAGAGACAGAGACAGAGACAGAGACAGAGACAGAGACAGGGACAGAGACAGAGACAGAGACAGAGACAGAGACAGAGACAGAGACAGAGACAGAGACAGAGACAGAGACAGAGGCAGAGTCTCAGACAGAGACAGAGACAGAGACAGAGACAGAGACAGAGACAAAGACCGAGACAGAAACAGAGACAGAGGCAGAGTCTCAGACAGAGACAGAGACAGAGACAGAGACAGAGACAAAAACCGAGACAGAGGCAGAGACAGAGACAGAGGCAGAGACGGTGACAGAGGCAGAGACAGAGCCAGGGACAGAGACGGTGACAGAGACAGAGGGAGAGACAGCGACAGAGGCAGAGACAGACACAGAGGCAGAGACAGAGACAGAAACAGAGACAGAGACAGAGACAGAGACAGAGACAGAGACAGAGGCAGAGACAGAGACAGAGACAGAGACAGAGACAGAGACAGAGGCAGAGTCTCAGACACAGACAGGGACAGAGACAGAGACAGAGACAGAGACAGAGATAAAGACCGAGACGGAGACAGAGACAGAGACAGAGACAGAGACAGAGGCAGAGTCTCAGACAGAGACAGAGACAGAGACAGAGACAGAGACAGAGACAAAGACCGAGACAGAGACAGAGACAGAGGCAGAGTCTCAGACACAGACAGGGACAGAGACAGAGACAGAGACAGAGACAGAGACAGAGACAGAGACAAAGACCGAGACAGAGACAGAGACAGAGGCAGAGTCTCAGACAGAGACAGAGACAGAGACAGAGACGGAGACAAAGACTGAGACAGAGACAGAGACAGAGACAGAGACAGAGACAGAGACGGAGACAGAGACAGAGACAGAGACAGAGACAGAGGCAGAGTCTCAGACAGAGACAGAGACTGAGACAGAGACAGAGACAGAGACAGAGACAGAGACAGAGACAGAGGCAGAGTCTCAGACACAGACAGGGACAGAGATAGAGACAGAGACAGAGACAGAGACAGAGACAGAGACGGAGACAGAGACAGAGACAGAGACAGAGACAGAGGCAGAGTCTCAGACAGAGACAGAGACAGAGACAGAGACAGAGACACAGACCGAGACAGAGACAGAGACAGAGACAGAGACAGAGACAGAGACCGAGACAGAGACAGAGACGGTGGCAGAGACAGAGACAGAGGCAGAGACAGAGACAGAGGCAGAGACAGAAACAGAGACAGAAACGGAGACAGAGACGGAGACAAAGACCGAGACAGAGACAGAGTCGGAGACAGAGGCAGAGACAGAGACAGAGACAGAGACAGAGACAGAGACAGAGACAGAGACAGAGACAGAGACAGAGACAGAGACAGATGCAGAGTCTCAGACAGAGACAGAGAGAGAGACAGAGACAGAGACAGAGACAAAGATCGAGACAGAGACAGAGACAGAGACAAAGACCGAGACAGAGACAGAGACGGTGACAGAGGCAGAGACCGAGACAGATACAGAGACGGAGACAGAGGCAGAGACAGAGACAGCGACAGAGGCAGAGACAGAGACAGAGGCAGAGACAGAGACAGAAACAGAGACAGAGACAGAGACACAGACAGAGACCGAGACAGAGACAGAGGCAGAGGCTGAGTCTCAGACACAGACAGAGACAGAGACAGAGACAAAGACCGAGACAGAGGCAGAGACAGAGACAGAGGCAGAGGCAGAGACAGAGACAGAGACAGAGGCAGAGTCTCAGACACAGACAGGGACAGAGACAGAGACAGAGACAGAGACAGAGACAGAGACAAAGACCGAGACAGAGACAGAGACAGAGGCAGAGTCTCAGACAGAGACAGAGACAGAGACAGAGACGGAGACAAAGACCGAGACAGAGACAGAGACAGGGACGGAGACAGAGACAGAGACAGAGACAGAGACAGAGGCAGAGTCTCAGACAGAGACAGAGACAGAGACAGAGACAGAGACAGAGACAGAGACAGAGACAGAGACAGAGACAGAGACAGAGACAGAGACAGAGACAGAGACAGAGACAGAGACAGAGACAGAGACAGAGGCAGAGTCTCAGACACAGACAGGGACAGAGATAGAGACAGAGACAGAGACAGAGACAGAGACAGAGACGGCGACAGAGACAGAGACAGAGACAGAGACAGAGACAGAGGCAGAGTCTCAGACAGAGACAGAGACAGAGACAGAGACAGAGACAAAGACCGAGACAGAGACAGAGACAGAGACAGAGACAGAGACAGAGACCGAGACAGAGACAGAGACGGTGACAGAGGCAGAGACAGAGCCAGGGACGGAGACGGTGACAGAGACAGAGGGAGAGACAGCGACAGTGGCAGAGACAGAGACAGAGGCAGAGACAGAGACAGAGACAGAGACAGAAACAGAGACAGAAACGGACACAGAGACGGAGACAAAGACCGAGACAGAGACAGAGAAGGAGACAGAGGCAGAGACAGAGACAGAGACAGAGAGAGAGACAGAGACAGAGACAGAGACAGAGACAGAGACAGAGACAGATGCAGAGTCTCAGACAGAGACAGAGAGAGAGACAGAGACAGAGACAGAGACAAAGATCGAGACAGAGACAGAGACAGAGACAAAGACCGAGACAGAGACAGAGACGGTGACAGAGGCAGAGACAGAGCCAGGGACAGAGACGGTGACAGAGACAGAGGGAGAGACAGCGACAGAGGCAGAGACAGAGACAGAGGCAGAGACAGAGACAGAAACAGAGACAGAGACAGAGACAGAGACAGAGACAGAGACAGAGACAGAGACAGAGACAGAGACAGAGACAGAGACAGAGACAGAGACAGAGACAGAGACGGAGATAGAGACAGAAACAGAGACAGAAACGGAGACAGAGACGGAGACGAAGACCGAGACAGAGACAGAGACGGAGACAGAGGCAGAGACAGAGACAGAGACAGAGACAGAGACAGAGACAGAGACAGAGACAGAGACAGAGACAGAGACAGAGACAGAGACAGAGACAGAGACAGAGACAGAGACAGAGACAGAGACAGAGACAGAGACAGAGACTGAGAGAGAGACAGAGACAGAGACAGAGACTGAGACAGAGGCAGAGGCAGAGTCTCAGACAGAGGCAGAGACAGAGACAGAGACAGAGACAGAGACAGAGACAGAGACAGAGACAAAGACCGAGACAGAGACAGAGACAGAGGCTGAGTCTCAGACAGAGACAGAGAAAGAGACAGAGACAAAGACCGAGACAGAGGCAGAGACAGAGACAGAGGCAGAGGCAGAGACAGAGACAGAGACAGAGACAGAGACAGAGACAGAGACAGAGACAGAGACAGAGACAGAGACAGAGACAGAGACAGAGACAGAGACAGAGACAGAGACAGAGACAGAGACAGAGACAGAGACAGTGACAGAGACAGAGACAGAGACAGAGACAGAGACAGAGACAGAGACAGAGACAAAGACCGAGACAGAGACAGAGACGGTGACAGAGGCAGAGACAGAGCCAGGGACAGAGACGGTGACAGAGACACAGGGAGAGACTGCGACAGAGGCAGAGACAGAGACAGAAACAGAGACAAAGACAGAGACAGAGACAGAGACAGAGACAGAGACAGAGACAGAGACAGAGACAGAGACAGAGACAGAGACAGAGACAGAGGCAGAGACAGAGACAGAGATGGAGATAGAGACAGAAACAGAGACAGAAACGGAGACAGAGACGGAGACAAAGACCGAGACAGAGACAGAGACGGAGACAGAGGCAAAGACAGAAACAGAGACACAGACAGAGACAGAGACAGAGACAGAGACAGAGGCAGAGACAGAGACAGAGACAGAGGCAGAGACAGAGACAGAAACAGAGACAGAGACAGAGACAGAGATGGAGATAGAGACAGAAACAGAGACAGAGACGGAGACGAAGACCGAGACAGAGACAGAGACGGAGACAGAGGCAGAGACAGAGACAGAGACAGAGACAGAGACAGAGACAGAGACAGAGACAGAGACAGAGACAGAGGCAGAGACAGAGACAGAGACAGAGGCAGAGACAGAGACTGAGACAGAGACAGAGACAGAGACAGAGACAGAGACAGAGACAGAGACAGAGACAGAGGCAGAGTCTCAGACAGAGACAGAGACAGAGACAGAGACAGAGACAGAGACAGAGACAGAGACAGAGACAGAGACAGAGACAAAGACCGAGACAGAGACAGAGACAGAGACAGAGGCAGAGTCTCAGACCGAGACAGAGACAGAGACAGAGGCAGAGTCTCAGACAGAGACAGAGACAGAGACAGAGACAGAGACAGAGACAAAGACCGAGACAGAGGCAGAGACAGAGACAGAGGCAGAGACAGGGACAGAGACAGAGACAGAGGCAGAGGCAGAGACAGAGACAGAGACGGAGATAGAGACAGAAACAGAGACAGAAACGGAGACAGAGACAGAAACAGAGACAGAAACGGAGACAGAGACGGAGACAAAGACCGAGACAGAGACAGAGACGGAGACAGCGGCAAAGACAGAGACAGAGACACAGACAGAGACAGAGACAGAGACAGAGACAGAGACAGAGACAGAGACAGAGACAGAGACAGAGACAGAGACAGAGACAGATGCAGAGTCTCAGACAGAGACAGAGACAGAGACAGAGACAGAGACAGAGACAGAGACAAAGACCGAGACAGAGACAGAGACAGAGACGGTGACAGAGGCAGAGACAGAGCCAGGGACAGAGACGGTGACAGAGACAGAGGGAGAGACAGCGACAGAGGCAGAGACAGAGACAGAGGCAGAGACAGAGACAGAGACAGAGACAAAGACCGAGACAGAGACAGAGACAGAGGCAGAGTCTCAGACCGAGACAGAGACAGAGACAGAGGCAGAGTGTCAGACAGAGACAGAGGCAGAGACAGAGACAGAGACAGAGACAGAGACAAAGACCGAGACAGAGGCAGAGACAGAGACAGAGGCAGAGACAGAGACAGAGACAGAGGCAGAGGCAGAGTCTCAGACAGAGACAGAGAGAGAGACAGAGACAGAGACAGAGACAAAGATCGAGACAGAGACAGAGACAGAGACAAAGACCGAGACAGAGACAGAGACGGTGACAGAGGCAGAGACAGAGCCAGGGACAGAGACGGTGACAGAGACAGAGGGAGAGACAGCGACAGAGGCAGAGACAGAGACAGAGGCAGAGACAGAGACAGAAACAGAGACAGAGACAGAGACAGAGACAGAGACAGAGACAGAGACAGGGACAGAGACAGAGACAGAGACAGAGACAGAGACAGAGACAGAGACAGAGACAGAGACAGAGACAGAGACAGAGACAGAGACGGAGATAGAGACAGAAACAGAGACAGAAACGGAGACAGAGACGGAGACGAAGACCGAGACAGAGACAGAGACGGAGACGGAGACAGAGGCAGAGACAGAGACAGAGACAGAGACAGAGACAAAGACCGAGACAGAGACAGAGACAGAGGCAGAGTCTCAGACACAGACAGGGACAGAGACAGAGACAGAGACAGAGACAGAGACAGAGACAGAGACAAAGACCGAGACAGAGACAGAGACAGAGGCAGAGTCTCAGACAGAGACAGAGACAGAGACAGAGACGGAGACAAAGACTGAGACAGAGACAGAGACAGAGACAGAGACAGAGACAGAGACGGAGACAGAGACAGAGACAGAGACAGAGACAGAGGCAGAGTCTCAGACAGAGACAGAGACAGAGACAGAGACAGAGACAGAGACAGAGACAGAGACAGAGACAGAGGCAGAGTCTCAGACACAGACAGGGACAGAGATAGAGACAGAGACAGAGACAGAGACAGAGACAGAGACGGAGACAGAGACAGAGACAGAGACAGAGACAGAGGCAGAGTCTCAGACAGAGACAGAGACAGAGACAGAGACAGAGACACAGACCGAGACAGAGACAGAGACAGAGACAGAGACAGAGACAGAGACCGAGACAGAGACAGAGACGGTGGCAGAGACAGAGACAGAGGCAGAGACAGAGACAGAGGCAGAGACAGAAACAGAGACAGAAACGGAGACAGAGACGGAGACAAAGACCGAGAC